>OV121065.1:2415000-2785000 GCA_921293045.1 Aplocera efformata | reverse complement strand
TCCCCATGTGATGGGTCAGATATGTGGCCCCGTCGCCTGCCACTACGGCCGCAGAGGATAGGGAGAGTGGCGCCTCTCAATACCAACACTCCTCTTCCCCTGCGGCCCCACCGCGTCCGCCATCTAGCGGTGGCGACCCCGCCGTGGCCGCGGAAGGTAGGGAGAGCGGCGCACCGCTATACCGGCACTCCTCTCCCGCCGCGGCCCCTAACCCTCAACTGCGGTGCCGCCCATACGACACCGCAGCCCGCCTCAGTTGCGGTGCCCCCCATAAGGCACCGCCACCTACTGTGGCCGCTCCTAGTCGGCTTGGAGGCAAAGCCTAAAGGAGCAGCCCCTCCCGGGTTCCTCTTGGCTTCACCGTGGGCAGCCAAACCACGGTTACTAAGCCCCCCCGCAAGGCGGGAACCCGCGGGGGGGTAATAAAATTACCTAGCCCAACAATGTGATGTATTCTTTGTAATGTCTACCATTGTATTTTGTTTATAATATGTTTGAAATAGTCTGTAAATAAACCGGCCATATTATTCTGAACATGTGTTTCCAGAAAAGTTAAAATTAATAGTGACACTGGCAGAATTTATGTGGCCCAAACAAAACACAAAAAGCCAAAATAGAGACGAGCAAGTAAAAATTTTTATCGCAAAGACATTTCTAAACAGAACCCATTAAAAAAATATGGATTAAGCGATATCTCGTGACTTTTCGCATGATTATTCATACATTCCCAAAGCATTCGGAATTCATAAAAAAGAATAAACCTAAAGAAAATATTACTAACCGAAACTCCGTGCCGCGCCATCTACAATACAATAAAACGGCGGAAACTTATTTGTACTCCTAATAGTATTTATTATTATTGCTCGAGTCTAAATAGTTATATACAATTCAATCAAATCAGTATATCAGATATGGATATAAAAAGCACCCTCTGTTTGATCAGCTCGCCTGTCAAACGGCTTCTATTGTTAGGTACTGTCACAAAAGGTTAAACATGAAATCAGAGTAGCGGTATAAAATATGTATATCAATATTGACACGAATTCAATACTCCAAAATAAATGTCGAATCGATATATATCGCGATTAAAAGTATCGACGATATTTATATCGATAACTCTACTATGGGAAAATATTAATAAATCGATGTCTTTTTTTTCGTTTCGCTAAAAATATTATTACAGTTTTAATTAAAAATACACAACAGAAATATGATTTTTTTAAATAATGAACACAAATGAAGTTTCATCAATGAATAAATGAATTTTAAAACAGCGGAATTTTGGTAAAATAGTACAAGTAGTAGTGGACGTTTGATTATATAAACGAATGACCGAAACTGTAGAAGCACAGAAGGGATGCCATCGTAGACGCACAGGTGGCGTTAATGTAATATTGATCGACTTTATAGCAATTCTCGTAATTCTTTTATCCCAGAAAAAAGTACGGTTCCCGTAGGAAGTCCAACCGCGGGGCACAGCTAGTTGATAGTATTGCTTATAGTTCCCTATGATTATTATATCTAAACTTTTTAAAAACAACAGTCTGTCAAGTCTATTTGGAAACAGAAAAACTCGGATGTCAATTTTCAAGAGTGAAATTTTGATTCACTGAATCGATTCAGGAGAACATATCGAGTTAAAATCGATTTATTTGGTAGGACTCGATTCTTCGATTAATCAATTTCAGATCGCCGTCCCTACACTGTTGTATATAATAATTATTTTATAAAAAGCTGATTGATTAATAACGATTCTGGATTTTTAGGATTTCCATTTCCATTCCATGTTATGTTCTGTTTTACAAAATCTATCCCTGTACATAATTTTGCTAATATTGCCATGAATATTCCCTTATTATTCATGTCCCATCAACCTCATAAATTCTAATACAAATAAGAAATCTTGTAAAAATGCCGCCAACAATTAATTTGCAACATGGGGAGCGTTCTTCACCGAAAACTCGCGATTCTTGGTGTATAACATGCCTCGCTGCCGGCGTGAGAATGTATAGTATCACAGACAAACAAATTCTAGAAATATACGAAAAATTAACGAATTCGAAGGTAAGCATTGGACTGAACTTTATACAATCTACGGAAATGGCCATGAATATTTATTTAAATTATGTTTTCTAGTATTTCTCCCGAGATGGCAAATCCCATAAGATATGCTACATGTGCTATGCCCAGTTGCAACGATCCTGGGCATTCTCCGACATGTCTCGCATATCACAAAAGATCCTGGGGAAACTACAGCGCATTGGCATAGAGGTAAGTAAGATATTGGTCCGACATAAGATGTTTATACTGGCTGCGCTCTGCCGTGATATAAGCTATTCTGGTACCAAATTGCATCGAACATCGAAATCCTTTGAGCCATTTGAGTGTGAGGGAGTAACTAATACACACATGCATACAAAAATTTGCCTATAAAATATTTAATAGTAAATATTTAATATTTCATAGTGTATTTATTGATAACTATTATAGAGTTACAGGTCAACATACAAATCATAAATTAATATGAGGGTTGTCTTGAAATTGTAACTATTATTTTGCGTGGTAACAATTGGTTTACCACGCAAAATAATAGTTACTATTAAAGAAGCCTAAGTTACTCCTTATAACATCAGCTATTTGTCAGTGAAAGTCCCGCCGAAATTGGTTCAAACATTTCGGAGATAAATCAGATCAAAAAAATAGACTGAAAGAAATAAAATCATAATTATATGTTCCTTTAATCTTTTTAAATGCATTTACTAAAAAGCTGTTATTTTAAAATCACAAAGACAGTCTATATAATCTGGAAAAACTTAGTTTTAAATAAAAGCGTAACAAGGCGTTTTATGTGCAACCAATAAATATCATTAAATTCATACTGCTGTGCAAAATGAAACTAACTATTGTATACATAATACATATATCACATAATATATATTTCTATTTCAGGCCCAAAAAATAATAATTTTGCCCAACCAAGGCATCACCCCTAAGCTGTCTATCACAATCCTTGAGCCAATTTCAATTGATAATGATGATAATAATAATGATGATGATGATGAACAATTAGAATTGATTTATGAAGACGAAGACGAAGAATCAGGTGAAGATGAACCCTTAACAGTTGAAGAGAATGACGTGAGCGCAAACGCAGTCGAAGTCGTACCATTAAATCCTGAGGAGCCAATACCTGTCATTGACGACAATGAAATGGATGACGTTGGCGAAGACACCGATGAAATCTTATTATTGAATCCTGAGCAGCCATTACGTATCACTGACGACAATGAAATGGATGACGTCGGCGAAGACACCGACGAAATCGTATTATTAAATCCTGAGGAGCCATTACGTAACACTGACGTTAATGAAATTGATGTGGAACACAATCCAACAGGCACAATAGATATAATTCCATTTAATCTTGATGAGTCCACTATCACTGGTAATATAACACCTGAAGAAATCAAAGATGAAGATTGTGAAAGTGAGGTCTTGACCGAAGGCGAAAAGCAAGCGCCTATTGAAGATACAAGTGCCCTAGTCGACAGTTCAGTGAATTCAAAACAGTGTATAATTGATGCCAATAAAAATTCAAATGTAATATTATTAGGTAGATGGCCTTCAAAAAGTCATACAATTTCTTCTCACTTAGATAAACAAACGGCTAGAGAAAATTCATTTGTTTGTAAAACATGCCATGACACATTTTCTGATGAAACAGATTACAAAAACCACATGCATTCCCACAATGTTTGCAAGATTTGTGGCAAATCTTACACTCGATCTTGTCATTTAAATCGACATATGAAAATTCATTCAAAACGGCATATGAAAATTCACTCTGAAAATGGCTGTTATTCATGCAAGTTATGCTGTAAAACATTCACTCAGAGAGACCAGTTGGAGAAACATATGGCAATCCATACTGAAGGAAGCTCATATATCTGTGATATATGCAAGAAGAATTTCAATAGACTCTGCAATTTAGAAGCACACATGAGCATCCACAGAGCAAAAATAACATTTGAATGTAAAAAATGTAATCAGTCTTTCACCAGTGAAAATCAACTGAAAGTACATACTAAAATCCATGCTGATGATAAACCATATGCCTGCAACCAATGCGATGAGGCGTTTTATCTGCCTAATAGTTTACAATCACATATGAAATCACATATGATTGAAGACGAGTCATATAATTGCAAAACATGTAACAAGACCTTTCTCAGCAAAAGTAGCTTGCACAGTCATATGGTGCATCATAAAAAGGACCCATGTAATAATGAGAGTATGGACACAGAAAAAAAGTCATTTATGTGTAAAACGTGTAGCAAAGTCTTCATCAGCCAAAGCAGTCTTAATAGACACCTTCCCCATCATGACAGAGAGCTCTGTAAGAAAGAAGATAAATTGACAGAAAAACATGCCTTCGGAATCAGAGAAGGTGCTAGAATGTACACCTGTAACTATTGTAATAAGTCGTTCCCTGTCAAAACCCATCTGGAAAATCACATTAGAACCCACACTGGTGAGAAACCTTTTGCCTGCAGAGTGTGCAAGAAGAAATTCAGTCAGAAATCTCAAAGGAAGAGGCATGAGGAAACCCATACTGGTAAAAGACGTTTTTTGTGTAAAGTTTGCAAGAAAACTTATGCGAGAAAATACGAATGGATTCAACATATGAACACTCACACAGGTGTAACACCATATGCATGCCACATATGCAATAAAACATACATATCCAGTAACCAGTTATCAAAGCACCATTTAAGAAACCATAGAAAAGAGATCTACCCCTGCCACATATGCAGCGAGGTATACAAAGAGCGCTCAAAATTAGACATGCATATACTTACCCACAGTAGTGAAGAACTATTTGCATGTAGCAAATGCGATAAAACATTCAGCTCCTGCGATGATTTGACAACGCATTTGAAAACCCATGCTCCGACAATACAAGAAATATATTCGTGCACAACATGCAGGAGAAAATTCAGTAGCCTCGGATCTCTGCAAACGCATATGAAATTTCATAATAATAAACCATTTGAATGCCCCATCTGCAATAAGAAGTTCCACAGAATGGATAAACTGAATCGACATATGGGTATCCATACTGGGGTGAAACCGTTCCCTTGTACATACTGCAATAAATCCTTTGACTGGAGGACACCGTACCAGAGACACTTAAGGCTACACGAAGGCGAAAAGCCATATGTCTGTAACATATGTAAAAAAAGTTTTACAATTCTTTGCAACTTAAATAACCATATTAGAATTCATACGGGCGAGAAACCCTACAAATGTAAGTTGTGCAAACGGTCATTCAGACGGATCAATGACTTAAAATGTCATATGAAATTTCACGATAAGAAAAAATCATATGTTTGCAAAACATGCAACTTAACATTCGAAACATCATCAAAATTTGAAGCACACGCGCGCTGGCATGCCAATGAGAAACATGTTTGCAAATTATGCAACAAAGAATTCATTACGGCTGAGAATTTGCAACAGCACCTCAAGGTCCACTCAGCAGTGAGACCATTTTCTTGTAAAAAGTGCCCGAAGAAATACCTCAGTCAGAAAAATCTGGATTTACACATGCAAAAACATGATGAACAGAATTTGTGTTGTGATATATGCAAGAAAATTTTATCATCCCCGTATAATTTGGCTTACCATATGAGAATTCACCATAAAAGGCCACATGGTTGTAAAAAGTGCCAGCGATCATTCAGTGACCTTACAACTTTGAGAGTGCATATGAAAAATCATTTCGATGATAAATATATATGTCATAAGTGCAAAAAGATCTTCAACACGTTCCGTGGTCTGGTGAAGCATTTGACGAAACATCACAGTAGTGAGAATCCGTATTCTAAAAAGGTGATCCGGTGAGGCAATGCGGCAAATACTGCTTCCTCATAAAATAAACTAAGACAACGACAACGTCAACGTTATCACACTCATACCTCTGCACTAGGATACCCTGTGTCGCAGATGGCATGGACGAACACAGAAACACAGGACAAACACCCAAGACCCGAGAACAAACTTCGTGCTCACCACACAAAGTGTGCCCCGGCCGGGAATCGAACCCGGGACCCTTCGCTTCGAAGGCAGGGCTACTACCAACTAAGCCACCTTTTCGCTCTTAGTTTATTTTACATATAAGGGATGAAAATATCTAGTCTTATTGTTTTGAGTCGTTTTTTAAGCGATGTTTTCGCTAATCGTGGATCGAATTGAATTTTTTTTAACCCACCTCGCAAAAAGATTCTTTGTCTGTGGTACCGTAGCCCTTAACGGGTGAACCGATAAAAGTGGGTTTAAAATTAAAAAAAAATAAACGTTTACACACTCATACCTCTGCACTGGGATTCCCTGTGTCGCAGATGGCATGGACAAACACAGAAACACAAGACAAACACCCAAGACCCGAGAACAAACTTCATGCTCACCACACAAAGTATGCCCCGGCCGGGAATCGAACCCGGGACCCCTCGCTTCGAAGGCAGGGCTACTACCATCTAAGCCATCTAAGCCGTCAATTAAATTTAAAAGCAGGTTTTCTAGCGGTGGTTCTTAGACGTGTTTTATCAAAATAGGTTCAGCCGTTTCAAGTTCATTACCTCATTAACACCCAATTGGGGATCTTACATTTTCGTAAAATTAACTTGTTTGACTTAATACTTTAAACGAGCAATTTTTGTATATATATATTTATTTCGTGTATATCGGAAACTATTCTAATGATTTGTATGACATTTTCTAATTGGATTGTGTTTTGCTGTGGGTATATAAGTTTACCTATATACCCACAGCAAATTTATTGTAAAAACGCAACTTTTCACAAAAAATGTTTTACAAAAAAAAACCAGCGAAGCTTGATCGCCCATACTTATGTTATTACTTTATACTTGCAATTATTGTGTTAACATTACCAAATTGGAGCCATAAGAAATGATTATTTAGTCCATATGTAATTCGTATCTAATAAATATAAGTAATATCTAATAAAACAAAATTTTTACAACTTTTTTTTTTATCAAAACTCGGTCGCCCAATTACTTCATAATTAATTACCTCTACCTCTGGTATAGTTCTATAGGAATCGTCCATTAATCACGTGAGGCTCGTAAGGTGTCCGAAAAAGGTCACAAGGAGGGATAGGGGGTGTAGAAACCACTTGTATTTATTTTGACGTGAATAAGTTTTATTCTTCTTCAAAGTCACTAAATAATAATAATAATAAATCTTTATTTCAGACTTCTTACATTTTTTTTATAAATACTAAAAATAGGCCCACAGAATACATACCTTACAGACTAACATATAAATTAAAATATAGACACCAAAAATTGACACTAAGTTGCACGATTTGTCTGCGCCGTGTTACGCAATGGCGTCACAGTGCTCTGAAGGCGCCCGTAGAATCGTCTGAACACAATTCCCTTCGGCCAAAATTCGGCATTCATGAAGGTCGCAAGACGAGCAGTCGGTACTCTCACCGTGAAAGTCTTAAAGTTCACATTATGGCGAGATACCAACCAAGATCCGAGATCCCGCAAAGATTAGGTACAACATTCATCGAGTTTTTAATCGAATATTTTGACGTGAATGCGTCTACTCGTAAATATGCTTCCATAGATATCATAGCTACATATCTTTTTTTTGTTTAATGGAAAAAGTGACGGAACGAGCTGAGGGCCCACCTGATAGTAAGTGGCGACCCCCGCCCATGACAACAGTAATGAGACTCAATATAAGATTTAGGTCTTAGACTGAGTCGCATTCATCTTGCTGCGTCCATCACCGCATGCGCATGTGATTTGACCGGCACTCACACCCTTTCACCGAAACACAATAATGCGAGCACTATTGCTTGGCAGCAGATTCCAGATGTGTTGGCAGTACCTCTCAGGACGAACTTGGCACAAGTTCCACTGCTACTTTTGGTTGCTCCTTTAACAACGCCCCTAGGGTACATGTAGAGAATTAAGGGACACACCTAAGGACGCGACCAACTGGACCCCCCAGAGTCTATGGTATTGTTTGTACTTTAAATTAAATAACAAAATACATAGTAAAGCAGCGTTGTAATGGTGGCTTCCCAACCAGTAACACCTCATCGAGTCACACTGTTGTTGGTTGGGAATTTGTAATTAAACATTGAAACTGAATTAACTGATTACAAAAAATATGTTCTCAATTAAGGTCTGTGATTTATATTTGTGTTTGTTTCGTGATTCCTTCACTAGTTACGGACCACTATTAAAAAAAAAAAAAAAACAGCGTTAACACACTCATACCTCTGCACTAGGATTCCCTGTGTCGCAGATGGCATGGACAAACACAGAAACACAAGACAAACACCCAAGACCCGAGAACAAACTTCATGCTCACCACACAAAGTGTGCCCCGGCCGGGAATCGAACCCGGGACCCCTCGCTTCGAAGGCAGGGCTACTACCAACTAAGCCACGGAGCCGAACCGATTGATTGATATTGATGATTATTAATTGATAATTCGATGTGTATCTCTGTGTTGGTCTCATGGAAATTTCATGATACACCCCTTAAGGGGGTAAAATAAGGGATGTCAGTTAATACGATTTTAAAATCAGATACTTGTTAAAATAAAAGACCAAAGTATTTTGAGCAATATATTATACTATATACAGGTAACTAACGTAAGTGATAATCTAAACAAAATAGTTTAAAACACTCGAGTTAACCAAACAACTGATCTAGGCAGCATGTAAATAAAAATATCATTTTGTACGAGCTGAAAACAAACGGACAGAACTTTCTGAAATACTCGAACCTGGATAATCCCTTTTTTATCATGGGGATTTCCCGTTTCATGGGAAGGACAATCGCAAAGCGTAGCTAGGAAATATATATTTGTATTTATAAAAATGGCACGTTTTGTCGTTTTGATTAAAAAGAGAATAAGTTAAATCAAGTTATAATATATAGTAAACCAAAAATAATGGCATTTATATTATACCGGGTTATTGGAAAGTGGTCGATAACGATTTGTTTTCTACATATTTGAGGATATACTTGTATATTGCTACTTTATATTGTACAAGACGTAATTTATATATACAATATACAAACGCGCCACGCGCGTTTTCCGCACTGCAGTAGAGCCGCGTAAAACACAGCGTTTGTGTTTCGCCGCACATCCGAGACGAAAATTGGTCAAACGCGCCAGGCGCGTGGGGCAGCACTCGCGTTCGGCCAAGAGAAACGCAACATGTGTTTTCCGCAGTCAAAGAGTTAAAAAAAACGTAAATCTAAGCGGCGTTGCTTAGATTTACTTTTTTTTAATCAGGGCAGCAGTAACTTAACATCAGGTGGGTTAAGTTTAAACATGCATTTGACGTAATAAATGTGTTTGATGTATTACACATGTTGGATTACAAGGGATGCCGAAATTCGGCAATTCAGCCAATGTCTCGGCAGCCGAATTAGATATTAGCTGGATTAGAGGTTCTACTGTAATGTCTTATTATATTATTACCCGTAGTACCAAAACAAGTGTTAAAACTAATTTTACTCATCTTATCGCTTATTGAATAAATGAACAGTACAACAAAAAAAAAAAATATATTTTTTCAAGAGGGCTAAGGAGTTTTTTTTAATCTGGGTCTCATCATACGCTAGTAAGGAGTTGGGCTGGGGCTATTGAGAGTGCAATGCACAATACACCCCTTTGCAACTAAGAATAAGAGATGCAGCTAAGAACAAATGTAGAAGGCAGATTTTATAGTTCTTAATACTGTTGCGTAACTTTGGTAACTTTTTTATAATATTGCGTCATTTATTCCAGAACAATCCATCACTATCTATTTTTGTTTGACAAGTAAAAGGAACCGTTCCGTTCGTGTTGTAAATTGTATCTAAACTAACCGCAATAAGATCGATATTGCATTGAATTGAACGTGTTTGCTTGCTAAGTAGAAATGTTCTAGTTGTTTCAGATTGCTTGTTTACATCTTAAATGGATTGCAAACCTTCGAGACACTTTTAGCCGCGAAAGTGAGAACATCGAGTGATTAGGAAGTACATATCTGCGACGGAATCTTGGCATTCTGTAATATCCAAAACCTTAGAACAAACCGACTGATCAGCTAGGCTTGGTTATAGAATGTGTGGGATCCATAGCTTCCATTAGCTTCATATGTTTCTTCAAATTCCTCGGGTCATTGAACGATTTACTGCACTTAGTGCAGGCATACAGGGGTTTCTCCCCATGTATCCTCTTAAGGTGCCTATGCAACTGTGCAATGTGAGTGAACGAATGATCACACTGCTGGCAATCATAGAACTTGCCTTCGTGTAGCAACATATGTTTTTCCCACATAGATTTCTTGTTATACGGCTTATTGCAAATATGGCAGGAATACATCACCACCTCAGGATGGCGTATCTTAATATGTCTTTGCAAATTGTATCTTGTTCTAAACGCTCCATCGCACGTTTTGCAAACAAATGGCATATCCTCAGACACCTTCATGTGTTTCAGCATGTGTTTATTCAGATTGAAAGCAGTTTTAAATTTCTTTTGGCATTTCTTGCAAGCGAACGGTCTCTCTTTGCTGTGGGAGAGGGTATGTTGCTCCAGTTTATGCCGAGCGTTCAATACTTTGCCACAGACCTCGCAAACAAACGGTTTCTCGCTGTGATACGCCATATGGCATTGTAAAGACAGCAAATGAGTGAATGATTTGTCACACTGGTTACATTTATATGCCTTTTCCCCACTGTGCGACTCCATGTGAGTTTCCAACTCAGATTTCTCATCAAAAGACTTGTTGCACTCCGCGCAAACAAACAGTTTCACTTTAGTATGGGATATTCTGTGTGTTTGCAAATCGGTGGAGTTATCGAAGACTTTGTTGCATAAGTTGCATGCATAGGGGTTTTCTCCGGTGTGAATTAGCATGTGTTGTTTCAATTTGTATGTTAGATCAAAAGCTTCATAGCATATTTTGCAGATGTTTCCGTTAGTATGACTTCTGATGTGTTTTTGCAAATTATATCTGTGCTTGAACGCCTTATCGCATTGATTACATGCATGTTTCTTTTCCTCACTATGCATTATCATATGTTCCCGGAGTTTGTACATCGCTGAGAAGGGTTTTTTGCAAACTTCACATTTAAACGGCTTTTCTTCAATGTGGGATATGAGTATGTGTTTAGCCAAATACTCTTTCACCAAGAAAATTCTCTCGCAAATATCGCAGATGTATATATCCTTCCCGTGTGTAACGCTGTGACCTTTCAAAGCGGTTTTGCTTGGGAATGCTAAATCGCATTTGTCACAAGCGTATTCAGTTTTGTGAAATTTCTTGTGTGATATCAATCCAACGTACAATTTGAAAGTCTCATCACATTGGTCGCAAGAAAACTCTTTTCCATTAGCTGTTTGTCCAGAGTTCTCCTTAACGATTTCCGTTTCCGTAAAGCTCTTTGTATCCTCTGCGTCTGCTTCCTCATACTTGATTATCTCTTCTTTAACAACTGGTATCTCATATTCGGAATCCAGCGTGTCATAGAATGATACATTTTCAGGAGCCCCTATATCATAATCTTCGAGTAGCTCCACCTCATATTTCTCATCTGTGTCTGTTTCAGCGACTTCTTGATCCTGATTGTTTGTATCGCTTTCGATAGACATTGGTGGCAGAGTAGAGATGATAAATTTCCGCGCAATACCCTGGTTTGGTTGGATTACTACCTTTTGCACCTAGAAATTCATAAGAATGATTATGAATTGACTGGTTAAATATATCTTTTTTATATGTTACGCAATTGACGGAACGAGCATGTCTTATAAAAAGATCTTTCCGGGTAAAATTTATTGCACAAAGAAAAATTAGGGTCAGGTGGTCAACAGTGGCTCACTTTTTTTCCGAAAGACATAACTCGGCTCTGGATAGAGCTAGGACATTGTAATTAAAAATGAGCATAGAGTAGTTCAGCTAGTTTGATTGTGTATTACTATTTTATTGCGTAATGAAATAGGAAATAATTAAAATCTAATTTTTTTAAAAGTCAGAAATGAGCCACTGTGTACCATAGGGTCGACACAGTGGCTATGCCTTAAGTACACAGTGGCACGGGGTAGTACACAGTGGATAATATAAGGGGAATATCAGAAATAAAACATATTTTGTTTACAAAATCAATCATTCTTTATTCTTTACTTTAGTTAAATCTTATTAGCTACTTATGCACCAACAATCCAAGTTATAATTTAAAAAACTATTAAAAATAAGACAATCGACCACCTCCGTCGTCACGAAGGAGGTAACAAAAAAAATCCTGAACAAGAAAAACTATAATAAATAAGCTATAAAGAAAAGAGATCACAAATTATTAAGAAAAACTTAGTAAATATATCAAGCTTTAAAATTGGAAACTACAAGAACCCCATAATGGGAAATCAGGAACATTTCTTTTTTACAAAAAATAATCATAATACATTTTCTATTGTATAACTTTCACATAACAATCTGACTGACAAAAAACAAACATTTTTCTATTTAGTTCCTTTCCATTATTTTAACACAACTGCTTAATAGATAAATCCACAGTGGATCATGATCCACTGTGTACTTTCGTATAATGATCCACTGTTGACTGCATCGCCATTTTGAATAAATAATTGTGCAGAAAAAAATGTATGCATTATTCGGGAGTGACTTACACGCTAAAATAACCTTAATGAAACACATAACACAGTGAAAAGAAAGCCTTAGTAAAATGTAATGTGAAAAAAAAGATAGAACAAGAGATATCTTACCTTAAAAGTGTTTTTTATGTTGTTAAAACCAAAAATCTCCTTTCACACAAAAACCACGCGCCGTGTGCGCTGCCCGACTGGATACGACTTGTTCGCATCTCAAGTGCTACCGACCGGCACGTGAGATTGCTATATATCTCTGTTAGTTTTCGCATACTGTTACTGAGCCACTGTATCTGCTATCGCCACTGTGTACCACTTGACCCTACTGAAGTCTTTTATTCTCACTGATCTCACAGGTCAGTTGGTTGAAGCTCTGCCTTCTGCGATTAAGGTCGTGGGTTCAACTGCCACCCAGGAAAAACATAAAAGCCTCTATGTTCCCACTACCGGAACGACCGATAATTATCGAGACTGAATAGGCTTTGATCTACCACGGGAGCCCAAACCGGATTGGTAGATGACACGTCTTCAAATTTTTGGCATGTTCTAAGACCGGTTTCCTCACGATATTTTCCTTCACCGTTTCGAGAACATCAATTTTTCAAGTAAAAATCTCATTTTTGCACGTGTGGGTTTGAAGATAAACCTACAGATTGAAAGTCGGCGTGGCCCCTGGGCCACAACAACATTGGTGTAACAAAAACATTATTCTGTGTCTAGATATTAAATTGTCATTTCATACAGCGCCATCTAGCTCTGAACTAAGTATGTTTTTTGAAGTGAAAACTTCTGTAAGCGCGTTGGTGACTTTTTGAGATGAGAAAACACCATTAAACTCGCTACACTGTTACCGTAACCGTTACCGACACCCCTGTATATATAATAAGTATCTGTGGTGTAGTCTGCTTTTGTTTTCACTTCTGTCGGCACTCCCGGAGTGACACTGTTTTTTAATAATAAATAATAATTTAAAATAAATAATGTGGAATAATAATAAACTTTTTACACACTCATACCCATTAGGATTCCCTGTGTCGCAGATGGCATGGACAAACACAGAAACAAGACAAACACTCAAGACTCGAGAACAAACTTCATGCTCACCACATTAGTGTGCCCCGGCCGGGAATCGAACCCGGGACCTCTCGCTTCGAAGGCAGGGCTACTACCAACTAAGCCACGGAGCTATAAGTTTATAAGCTTAACTTGCTTTTATCCCCTCCGGTTGAATACAGAAATAATACCTCAACGCCAAGTCGCATAAGATTGTTCAAGATTTCCTGTGATTTGTGCGCCATGACTGCAAATTGGTGGGACCTCTGCAGTTGAGAATAACAGATGTAGCATATTGTTTGTGGTGTTCCATTATCAGCATTGAACTGAAAATGAAATTGTAGATATGTAGATGGCAGATGCCGCAGCAGCGCCAACAACCCAGAATCCTCCGGTATAAAGAACCGGAAATAAAGGAGTTGGACTGGACGGGGTAAGGTTAGCTATAGGGGACAATGCGCAATATAAACCTTACAATACAATCAGTGCAGGCCTTGTCACCCACATCAGAACAGAATAAGAATGAATTGTAGATATTAAAAACCTTTCTTTACTAAAAGAAAATAGCAAAAAATAGCATAAATAACAAAAAATTTTAAATTGTTTTTTATAATTAATGTATCATGTATACTTTCTAATAAATTAACTGACTGTAAATGAATGTTATTTTGAAATTACAACATAATCATTTAACATCAATTTTCAATATTATTTGTTTGTAGAGATTATAATACAATAACTACTGCTTATATAAATACATCTGCATTAGAATTTCCTGCTGCAGATGGCACGGACAAGAAACACTATACAAACACCCAAGACCGGAGAATGAACCTTAAGTTCACCAAACAGTGTGCTCCGGCCAGGAATTGTACGCGAGAACCCTCACTTGGAAGGCAGGGCTTCTACCAATTCATGGCTATGACAAAAGCTATAGAGTCATATTAACACTCAGACACAGAACAAACATCCATCTAATTCTAATTCTAATTCTGGGTGGGGGTGACTAGGCCTGCACTGACGTCCCGCATAGGGGTGTATTGTGCATTGTCCCCCTTTGTTAACTAAACCCTACCCCAGCCATCCCAACTCCTTAATATAACGGAGAAGGACTCTGGGTTGTTGTTGGCAGCATCCATCAACCAACATCCATGTTCGTCATACAAATGCTTGTACTGAGTGGGAATCGAACCCAAAACCTACAGTGCAGAAGGAAATGCTACCAACTGCGGTCAGTATATATCATATTATTTGACTCTTGCACTAAGATTGCTTAGTTGCACATATCATGGAAACAAAACCACCAAACATACTTCATGCTCACCAGTGTTCCCCGGCCAGGAATTGAACCCGGGACCACTTGTTTAAGATACGGAACCTTCATTACTATAGGAGCAAATTCAACCTACACCAGAACAAACAGCAAATTATTCATGCAAATCGATTTACCATTGGCGACAAACGCGAGTTACGTAAGCAAAAAACATACAACGGAATGAAGACATCATTGTTTATTGAAATCGGTTAAACAACCGATTTTGATTGTAATCAGAACACTGACTTCTTTGTAGTTTGAATCTTCATTCAACAATGAATTAATAACTTCGTTTCCACTGTTTTGCCAATGTCACATTGTTAAAGGTTTAAAAAAACAAGTTGGGGAATCTGATCAGAAATACCTGGCTACATAAACATTTTAACAGAGCCTATACAGTAACGCGCAATAAGCCTAGCTTAAATCTTAGTGGGGTTTATACTGGGTAAACTAACCTATTCATTAGGTTACCTTTGAATTACGCTTACCTTTGAATTCGTTAGATTTTCGTATACTTCTAGAAGTTGTTTGTTTTTGATAATGTACATCCTAACGTCGGCTGCGAGGCACGCTCTGCACCATGGATGTCGCTTTCGCGTGGCGGAATCCTTACGCACACTTAATTTAACGTCGCCCGGTTCAAGAGCAGACATTTTTGGTATTAGCTCGTATCTTAGCTGTTGTGAATAGAATTTTATGACAATTTAATGAAACCCAGTGAACACTTAAGGTTCTAAAAGTAGAAATGTAATAATGATAAACGGTTTAGATTTATCAGTTTATCACAAAATTTCACAAAAATGTACTTGCATAAAATTTGTTGTTTGACAATGACATGACAATCAGGTCACTCACGGATAGCATAATTTTACTCTATGCGCACGAGACGCTGGATGGATTTGAGTTGAAGAAAGAAAAAATAAGTAAAAAAAGGGAAAGACAAAAAAAACCAAGCAAAAATAAAATTGGCAAATAGTGGAATCGGCGAAAGAATTAACTTTTTTTTGTTGACGAACGCTGTAAAATCTGATAAAAAATAATTGGTTGTCTGTAAAGTCGGATAACGGACGATAATTTACGTTATATCATGCCTCTCTATCGCTTGTTCTGCGCTCTCGTTTGCACGCTCGGCTCAGGCGGAACGTGCGTGACAATGAGTCATGCTTTTTCGTGCTTGCAACCGGCGTTCATCGATTTATTATCGCGTCAAAAATAAACATATGAATTGGTATAAACAACGGGCGAAATAAAAAGTCACAGGAAAGCAAATACGCTATTTTTGTTTACTTGGATGACATATTTTTTACAGATATTTTGACAACCAAACTAATGAAGCGATTTTAATAAAAATGATGGCACCAGTCTAAATGCGTGTCCATGAAAATACAAAAAAAAATTCAAAATCGGTTCTAATATGAAGAAGATCAATAGGAATAAGCATAACAAAAAAATATAGCCGAATATAAAACCTCTTCGAAAGTCCGTTGAAAAAATACTGATGCAGAATAAACTGCCAACTACAATAACAGTTTATACAATAAATATTTTCCAATTACAAATTTAGAACTAAGAGATGCAGCAAGCTTAGAGTAAGACTAAATTGCAACAAGTGAAATGTTTTTTACATTCCTCATTGATTATTTTTTTTAACTGTATATTTTGGGCCTACCTGAAAACCTAGTACCTAATAATTATTTAATTCTAAAAATAAAGTAACATGAATTTTAGGGGTCGAGTTGCTTCCCCCCCGCGGGTTCCCGCCTTGTCGGGGCGGGGGGGCTTAGTAACCGTGGTTGGGCTGCCCACGGTGAAGCCAAGAGGAACCCGGGAGGGGCTGCTCCTTTAGGCTTTGCCTCCAAGCCGACTAGGAGCGGCCACAGTAGGTGGCGGTGCCTTATGGGGGGCACCGCAACTGAGGCGTGCTGCGGTGTCGTATGGGCGGCACCGCAGCTGAGGGTTAGGGGCCGCGGCGGGAGAGGAGTGCCGGTATAGCGGTGCGCCGCTCTCCCTACCTTCCGCGGCCACGGCGGGGTCGCCACCGCTAGATGGCGGACGCGGTGGGGCCGCAGGGGAAGAGGAGTGTTGGTATTGAGAGGCGCCACTCTCCCTATCCTCTGCGGCCGTAGTGGCAGGCGACGGGGCCACATATCTGACCCGTCGCATGGGGACCTAGGGCGTTTAGATACGGGGTCATCTAACGCCCTTTCGCTGGCCAGGTCCCCGTGGTGGTTGCGACACGCTATGTGTTCTGGCGTGTCGCTAACTAACGCGTGGCACTCGGTGCCAAAATGAGAGGGGTCCGGAGACGGACAGCCGTGGCGGGTTCGCGGATGTGTGTGTTAACGTTCCCGTGTTCCCGCCACTAAGCGGCAGAGGAGGACACCGTGTGGTTTTAGTGGGTCTAGTCCCACATAACCGCTCTGTCTCCCCGTGGCAGGGCGGTATGCGAGTGCATTTCCCCACGAAAAAAAAAAAAAGGGGTCGAGTTGCTTGCGTCCGTAGGTGTGTCGTAGTGTGTACCCTTTGTGTGTCTACGTAGCCCCTAGCAAGTAGCAGTAGAACTTGTGCCAAGTTCGTCCGGAGAGGTACTGCCACTACATCTGGAATCTGCCGCAAAGCAGTAGGGCTTGCATTACTGTGTTCCGGTGGAAGGGTGTGGCTGCTGGTCAAATCACATGCATATGTGACGTATCATCCCCGTCTCGGGTGATGGACGCAGCAGGATGAATGCGACTCAGTAAAGATTTGAATCTCATACGGAGTCGCACGCATTACTGTTGTCATGGGCGAGGGTCACCACCAGGTATAATGAGGTGGGCCCTCAGCTCGTACATTCACTAATACAGATTTAAAAAAAAAAATGCTATAACATCCATTGTTATTTGGCCAAATAAATGAAATCTGAAATCAGCTAATAACTAGAAAAAATGTATAAGAAACTACTAGGTATTAAAACAACATTACGTTGGTACAAACTATAATAACTTATATTCTAATATAATATACTATGAAACAACTTTTTTTTCTGGCAACCCAAACAATTTCCTAACTGCCATATCATAATTTTTTAAAGTCGCATCCGATTCACCCTCATTGAAAAGATTGCTGACTGCTTGCTTATATTCTTCGGAGTTAGGTATCTGCTGTTCATCAAAATTAACATACTCTTCATCTGTCAAAGTCTTAATTTCATTATTCAATTTCAGATACCAATTGATTAAAGACTTTTTGGACTGGTTATTTTTCCAATCGTAATACTCCATGTCGTCTTCTGTTTTCTCTTTCTCCCACTCTTCGACATTCCAGGCTTCGTGATAGCAAGCCGTCAATAAGTAGTTGACGTAATCCTGATTCTGCACTCGCACAGGGCAGCGGTCCGCTGTGATGGTCACCAAGTCTGTAGCTTTGTCATACCGTTCCCCGACCAGCCTGAGGAACTTATCCCTGGCATGTTTATCTAGGTTTAGCGATGCCACCTTTACTCTTAACGTCACTATTCTGGCTAGTGGGTTTCGGACAGATGGGCTTCCATGACAGTAGTCTGAAGTTATTATTTCAATTGGGTAGTGTTTTTCTATGGCTTCTTCAGAGCTTAAGAGCTTCGGCCACTCCGTACAGAACTTTTTCAGGGCTTCGCATTGACTTTTTACGACTGGAGGAGTCAAGTGCAAGAAATTGGGGATTTTCATCAATTCCGCATTGGCTTTTTTCCCTGGAGGTGCCTGACCTCTGGGTACATAGCCTTGGCGAAGAGGCAATGGCACTGATGAAGGGTGAAAGGTTTTGGGGCCAGGCCAGACATTTCCCCAGTTCTGTAAATAAATATTATTTAAATACCGATGATATGTGACAAAATTAGAGAATGTGGTGGCCCCGAAGCACAGATACCAAATTTCAATTTGTAGGTTGTTGGTTAAAACGGTTAATGGAAACATTGTGAGGAACATGGTTAATTATCAACCTACCCCCATTAGAACAGGAATACAACTTATGTTTTAGGACATAGGATGAAGGCCTCACATATGATGAAACCCAAGTCTGTGATTTCACTGGCATCAACATCCTTCTACTGAAATGCGAGTGCACCACTACTTGGCACAAGTTGCACCATGTGTAGGCACTCAAAGACACTCCATAAGGGCGCAACATGGACCCAGAACAAAACATGGAGCTAAGCATGCTCTGAACAAATTTTTATCTGATGCAGTTCAGCCCCAGCTTCTTAAAATAACAAATGCTTATGTGCAAGCCAAGTTCTGCAGCATATAAATGTTTATTTTTCCGAATTACATTACAGGAGCAGTTATTTTTTATATTCTACAGCTGTGTGCTTTTAAATGGACTACGTACCTGATCAGCAGACATCCTGTCAGCTCGGTCGGGTTGTATATCAGTCCTGCGCATCACCCTTCGCTGTTGTCTAGTTCTTGTCTTCCTAATATCCAGTACTCGGAACTCTTCATCTTCTTCGACCTTATCGAGCGCATTATCAGCGGTAGTAGAGCTCAAACGCCATGGTTTTATGTTGTATGCCGTTGCAAGACCTCCAGGCCGGCAATGCCTGATTAAAATACTCATAATTGGCGTTTAATTATCGTATTTGTTTTAATTCTGATCCATTTTCAATTTTGAGGTTATTTTATTTTATTGATTCCATAGACTATAAATTTCATTTAATTCAAACTCACATCTGTGCCATCGCCCCACAGACTACTACTTATGGAGCATCCAACCCTCGTTAGAGAGTATGGTGTTCCTTGCCATCTATGAAACCTTTTTTTGGATGGTGAATGTGGAAGTGGATGCATAAAAAATATTATAAAAATATTTTGTGTCAAACAAAAGCCATTTTATTTATATTTTCAAATTAAATTATGTTTATAGGGATTTCATAAACCAAAAGTTAATGGAAACCCATACATATATGGCATTAAAGTATGTCTATTTTCCTATCCCAACTATAAAATACTATATTTTTATTTTTAATGGGAAAAATATATATTCTGACTATAATTTAACATACATGTGTGCATGTTATGTGGCTTACACGCTTCTTTAACACGTTTTTATTGTACAATGAAAAAAATTAATTGTTCAAACAATATTTAAGGTTTTATGGAATGAAATGGGTTAAATTGTTCATTTTGATAAGCCATATCGGATGCTATTTCTGAGTTAAGGCCAACAATAAAAAACGCGACATCGCAATTTTGGATCACAGGTCCAATAACGCGATAAATTTCACACGTGTAATTTCCGCCTAGAATGAAGTTAAGCACATAATTCGTGTACAGTTTCCGAACGAACTAACAAAACCACGCGCGAGGGGACGCGCGCCACCTGCGCCTACCCGCCCGTCTTTTATAACTCGGCCAATTTCAATAGCACCGTATTGTTCGAGCAGCTTTCTGCTAAGCAGGAAACAATGTTGAAGGGAGAAAGAGATAGGTGTTTGTAACGGCCAACTTTTTATTTGCTTGGTTATTAAACATGTGTTCGTTCTATTGCATTTTTCATTCACAATGAATGTTACTCAGCCTGCGAATTAATTGTAATTTTTGATTACCTTCAAATTATTTTACGTTGGCGTAAACTACGTACTGTGTTATTATGCATTAAAATGTCCGAAGGCCGGAAAAGAAGTAGAAAATCTAAATTGAGAGTTCGTGATGACGACTGTGATTTTGAGATAGTGACCGGTGAAACGACTACGAAGTCTCTGGAGTTGCAGGTAGGTAGACTCCATTTTGTGTCAAACTAATGCCTAAAATTCGTTCATGGTAATTTAACAATGATTATGTGATTGTGAGCGTCAGCATCAATTAAACGTAAAAATATTTATTTCGTGTTAATAAGGAGTGTCTGGTATCTTCGATACGATCTATGGAATTTATTGGTATTGAAATTGTTCGAAGTTCGAAAATAGTTGCGCACGCATACTGGTTGCAGAATTTCAGGGATTTCGGGGGTAGCTGAATACGCATGAAAACAGGGGTAGGTTAATAAATTGTTTCGGATTTCCATTATCTGAATTATATGACAACGATGAAAAGCGTAGCTTCAAGTCACAATGTAAATAAAACAACATGAATTCAGTATCACACGTAAAATGGACTTAACAGGTGAAAATGTATGATATCTATTCATCATTGCAAGTACAAGTAAGTAGTACTGATTGACTTTCATTTGTTTTTATCAGAACACTGATCAGCTGATGATATTTATTCAAAGTTAGGTTAAACATGTATGCTAGACATTGATTAAATGTGTTGAGAAACTTATGTTATTTGCAAGCAACATACTGACTATCCTGATATATCCTGATTAATATACCTTTAATAAGATTAATTTTGTAAGGACCTGAATAGTTTGCCATGATCTATAGGTATACAAATATACAAAAGAATATAATGTAATAAACTTTACTTGCAACACAATGCAAGTAAATAGATTACTGATAATTACAATATACAATAAATGCATGCAAGCCAGGAGTCTCTTTCGTATTCTGGGTGGGCCTACACTGTCCTCCAGGTTTTATAAATATAAATGAACAATTCACATGGAACTATTGAGCCCAAAAATAAGCATACTATGAGACATAATGGATACTTATAATATTAAGACCCAGACACAGAACAAATATGTATGTTACACAAATACAAGTGAGGCCAGTCATTATACATTGTCCCCTGTTGACTAAACTACCCCAGCCAGTCCAACTCCTTGAAGTGCAGTAGGGCCCTGGGTTGTTAGCGGCTGATGCTAAATTTACTCTGGTGTAGTCATTACTAAATGTTGTGTGCCGACCATGACTCTGATTTCTTTTGTGGCTAGGCTGTGTATGGCAACATGGTCTATTTATTCTACTTCATCTGTCATCACCTGTATAGACCACTGTTGCCTCTTAACCAGGAGTAATAAAATTATAAGTGACTGATTTACATAAATTGTACAAACTAACTTCAATACTTATATCATTTAGAAAAAAGAATCATCAATATTTGACATATACATAGACACTCATTTATTTGATGTTTAGCACACATCCTACTACTATTATAAAGGCGAAAGTTTGTAAGTATGGATGTATGGATGTTTGTTACTCTTTCACATAAAAACTACTGAATGGATTTGAATGAAACTTTACCACAATATAGCTTATACAGCAGAATAACATATAGGCTACAATTTTTGAGGTTTCTATAAAATCTATATATATAAAAGAAAGTCGTGTTTGTTACAACACTTATAACTCGAGAACGGCTGGACCGATTGCCATGGTTTTTGATTTGTTGGATTTGTTTCCGTCCCGAATAGCAGAATAACTATTAAAACATTGGAAAATTAACGAAAAAAATAAAATCAATTTATCCCCGTATTCTCCACGGGAACGGGAACTATGCGGGTGAAACCGCGGGGCGCAGTTAGTATGCAATATAATAAAATGAAAGACGAAAATAAACAAATGGAGCTATTATATAAAAATGATAATGACTAGAATTACAAGTAAGCAATAAATAGTAAAAATAGTAAATAGAATTAGATATAATAATGAAAGAAATATATATATATGGCCTACAAAGGGCTAAAAAATACACAGCAAAACAAAATATGCACTTTTGTTTAATTGGATGACATATTTATTCAGTAATTTTGATTTAAAAACTACACTTAAATCAAGCATGATCAAATTTCAATGAGATCAATTTGAAAGCATATAGTTTTGAATAAAATAAATAAAACTGGCCTCATAGCTCAGTTGGTAGTTGGTAGTAGTTGGTTCTGCCTTCTGCGCTGTAGTTGTGGGTTTGATTCCCAGGACAAGCATTTGTGTGCGAACATAAATGTTTGTTCTGTGTCTGGGTGTTAATATGTATTATAAAAATGCATTTACAAAAAAAAAGTACTTTATGTATTCTATCAGTTATCTAGTGATGTGTGAAATATGTCCATGAATATTCAATTTATAAATTGGTTTTATTCAAAACCATTCTTTATTATAGTATTTATTCAATTTTATAAATTGGTTCATAAATGACAGAGACAACAAACATTAAATATAAAAACACAACCCAATTGATAGCCCCCTTCCTTTGGAAGTTGGTTGAAAAGGAGGCAAAGCAAGGCCATAACTCAGCATGATGCTGAGTAGCATTGATCTAGAAATGTTCTTCCTTTTGATGATCCAATATATGACACTAAAACTTTACTCATAGTAATAAACACCGGCCAAGTGCGAGTCGGGCATGGGTTCCGTACCATTATCTATAAAACAAAAAAAAAAACATCACGTTTTTGTACGAGAGCCCCTTTAAATATTTTATTTTTTATTTTGTTTTTTAGTAGTTGTTGTATACCCGTTTCCGCCTGTCATCCGAGACGGGGTTGTTACGTCTCATGCGCGTGTGATTTCACCACCACCCACACCCTTCACCACATAAAAATAACATATATTATATACATAATAGTATAATATAGTTATTTTTATATATAATACTAGCGACCCGCCCCGGCTTCGCACGGTTAGTAGAGCATCAGTGTCCTATCCGGGGTGACTTGCTAGTGTATTATACATATAAACCTTCCTCTTGAATCACTCTATCTATTAAAAAACCGCATCAAAATCCATTGCGTAGTTTTAAAGATTTAATTATACATAGGGATATAGGGACATAGAGAGCGACTCTGTTTTGTGTGATGTGTATGTAGTATGTATGCAGTGTGTATGTAGTGATAGTGTGTATACATGCACATATATATATTTTTGTTTCCCGATGAAAATAGTTCTAAAACATATATAACAACAAACGTTAACACACTCATACCTCTGCACTAGGATTCCGTATGTCGCAGATGGCATGGACAAACACAGAAACACAAGACAATCACCCAAGACCCGAAAACAAACTTGATGCTCACCACACAGTGTGCCCGGTAAGCCACGGAGCCGTCAATAATCAAATTTATATGTTTGTCTGAGTGTATCTGTCTGTTGTATCGTAGCTTCTAATCGAATCAACAGATTTTAATGCTATTTTATTCTGTTTCAAAGCTGACGTGGTCTAAATGGTTGTTAGCTATAATTTATGAAGATCTGTTAACACGTTTGATGTTCATCAGTATACCAAGTTGTTCGTAAAATAACCATGTTTTATCTGTCGTAGTATCGGATTGTTGCTTCGAGCTTGTGGTTCGATTAAAATTATTTCAATTCGATTAACTGATTTCTGATTTCTTGTACTTGGCGTAGTTTTAAATATTTCGTAATTCTTTATTGTACACACACATATGAAAAAAAAGGAAACATAAAACAATAATAAGAGTATGTGCAAAGACGAGCTTATCCCTATGAAGAGTTCTCTTCCAGCAAACCTTTGAGGCTAGTGAGAGGTGATAAAGGAATCATTCATTCGTGTAAATATTTGAAGAGAAGAATTATGCTTACTAATTTTATAAACGCGAATGTTTGTCTGTATATGTACTTTTGTTATAAAGGTAGCTCGTACCCACGTAATTATTATTATATATAATAATTATTATTATATATATTAAAGACATAGGTTTTATACAGAAAAAGTGAAAAAAAAATCCCCATTATCTCATTTCGATTTTCAATCGATTTCAATTCAAACTAGTAAATACATAAACAAACAAAGTAAAATATATCTTGATATACAACATTTTGAGTTTATCGCAGTTATACATACAGACGCGGCGAGGCGAGGGTCCTTTGAAATAACTAACTTAAAATACATAACATGCACTTTTTACACAGCGCCAAGCATAGCTTGTACCATGGGAACCAGATAACTGGCATACATAATTAATACCTTATTTTTTGTAAATACATACATATTAACACAAATGCTATTTCGTCTCAAATGCTTGTCCTGAGCGGGAATCAAACCTACAGCACAGAAGGCAGAGCTAACCAACTGACCCGTGAGGTCACTTTAGATTTTGTTTTGTAATTTATAATATCATGTAAATTAGTTTGAGGCTAGATGGCGCTGTGTGAAATATGTCCATAATTTATTTATTTTATTAATTAATCAGGTAATTTTCAGAAAACCCGTCCCCTTCGCATTCTGGACCATGACTACTGCATCCCAGGAAGCAGGGGGTACACAATCCAAGTTCCATGTGACGATTTTGATTATTACCAAACAACCCCTCCCACCATTGTCTCAGTCTCACGGGTCCCTGGCCCTTCCAATATCGAGCTTTCTGTTAAAGTAGAGGTTGAAGCATTCCTTGACAACCCCCCATCGTCCTCAGCCAGCAGCGTCTCCAAGAAATCATCAGACCTACGAACGATCATGGAACAACACAGGCAGAAAGCCCTGGAAAGGGAGAGGAGACCTGGCGCGAGGAAGAAGGAAAAACCATCCATAAAGATGTGCAAATACAACCCCGAAACTATCTACAGCGTTTCAGATCACATCGCGTCCACGTCCAAGAACATCGCGGATACGATTCTAGACATTGAGATGAGGAATATGTGGGGAAATGTCTTGTATACTCCACATGAGACGGACCCTCATGACCGCTTGGTGGAAAAAGCTCTGGATCTGTGGCAGACATGGTTTTACATCGGCCGGAACATCCGAGACAGTCCGCTATTCTACCAGTGTCACATATGCAATGTTGGTTGGTGGAGGCTCTATCCGTTCCAGTTGCACATTAGGTCCCACGAAATCCAAAATTTGAAGGTGACCTTGAAAGAAAACATACACGAATGCATTGTTGTGGCTAGCTACGGAGAAGCCAGTAAACTGAGGTATATTGATATTAGTGAGGATTGCTGGCGTTGCGGCCGTTCACTGAGATATCACAAGGAAAACTCCCAGGGTTACTCGTGTAGTCATTGCACCAAAGGGTTTTACACGTGTGTGTTGTTAAAAGAACACGAGGCTCGGTGTGTGACTTCAAACATTGCGTTGGTTAACGCAGCTGTAGAACGGAAGTGCAATATTTGCCGTCAAATTGTAGATTCTGTGAAGGATATTGAAAAACATATGGTTGAATCACACACACCACGGTCCGATATACCCATGCCATCTGTATACAAAGTATGTTGTGGCTGCAACCAGAAATACTACACGTTCTTCACTCACAATTGCAGTAAGAGTGCCAAGAATTCCGGCTGCAACTATTGTTGCAGGAAGTTTGCAACGAAACCTCTTGCAATTAACCATATGCTGTCTCCGTACAACCGGTCTATTCTCTGCAGGATCTGTGAGAAACCATTGCAGACCAGATGTATGGAAATGCAGCATATGCACGAGGCACATTCTAAAAACTATCAGTTTGCATTTAAGTGTACGATGTGTGCAAACCAGTATTTGTTGTTTATCGATGAGCTATCTGTCAAGGTGCACAGAGAGTTGTGGCATAATAAAAAGTTTGACCGGAGAAGGGCTTATTATGAGCAAGTGAGTATTTCAATGGCCACATCTGCATAGTGTAAAACAAAGTCGCTTTCTCTGTCCCTATATCCCTATGTATGCTTAAATCTTTAAAACTACGCAACGGATTTTGATGCAGTTTTTTTAATAGATAGAGTGATTCAAGAGGAAGGTTTATATGTATAATACACTAGCAACTCACCCTGGCTTCACATGGGTAGTTTCTGATACAACACTAATGTTCTACTAACTCACTAGTTTTTTTTATAACGATTCCACTCATATTCATGGGCACTAGGATTCACTGTCGTTTGGGACATGGATTAACACAGAAACTTAAGAGAAACACTTGTGATCCGAAAACAAACTTTATGTTTATCCATTATTGGCTATACTTAGAAGCAACATGTGACAATTCTTAATTTCTAACGAACAGCAATTTTTTTTTATATTAAATAAAATTAATACATAAAAGTTTACAGACTCATACCTCTGCAGTAGGATTCCCTGTGTCGCAGATGGCATGGACAAACACAGAATCACAAGATATTATTTACATAGATATTATGTTTTGTTCGATTTCAGATGCTGGTCCCAAGGAACTGTTTGCAAGAGAGTAGCGAAGAACTGTCTCCTTTGCCAGTACCTTCTGGTAAGTACATACAGTTTTTATTTCTGAAAAAATATCTAAAACATGATATGTGACTGTAATTTGACATATCTGTGTGCATGTAACGTGCCTAAGGAGCTCCTGTGACACGTTATATGCTCGCGAATATGTTTGCTTGTTTGTGTAAAATTTTACGGGTCCAAACGATATTTGAGATGTAAGCGAAAAAAAAAGGAAAGTACCACCACTCGTATACATTTATTTACACATAAAAATTAAAAAAAAACATCACAATCTTAGAGGCTACTTATAAAGAACAAAAATGTAAAAATTACGACAGAATATTTTGATCGTGGGGTAGGGTGCATTGGCTGCGGGAATGCAGCCAGTGTTCTTGACACTGGCTGCATTCCCGCGTTGGACGGCCGAAGATAATCTTTGGAGGAGGAACGAGCCAGCCTTCTTGTCCCCAGTGGCATCACATAAAAGAGTCGATTATTTTTAATAAAAGATTTTGTAGTATCACTCGTATTTTATTTATCGTATGTATTTTATAACAACCCAGAGTCCTCCTCCGATATATAAAGGAGTTGGGATGGCTGGGGTAGGGTTTAGGACAGGGACAGGGGACAATGCACAATACACCCCTATGCGGGACGTCAGTGCAGGCCTAGTCACCCCCTCCCAGAATTAGAATCACTCGTATTAAATGCTATTTTTTGTGCATGCTTAGACTCCGATGATGACTGTGAGGGTAAGTGGAAACAAACTCAGTGAATAATTACTTTTGTTGGTATATAATGACACAACAATAAAACAACGTTAACACACTCATGCCTCTGCACTAGGATTCCCTTTGTCGCAGATGGCATGGATAAACACAGAAATACAATACAAACACTCAAGACCTGAGAACAAACTTCATGCTCACCACACAACGTGTGCCACGGCCGGGAATCGAACCCCTCGCTTCGAAGGCAGGGCTACTACCAACTAAGCCACGGAGCCGTCAAATTGACGTTTCTAAGAAATTAAGATTTTAAAATAATTTTCTACCCCTTTTTTAACCCCGTTAGGCGGTGATCTTCAATTAAATACGAAACACGTCTTCCATCAATTCTGTTAAAGAATGCAAAATTTTAAGTAGATTGGACGAAGAAATCACGCCCCATACAAAGTTTGCCCCCGTTTTTCACCTCCTTAGGGGTGGAATTTCGGAAATCCTTTCTTATCCTGCCTGTGTCATACAAAGAACACACCCTCCAACATAAAAATCACATAATTCACAGGCGAGCTGACACCTGATGTTAAGAGGCATCCGCTGCTCATAAACACAAAGGTTCCAATAGATACTAAAGTATGAGAGTCATCCCCGTCTCGAGTGATGGACGCAGCAGGATGAATGCGACTCAGTGTAAGATCCAAACCTTATACTGAGTCGCATTACTCATGGGCGGGGGTTGCCACTTACCAACAGGTTGGCCCTCAGCTCGTTCCGTCACTTAATCACAAAAAACCCAACCGCCTTGTGTTCCGCTCAACATTAAGAAGGGGATGTAACATCGCCTGCGCTTGTAATTTCCTTGACACCTACCCTTGATCCTTCCACCCGGAGGGGACCGTGTAGTCAGCAGTAGCATGATTTGATTTGCGTAATTTTTACTTTTTTTTTCCAGAAATCGCCAATGATGTCCACATAGAGGGAGCTACCCTACCCAAACTCAGAAGGTTGACCGCTGCAATGAGCTCACCAGAACTGGTCACTAACCTAGACGTGCACAGAACGCCCGATGTGGACGTCACTATTGACGAAGTCGACATAAAAAAGGAACCGGAGTGCGACGAGAACGGTGAAGTTAATTACGAAGAGATGCTCAACCAAATGTTTAGTATTGGCAATGAAGAGGATAAATCTGTTAACAATGACATAGATGTTAAAGAAGATACGAAGGATTATGATTTTAGCAATGTTAAAGTTAAAACTGAACCGGTCGATGATATAGATATCCAAGACAACCCCGTAGAAATGGTGCAAGTTAAGACAGAACCCGTAGATTACGATGTTGACGCAGAACAGACTGAGAATATACAGAACGAAAGCTTTGAATCTGTCAACATCAAAGTTGATCCAGACGACGTAGACGTTGACATTAAGACTGAAACTGAAAGCATTGAAATCAAAGACATCCACAGCGTACCAATATTAAAATTCGTTGATAATTCTATCAAATTGACAGAAGATAAAATCAAGAGAATATACACCCAACGCAAGAAATGGAGCCGCAGAATGTATATATGCAGAAAATGCGGGTACACGAACAAACATAAGGAGTATAAACACCATATTACGATGAACTGTGCTATGTCCCCAACGGATAAAACACACAAGTGCACGAAATGCAATGAATGTTTCTTTTCGTTTCGTGAATACATGTTGCACTTTGAAAGGCATGGTTTTGATATGAGTTGCCCCGTCTGTGGTGTACAGTTTGACTCTTTTGCCAAATTGGGGTCGCATGTCCAGAAACATATTAAGGGTAGTTTCATTCAGTTCAGAGTTTTGGACCAGAAGAAAGTTAATACTAACGACAACAGGACTTCAAGGCTAAACAGGGAGTATAAGTGAGTTTTTTTTTAATTTAAACATATATTTATATTTCGTGACACCTTTTTTTTTTCAAGCTTTATTCATGTTCAGCGAGCCCTTTCATTTGATACCCATACTGTGGTGCAGAAACAATAACTAGTCCGCCATCTTGGATGATCCGCCATATTGGAATTAGGATGACGTCACATAGCTAAGCATGAATTGTCATCCAAAATAAGCGTGTATACCAAATTTCAGCCCATTCACTCTCGATTATCAAGAGTAGGCCGGTGTCTGCAGTGGGAACATTGAGGCTGGTACGGGATACGGGATGCGTAAGAAAGGAGTGAGTACTGAGATGACGTCTGACAGAGGGGGATGGAAGAAAATACATGTTGTACTACCCACTTAGTGTGGGATAAGGGCAGTGAGATGATGATGATGATGATGATAATTTGTAATATTTCCCGGCCGGGGCACACTTTGTGTGGTGAGCATGAAGTTTGTTCTCGGGTCTTGGGTCTTTGTCTTGTGTTTCTGTGTTTGTCCCTACCATCTGCGACACAGGGAATCCTAGTACAGAAGTATGAGTGTAAACGTTTATTCATCCCTTATTTCTTGCCTTAAGGGGATACTTACCATTTTACAAGAAACATCCAAATCGGTATACACTGGGCGAAGAAAAAAGTCACAGGGAAGAAGTGTAAAAAAAAAAATACCAAGCGTCTTTTTAATTTCAGATGCAGCATATGCCATGATATAGTGGCTGTAAGAGATTTATTTAAGCATTGGGAGCAACACCTGTCTTTGGACTCCGCGAAGGTTTCCGTGAAGGAGGAACCCCCAGAACTGGCTGTGGACTGCGAGAGGATCACAGTCAACAACAAGATCCTTGACGCTGCTTCCCTGAAGATAGCACTGGGTTAGTTGATCCAGATTACATCAAAATAGGTCGAATAGTTTGGTTTTTATATATATTTTTTTTTTTTGAGAAATATTCGGAACTATTACAGAATACAAGTTAACATATAAAGAATAAATCATAATTCAATTAGTGTTATATCAAAACTAGCGACCCGCCCCGGCTTCGCACGATTAGTAAAGCATCAGTGTCGTATCAGAAACTACCCGTGCGAAGCCGGGGTGACTTGCTAGTGTATTATAAACATATGGCATGGACAAACACAGAAACACAAGACAAACACTCAAGACCCGAGAAAAAACTTCATGCTCACCACACAGTGTGCCCCGGCCGGGAATCGAACCCGGGACCCCTCGCTTCGAAGGCAGGGCTACTACCAACTAAGCCACGGAGCCGTCTAATAGTTTGTTTTTATATTTATTATTATGATTTTTTTTAAGGTATTTTATTTTTAATCCCTCGTGTAACGAGGGGTTTGCGCTACCGCGGGCTTAAAGACAAATCCTTAATATCAAAACTTAAAAAAAATGAAGGAACAGAAAAATGAATAAAAAAAAGTTGACACACTCAAACCACTGCACTAGGATCCTGTGCTACAACACCAAAGACCCGAGAAAAAGATTCATGCTTCAAACAGTGCCTCGGCCGGGAATCGAATCCCGGGACGATTCGGCCCGTTAAGCCAACGCTGACTTGCATTGTCTTGTTTCAGATCACCTTGTATCTGTGGATGCGTCTGAAAAGATGTGCAGTATATGCTTGCGTTCGTTCACGCGTCGCTACGACGTAAAGAGGCACATAATCGAACATTTGCTAATGGATGCCCACATGAAAAAGAGTTTGCATAGGTAAGTTAAATAGAATAGGTGAACGAACGATTGAATGAGTGAGTGAATGAATGAATTAATGATTGAGCGAGTGAATGTATGAGTGAATGAATGAATGAATGAGTGAGTGAATGAATGAATGAATGATTGAGCGAGTGAATGTATGAGTGAATGAATGAATGAATGAGTGAGTGAATGAATGAATGAATGCGTGAATGAATAAACTAGCCAAATGGCACATATTTTAATACTTACACAAACACAAGACATGAATGCTAACTCCAAATACTCTTTTCATGCTCACCACTGTGTGCCCTGGCCGGGAATCGCACCCGGGACCCCTCGCTTCGAAGGCAAAGCTACTTAGGCTAGATAGATAAGGCTAGATGGTACGTCTCGTGCGCATGTGATTCCACCGGCACCCACACCCTTCCACCGGAACACAGTGCGAGTGCACCACTGCTTAGCGGCAGATTACCAGGCGTGGAGGCAGTACAAGTTCTATTGCTTCTTTTTTTGCTCCCTAAGCACCACCCTGGGGGTACGTTCAGGGTACCTACGAACGCGAGCAATAGAACCCCAAATATAGCAATATTTGGGGCAAATAGTTCTTAATTATTTTGGTTTATCTAATTCTACTATATTAAAATGAAAACTGTTGAAAATGGTTTATCCAATTCTACTAAAAATTAAAACTGTTCAAAATGGATTATCTAATTCTATAATACTATTGTATATTCAAATTAAAACTGTTTAAAATGGTTTATCTAATTCTACTATATTAAAATGAAATATTAGCTTTTTAAATCAAGGCGATTTAATTAAAAGCAAAGATATCGCCCGATCATTGCAGCTTGAATATCAAATATATGCAAACAGCAGTATTGCTAACATTTTACCTTTTCTTCCCTGGATAAATTCTTCACAAAATCATTAATTTTGAGATACAATATTATTTTGTTTAATACAATAATATTATTTTGTAATAATATAATATTTTGTTTTGTTTCAGAGGTTTCCGCTGCCAACTTTGTTTGAAGCAATTCGAGAGACCTGAAAAATATAAGTTTCATATGCGTGAACATGGCTGCATGCCTATATACAAATGTGAATTATGCAACAAGACATTCAGGTAAAAATAAACACACTCATACCTCTAGGATTCCCTGTGTCGCAAATGGCATGAACAAACACAAACACCCGAGACCCGAGAACAAACTTCTTGTGACACACAAACTGTGCCCCGGCCAGGAATCGAACTTGGGACCCCTCACTTCGCAGGGCTATACCAACTAAGCCACAGAGCCGTCAATATAGGTTGTTTAAAATATATTTTCTGTTCCAGTGACTCGAGCAACTTTGCAAAACACAAGAAAACTCACAATGTTGGAGTGTTAATATGCGATCTGTGCAAGAAGAAGTTTCATATTAAATCTACACTCGAGAAACATATAGCGGTGAGATTGTGTGCTTTGGGTATGTTTGCGGTTTGCTTGTATAATACTGCATTACAGACTAACGATTCCCACGTCGAGTTGAGCCATGTCGGAGTCTTGGAAACTCCGACATCAGTGTCGGCTATTTTTTTTTTAATAGACTGTACTAGCTGAAGCCCCACCTGATGGTAAGTGGTGACCCTCGCCCATGACAACAGTAATGCGTGCGACTCAGTATGAGATCCAAATCTATACTGAGTCGCATTCATCCAGCTGCGTCCATGAGACGGGGATGATACGTCTCATGCGCATTTGATTTGATTTACATGAAAGAAAAAAAACTATAATACCTATGTCAAGTTAAGCCATGTCGAAGGCGTCTTGAAAACTCCGACAATAGAGTTGGCCACTCATATGCAAGAAGAAGACAATACCCACCCTCCCTGCTATGCAAAGCTTAGTATAATATATTTCAAAGCGTTTTGGTCCTTCCAAAGCGTGAGAAGACTGATGTAGCATACCGTTGCCCCCGTCACCCGAGGGGATTTAACGTCTCATGCGCTTGTAATTTCACCGGCACCCACACCCTTCCAACACAGCAATGCGAGCACTACTGCTTGGCGGCGGATTACCAGGTTTGGAGGCAGTACTTCTCCGGACGAACTTGCCAAGTTCTACTGCTGCTTTTGGTTGCTTTAGTACCGCCCAGGGGGTACGTGTAGGGAACCAAAGGGTACGGACGCGAGCCACTGGACCCCCCAACTTTTATTCAATGAGCGATAACATTCCGAGATTCCGAGATAGCGGCTCCCGCTTCTAAACAAGTTGTAGTTAGGTGTAAGATATTACGACATAAGGGGTTATCAATTAATTACTTCAGGCTTTTTTGACGATTTTCTGCCCCCCCTTCCCCCCCCCTAATTTCACAAGAGACTTTTCATAATTCCTATTTTTAGAGTAATTGGATTTAATAGTAAATGGCTTGGATTTATAAAAAAAAAATAGTTTGTTTCATAATTATATTTAATATTGCTTAGAACATAATCTAACTAAAAGTTTAATTTAATCCAAATGTCTGGCCTCATCGCTCAGTTGGTAGTAACTCTGCCTTCTGCGCTGTAGGTCGCGGGTACGACTCCCGCCCAGGACAAGAATTTGTGTGCATAAATAATAACATAAATGTTTGTTCTGTGTCTGGGTGTCAATATGTATTATAAGTATGTATTTACAAAAAAAAATACTATATGTATTCTATCAGTTATCTAGTTCCCATATTACGAGCTATGTTTAGTTTGGGGCGCTGTGTAAAATTGTATTATAACAAGCTTTTATTTAACTTGCAATGTATTGTATGTTTATCCGGGTGGAATCTTGCAACTGAATTTTTAATCAGTTATCTTTAACCGACTGAGCTGAAATTTGGTATTCACGCTTTTGGATGACAATGCATGCTTAGCTATGTGACGTCATTCTAATTCCAATATGGCGGATCATCCAAGATGGCGGACTAGTTATTGTTTCTGCACTACCACAGTATGGGTATCAAATGAAAGGGCTCGCTGAATATGGTTAAAGCTTGTTATTAAAAGGTTTTTTTTACCATTGATTTATTATTAAATTGGTTATAGGAACACCCAAATCATCCCACAATACAATGCCAGTTCTGCGATAAAACATTCTGCACAAAGTCTGGTTACAAGAAACACAAATACGCAGTTCATCAGAAGGCCAAGTTCAGATGCGTCCTTTGTGATCTGACATTCACCAGCTTGCAATTGGTAAGTGATCATACTACTATCATACTTAAGCAATAAGGCCGCCCATTGTATTTCACACTAGCTGTGCCCCGCGGTTTCAACCGCGTATTTCTAGTTTTTTTTTTGAAAAAAACTAGATTATGGATTATGGATTATAGCCTTCCTCGATAAATGGACTACCCAACACTGAAAGAATGGTTCAAATCGGACCAGTAGTTCCAGAGATTAGCGAGTTCAAACAATGTCAAACGTTTTTATGTCAATGTGGTGTACAATAAAGAGTTTTCTCTCTCTCTCTACTATTAGAAGAGCGTGGTGGCCTAGGGGCACAGACGCTGACTTTCAATCTGAAGGTCGCTGGTTCAAACCCACACGTGCACCAATGAGTTTTCTCACTTGAAAAGTTTATGTGCACAATACCACGTTCTCGAAACGGTGACGGAAAACATCGTGAGGAAACCGGCATGTCTTAGAACCAAACATTCGATATTTGACATCTACCAATCCGGATGGGCTCCCGTGGTAGATCAGAGCCCATTCACTCTCAATTATCGAGAGTAGGCCGGTGTCCTTGCAGTGTGAACATTAGAGGCTGATAATGTTTGTTCGTACGTTTGTTACTCACTCAATACTTAAAAGTAACAGTAGAACTTGTGCCAAGTTCGTCCGGAGAGGTACTGCCAACATACCTGGAATCTGCTCAAGCAGTAGTGCTAGCATTACTGTGGTCCGGTGGAAGGGTGTGGGTGCCGGTGAAATCACATGAGCATGAGACGTATCATCCCCGTCTCGGGTGATGGACGCAGCAGGATGCTGACTTGGTGTAAGATTCAAATCTTATACTGAGTCGCATTACTGTTTTCATGGGCGAGGGTCACCACTTACCACCAAAGGAAGAAATTCTTCGCCCAGTGTATACCGATTTGCATGTTTCTTTTGTAAAATGGTGCGGGGTACTCTCTAAGGGCAAGAAATAAAGGATGAATAAAAGTTTACACTCATACCTCTGCACTATGATTCCCTGTGTCGCAGATGGCATGGACAGAAACACAAGACATATCAAGACCGGAGAACAAACTTCATGCTCACCACACAGTCTGCCCCGGCTGGGAATTGAACCCGGGACCCCTCGCTCCGAAGGCTACTACCAACTAAGCCACGGAGTCGTGTATTTTCGTCGTTTCGGTTATTTTCGATTTTTTTTATCCATTTGTCAATCATTCTTAAATAATTGCACTCTGCCCTTGCGCTTCTCAGAAGTGGGACCACAATTGGGAGGTGCACAAGGAGCGGAAGGACAACGCCGATTGTCCCATCTGCCTGAAGTCCTTCCGCAAGTTCCATGACGTCCGGGTACATGCGCGGGAAGAGCACACGGCGGAGGTAATGCTTTAAATGATAATAATAATAAATCTTTATTTCAGGCTTCTTAATTTTTTTGTATTAATACTAAAAATAGTATATAATAAATGATATTTAAATAATACTCAATTGTTTATTGTATTCTGCAATGTATAAATCCGGCTAAGTGCGAGTCGGACTCGCGCACGTGTTCCCTACGCGAGGTCTGAAGGTACTGAAGGTCGATGGTTCAAATCCAAACGTGCACCAATGAGTTTTTTCACTTGAAAAATTTATGTGCGCACTACCACGTTCTCAAAACGGTGACGGAACACATCGTGAGGAAACCGGCATGTCTTACAAACGAAGACTTGGACCATAAATTCATGTGACATCTACCAATCCGGATTGGGCTCCCGTGGTGGATCAGAGCCCATTCACTCTCAATTATCGAGAGTAGGCCGGTGTCTGCAGTGGGAACATTAGAGGCTGGCACGGATCTTCCATATGAAGAAACTAGATTATATTTTGTTTTTGCAAGATTGTGAGTGTTGGGTATGAATGAAAGAATGAATACTCTTTATTGTACACCTCGATAGAAACATACATAACACAAATAAAATTAACCAAACAGTCACAAAACAAAAAAAAAGAGGTTACAACGGGCGGCCTTATCGCTAATAGCGATCTCTTCCAGGTATGTTTTTTATTATTATTTATATACTTATATAATATTTGTATTTCAGGTGGCCGTTATTAAACAGAGAAATCGCAGCGTATGTTTCTACAAAGTGAAGGAGATGGGGTTAGTTAGGCGTAGGGAAACTATAGTTGTTAATGAGTGACGTTTGGCCCTCTGTGTCTATCTATATTGTGCACTAGCGACCCGCCCCAGCTTCGCACGGTTAGTGAAGCATCAGTGTCGTATCAGAAACTACCCGTGCGAAGCCGGGATGACTTGCTAGTGTATTATACATATAAACCTCCCTCTTGAATCACTCTATCTATTAAAAAAACCGCATCAAAATCCGTTGCGTAGTTTTAAAGATTTAAGCATAAATAGGGATATAGGGACAGAGAAAGCGACTTTGTTTTATACTATGTAGTGATGTGATACGGACAATGCAAGCCACGGGGTCATCAAACATTTAAATAATAATTTAGTGGAGGGGAGTGCATTTTTAGAATGTTTCTCTCTCATTATTTTCTTATTGATGATAAATTATTGGTTGGAAATACAAAGTGTACATTTTTGCTTGTTAGTTATTTATACAAAATGTTTCAAAAGTGTGACAATATTTGAGGGTGTTCATACAAATTAGATTTTGAATCATGCATGAAAATCAGAATGCATATCAAAACTTGCCATATAATGTAAAAATTATAATAATTTTAGTTTTTGGGACAGCCCTAATGAGAGGTCATTGACCGCGCTTATCATTCCGCACTCACGCATGCATATACAAATCACATGCGCATGAGGCGTATCATCCCCGTCTCGGGTGATGGACGCAGCAGGATGCTGACTTGGTGTAAGATCCAAATCTTATACTGAGTCGCATTACTGTTGTCATGGGCGAGGGTCACCACTTACCATCAGGTGGGCCCTCAGCTCGTTCGTATATATCCCCTAATTCTTTTAGGGTTGCCCCTCGTCAAGTTTACGTTAAAATTTAAAAAGAAAGAAAAAGAAACCGGGTGGGGTGAGTTCTAGATCAATCTAGGCATGCGCTGTTTAAGAAACACTTTGAAACACCTTGTATATTTGCTATCCAAAATTTTTACAAGATCTTGAAACCCATCTTGTTTTTCAATGTTTTGGGATTGAGTTGCGGGTTCAATTCCGTCCAATAACTTTTGGGATGCATCTAGATGTAAAATTATCCTACAGTGAAACTTGAACAGTGAATATGAAACTTAAAAAAAAAAAAAATTTTGTTGTATAAAACTTGTGAGATTTCTGCTAAATTGTGTATATTTTTATCGTTAATGTGGTGATATGATATTTCACCTGACTCAATATTTGTTATTTTAAACAGTTTATCTGTGTTGAGTGTTTTAGTTAAAAAGGGGTGTTATGAGTTTCAAGATTGTAAGCGTGTGATCAATTTGAAAACTTGTGGCCAACTCTGTTATCGGACTTAACAAGCCACCAAGGTCTCTGATATGGTTAATATCCGACATATTAATGTACTTTCCGTAGTGCGGAAGCGCTGGGTTCTAGTACAACTAAACGGTCATCATCCAAATACAGACCGAACGAAAGATTACTTACGTTTAGACTTATGTCAAAAACATGTCTAATAAAGAGATACACCAAATGCCGCTTGTAAATTCCGTTAATTCTTGTCCATCCAAGGTTGTCTGTAAGAGATCGCTCTAAAGCGATAAGACTGCCCATTGTTTCACATTAATGAGTATTTTTTATTTTTATTATTACTGTTGTTTGTTTGTGAGCAATAAAGTGTTATCTATCTATATATATGTCTCCTAAAAGCATGGTCCACTTTCAAGCTTTTAATTAACTTGCAATGTATGTATGTCCGGGTGGAATCTTGCAACTGAATTTCAAATCAGTTATCGTTAACCGACTGAGCTGACATTTGGTATACACGCTTATTTTGGATGAATGCATTAGCTATGTGACGTCATTCTAATTCCAATATGGCGGATCATCCAAGATGGCGGACTAGTTATTGTTTCTGCACTACCACAGTATGGGTATCAAATGAAAGGGCTCGCTGAGAACACGATAAAATCTTGTTATTAAAAAGTGGAAGATATGTTTTTAGGATTTGCGGAATTCGGTGGATCGTTTTCTAGGGTCATAAGCGCTGATTGATGTAACTTTTTTTTATATAAATAAGTTATTCTTTTTTTTGGTTTCTTTTTAAATGTTAAAGTGATATGAATAATAAATTTAAGATTAATGCATGCATATAAAAGGGGTTGACGTTAAATTTATTTTTATGAACTACAAGTGACGTCCGTGCTTCGTACTGGTATCATACAAAACATTAAAATAGCAGACTATTTCTGTGGATTTTACATCCAATAAAATTATTAAATTAAAGACTATCCAGTAACAAAAATACCTCATACATGCGATTCTATCTATTTGGGACTGTGAATTGATTTTGATCGGTTAATTAAGTTTTGATTGTTATAATTATATTGAAGTGATTTATTTGTATAAACTATAATTCTAATACATAAAAATAAGTGCCTGAGGACAGTTTGTTTCAAGTAATCAAACGGTATTCATATGTGTAATATTAAATGACTCAAAAAGTACAAAAATTTGTTTGTTTTAAAGATTCAGAAATTATTTATTATTTTATTCCGAAAAAGAAGTATTCCTGTACGATGACTAACAGCGGGGCGCAGTTAGTTTGTCTAGGTAAATAAAGGCCTGTACATTTTTTGGCAAATAGTATTGCTCATCTCGAAATGGTCAAAAAACCATTTTTTGACTAACAGCCAAACTAGTCTGTGGAAAATACTATACAATACAGACGGCAATCTCGCCGTTAGATTATTATATCTGTGGTTAACTTAAAGTCAGACTTAGTACAGGTGCTTATAAATAGTCTGTGGGTGAATAAAGCCCTAACAAGAGACGAAAAATTTGTTTACTAAACAGAATGTCGTCTTTTCTCTGTTTCGTTTGCCATAGTACAGTAAACTCTGACACAAATGAAGATACACGGGACAAATACAGAGAAGTTATAGGGATGAATGTAAGTAAAAAGTATTTCATACCGTTTTTATCATTAAAAATATAAACTGGCTAAGGCGGGTGTGATTTGGACTCGTACCAAGGGTTCCGAGGATTTCACCTGTATTTTTATTATTTACTGGGATATTCGCCTTCTAACACAACTTCTGTGAAAATTTCAGAATGTTACGGCTTCAAAAGATAAAACCACCTGAATCTAAGACTGACAGAGTCGTTATAGGACTAATAATAGGCTTTCTATTAAGTGGGTTACGCTTTAAGTTTACCCTTTAAGTGGGTATGGAAGTCAAAAATGATGCGATGAAAGCAAAAAGTAACCTGGAATGGAGAGTGTTCCAGCCGGCCATAATGTACTGGAGAAGGCCTGGATTGTTAGCAGTTTTCTTTATGTGTTTGTTCCTATGCATCAGAACCTATTTTGTGAACCTGTTCTCACTGACTTGTAAAGTTACCTACAGACAAGCGTTGTTGATGTTTGTCTCACTGTCTTATTGATGCGACGGCAGCAGTATGAGCTTGATGTTCTGATATTTTAGGCCATGATGGTTAAAAGGTCTATTAATAGTAATTTAATACTTATTCAAAATCTATGATTTCCTTACAGTTATGCCCCGACTCTCACCTGTGTTTTATTTGCTGCCATTTTTTGAATAAAATGTGGCTTTTTAAGTCCATTTGTTTGAAGAGGAGTTTGGAGTACCCAGTATTATTCAGGTAAATTGCACTGCGCGTTTGATACCACTGGTATTGCAAGCATCTATAGACAAACTGCTTACAGTCAGCTGGAATGTAGGTATGCTTCTTTGTATGACTTGTGTCGAGATGAGTTGATAGCCCGCCACATGTTTGGTGATTACCAATAAACAACTACAAATGACTCAGGTTCTCCCCTATAGCGGTGTTGGATGACCAAGGTGATTAGCAATGAAAAATATTTATTGTGTGTTACTTAAACGTCATACATATATTACTACTTTTGTGGCCAATGCATTGTTTTAGTGGCCTAAAACCATCTTTGCCTTTCTAATAGAACCGGTTTGGGGTATGGTTTCATTGGTTGTATGGTTTCATAGTTTGTAACAGACATAGGTAGAAACAATTTTTGTATTTTATTATCCCATGCACCTACAATTTCCAGAACCCACAAGCATTTTGTGGGTCACAAAGTCTGTGTAGAAGTAAAGGTAATTTTCAGACAGATAGGTACCTTATTTCAACATTGTAGGATTTTTGGAAGTATTCCAGAAGTTTTTAATTTTATTGACTTACATCACTAGATAATTTACATAATGTTACAATATTTTCAGTGAAAAAGGCACAATTAACCTGCAAATAAGTGACACACAAGTCGGCATTCTCTGCCCGGAAGACATCTGCTTACAACACTTAAACTCTAAATACCATTTCTACAATAACACGGAAAATTCACAACCGGAGTTTGCAGAAAATAAATATGTACAACTACATGACGAAATGCATTTCGGATTGCTTCCCAATAATGTTGAGGTACAGACCGATGATATATTCGATCATTTTAATGTCAATTTTCAAAATTCTGAAGCTGATGATAATTATAATGAAGAGTTATTTGGTATAAGAGAGAATAAAGAAGCTAACACAAGAAAAGATGTTGATGAATTCATATTTGGTAATGATAGTATAGAATCGCCTTTGGAAACGATTAATAAAATAGAATTGACTAATCTAGATGAAATGTCCGAGGTTAATATAACTCTTACGGACTTAAATGTAAGGAGCTTTGTCGATAAAGAACAAAATATAGCTACAAATAATGATTTTATTGATAAAACACAAGTTTGTGATAATAATTGTAATGTTGATAATTTACAAGAGAATGACGCAAGGAACAATGAGTGTATCGATAAAACACCCGAACTTGTACGAAATAATAGTTATGTAGAAAACCCACAGCAATTTTGTATCAAAAACAAAGACTACATTGAAAAGTCGGACACATTTGTAAAATATAATGATTTTGTTGACAATTCTCGTGTAATTCCCACATCTGAAGAGAAACAAGAATTATATGAAGATTTGGGAGATGTGGACTCGAAGAATGATGAATTAAGCTTTAACAATGATATGAATGATGAAAATAATAGCATGGAAAGTCACAAAAGTTCTACAAATGATGATAATATTGAATCGCTTGATTCAAACGCCTCGCAGAGTTCAGACATTGAACCGATGACCAAAAACTGCAATTTTACTAAAGTTACTTATAGTCTCAAAGAACAGAAGATGCAGTTAGAAGAAAATAGAAGGAGTAAGAAGTACACAGAAGCAGTTTTCAAATGTTACAATTGTGCGATGGGATTTCTGTTTAAGGATTCTTACCAAGCTCATATGATGAGGCATGAGGAGGTATGTACTATTATGTTTACTATGAACCAAAGAGAATTCTATGTTGGCCTGATGAGTGATTTGTTATATATCACTCATCAGACCAACCAACATATCACTACATACAATAGTATAAAACAAAGTCGCTTTCTCTGTCCCTATATCCCTATGTATGCTTAAATCTTTAAAACTACGCAACGGATTTTGATGCGGTTTTTTTTAATACATAGAGTAATTCAAGAGGAAGGTTTATATGTATAATACACTAGCAAGTCACCCCGGCTTCGCACAGGTAGTTTCTGATACGACACTGATGCTTTACTAACCGTGCGAAGCCGGGGCGGGTCGCTAGTATATATATAAATGAATCCTTGGTCACGGCACCACGCGTGAACCAATTTTGGACCAATTTTGCTAATTATTTTTTTGTTGTGTTTTTTATTGTCAGAAGGTACTTATGAAAGAAAAAAATTAATTAAATTGCGCGGAAAATTAAAAAAAAATTGAGAAAACTTAACGACTTTTGCGTTTATTTCTCTTCCAGTCAAATGGAGAGCATCAATGTTCGATATGCACTCTTCGTTTCGCAAACTCTGCAGTACTGCGCGCTCACTCTGCCAATCATGCTATAAGGTATTTTTTTAATGCAGCACACGCTGATTATCCCTTTTGCGATCACTAAACCACATTAAAAAAAAATTATCTACCTGTGTCTATATACCATACCGGCCTCTAATGTTCCCACTGCAGGGACACCGGCCTAATCTCGATAATTGAGAGTGAATGGGCTCTGATCTACCACGGGAGCCCAATCCGGATTGGTAGATGTCACATGTCGTTGAATTTTTGGTTCTAAGACATGCCGGTTTCCTCACGATGTTTTCCGTCACCGTTTCGAGAACGTGGTATTGCGCACATAAATTTTTTTCAAGTGAAAAAACTCATTGGTTCACGTGTGGGTTTGAACCAGCAAGCTTCAGATTGAAAGTTGGCGTCTATGCCCCTGGGCCACCACGCTCTCCGTCTATATACCGCAAAATAAATGTTTTTTTTTTCTATTTCTATTGTCCGGCAGATATCAATGCGCTTTCTGCTCGCAAGCAGTTAAAGCCAGACATAGGCAGTCTCACGGCGCCCTCTGCCGCGGGGCGAGGCCGAAGAGCGTGACATGCCATCTGTGCGGTAGCGCGTTCCCGTAAGTATGGGATCCCTTAGTTATGGGCAGTGGCAGACTCCCTACATCTTACAAGCAATTCTTGTATATATATATTTTTATGAGAATATGCGATAAAACGAGCTGAGGGCCCACCTGGTGATAAGTGGCAACCCCCACCCTTGAAACAGTAATGCGACTCAGTATAAGGTTTGGATCTCACACTGAGTCATCATCCTGCAGCGTCCATCACCCGAGACGGGGATGATACGTCTCATGCGCATGTGATTTCACCGGCACACACACTCTTCCACCGGAACACAGCAATGCGAGCACTACTGCTCGGCGGCAGATTCCAGCAGTACCTCTCCGGACGAACTTGGCACAAGTTCTACTGCTATGGTTGCTCGTTTAGCACCACCCAGGGGGTACGTGTAGGCTATCAGTACACCTACGGTCGCGACCAACCCCCCGGTTTATTAACAGAAGCTCGAGTCATTACCAGCAGCATATGAAAAGGGCGCACCAGAGGCAGAGCAACAGGAGATACTTATGCAGCGTTTGTGGGAAGAGCTACAACAAACAGGCAGCGGTCCGGACGCACATGATGTATGTATGTATTGCAACACACTCCCAATGGAGGAGGTCAATTAGTGATTATTTTACGTGATAACGTTTTATAACTCTAACGCCAGATGCATGTACGAAAAAGCATGACTCATTATATAATAATATATATTTTTTTATATATTTTTACTATAATACAATGTTGTATACTGTTTATTTTATAAATAAGTAATGTATTATGTAGTGAAAGATTTATATAAAAATGAGAGTTGAAATAAGTAATGTGATATAATAACAAAGTGTGTTGCAGTAACAACATATTTTTGATTTATAAAAATAATTCTGCTCTGCAATTGGCGGTCTTATCCCTAAAGGGGTTTCATCCAGACAACCACCTAATAAACGTATAGTAATAACCATTTTTAGAGTGTGGTGGCCCAGGGGTTTGGACGCCAACTTTCAATCTGAAGGTCGCTGGTTCAAACCCACACGTGCACTAATGAGTTTTCTCACTTAAAAAGTTTATGTGCGCATTACCACGTTCTCAAAACGGTGACGGAAAACATCGCGAGGAATTCGACGACATGTGACATCTACCAATCCGGATTGGGCTCCCGTGGTAGATCAGAGCCCATTCACTCTCAATTATCGAGAGTAGGCCGGTGTCTGCAGTGGAAACATTACGGGCTGGTACGGAATAACCATTATCACGTTCCGCCTGAGCCGCGTGCGAGCGAGAGCGCGGAACAAGCGATAGAGAGGCACGATCGAGGCCTAAGCGTTCGGCTTGTGATGCATCTATCTCTCTTCCACTCCATCGGCCAATGCGGCCGAGAAGAGAGCGGCAAACAACCTACACGTGAACTGTTTTATCTTATTACGTTATCACGTAAAACTATCGTCATGGGCGGGGGTCGCTACTTACCAGGTGGGCCCTCAGCTCGATCCATTTTTTTTTATGTGAGTGATTGACGGAACGAGCTGAGGTCCCACCTGATGGTAAGTGGTGACCCTCGCCCATGACAACAGTAATGCGCGCGACTCAGTATGAGATCCAAATCTTTACTGAGTCGCATTCATCCAGCGTCCATCACCCGAGACGGGGATGATACACATGCGCATGTGATTTACCATCACTTAATAACACTTAAATGAAATACAATTATTTGACGGCTCCGTGGCTTAGTTGGTAGTAGCCCTGCCTTCGAAGCGAGGGGTCTCGGGTTCGATTCCCGGCCGGGGCACAATTTGTGTGGTGAGCATGAAGTTTGTTCTCGGGTCTTGGGTGTTTGTCTTATGTTTCTGTGTTTGTCCATGCCATCTGCGACACAGGGAATCCTAGTGCAGAGGTATGAGTGTGTTAACGTTGTTTTTTTTTTTTTTTTTCAGTACCCACATCAACAGGAAATTCACTTGTGAGGTTTGTTCCTCGGTCTTCAGCAGTCCTTACACTCTGAATCAGCATAAGAAGAAACACGAGCCGAATACGGCGGAGGTGCACCGCTGTGTTGCATGTGACATCGGATACGCCACCAGGAAGAGCCTCCTAGCGCACCAGAGGAATGCGCTTGCGCATAAGGAAAAGGTGTATGTATTATGACAATTGCGCATAAGGAAAAGGTGTATGTATTATGACAATTGCGCATAAGGAAAAGGTGTATGTATTATGACAATTGCGCATAAGGAAAAGGTGTATGTACGGCTCCGTGGCTTAGTTGATAGTAGCGGAGCGAGGGGTTCGATTCCAGGCCGGGCACACTTTGTGAGCATGAAGTTTGTTCCCGAGTCTTGGGTGTTTGAACGTTTATTATTATTGCGTATATAGCTTTACAGTTTTAATTGTAAACGCGAAATCACTACTACTACCTACTACCAACCAGCTACTACCAACTGAGGTCCGTCGAATAAAATCAAATTTTAAAATATATTTTGAATAGAATAGAATAGAAAAACTTTATTTTGTGTTACATAATTAGCGCTCACTTAATAATTAAAAACAAAATTACACGTTTAAGAATATGTAACAACAATATAGGTAACTCAGCATGTGCTGCGTCAGTGGACTGATACAGCGCTGGTATTCTGTGGCGCCATATTGTATGTGTAGTGTATGGTGTTGTGTGGTATTTTGGTGTTTCAGGTATAAATGTCCAGTTTGCGACAAAACGTGCCCATCCCTGCAGTCGTTGCACAACCACACCACGGCCGTCCACGCTCGCACCAAAGACCTGGCGTGTGCGCTGTGCCCCGCCAGGTATTCAACGAGAAAAGTAAGTTTTTGACCAAAAAGTATTTCATTTAACGAGATATTTTTATTTTATTTTATACAGATAAATTAACGTTTACACACTTATAATAATAATAATAATAATATTTTATTGGAACAAAAACAGGTTAACATGGTACAATTTAAAACGATGATTTATATATTTATTTTTTTATTTATTTAATTAATTAGCACAGTATAGACCACTTATAATAATTAAGAAAATACAAAATTAAAATTGTTCCATATAATCAAAAAAGTAAAACAACACAAAAATAATAATAATTAAATAAAAAAAAAAACAAAAGGCCCACTTTCTAGACATTTACTTGCCAATTCGTATAATTCTTGGGCTTTATCAGACAGTGGGGTTGCAAAAAGGTCCACTTGAAATATAGAACCGTGCAATTTTATGTTATAGCGTAAAAAACGACCATTTCATTAATTTTTTTTAAAGTACAGTAATTTTTTTTTTAATGACCTTTTAATTAATCTATTAGTGTTAATATATTCCTAAAATTAAACTTGATGTAAATTGTACGTATTTTTTATCATCTTATTGGATGGGCCCTATTTTGTTTTGAGTAATGTATATATGTATATATATTTATATAATAGATATATATGTATATTATATATGTTGATTTCTCCGCCATTTATCAAGTATTCAATAAAAAGAAATTACCAAATCAGGAAATTTATTTTTATTGAATAGTTTGTTGAATCAATATAACTGGAAAAATGTCATTCAAGTTAATGAAATCGCGTATTTTGCTACTTTGAAAGTATTGAAGTCGGTTTTTTTTTATTGTTTAAAAAAAACCCATCCAAATCGGTATACAACGGGCGAAGAAAAGTGACGATCAAAAAACGCTATTTTGTGTACTTGGATGACATATTCCAGTTGCTTTGATTTAAAAAAACGAACTATTGAAGTGATTTTGATGAAATTACTATGGGACCATCTCAACAAGTTTTATAGGAACCTACGAGATTGTCCCATAGAAATTATGATTGCAAAATATCTTGGCTAAAAACAAACAAAGAGATGAAAGCAATGAAGTCGTTTTAATTCAGTCATTTGTTATTAACTATTGTTGTGTGTGTGTGCAGGGCCTAGTGAGGCACATGAGAAGCCACAACGGCGCTTTTCCGAAACAGGTGCCGCTTTGTCACGCGTGCGGTGAAACATTCAAGGTATGTTTTGCTACCGACTTCAAAAAATGAGGTAGTTATACAAATTATAGTATATAAATAAATAAACGTTTACACACTCATACCTCTGCACTAGGATTCCCTGTGTCACAGATGGCATGGACAAACACAGAAACACATGACAAACACCCAAGACCCGAGAACAAACTTCATGCTCGCCACACAGTGTGCCCCGGCCGGGAATTGAACCCGGGACCCCTCGCTTCGAAAGCTACAACCAACTAAGCCACGGAGTATATAATACTCTTGATATATGCATACAGATATGACAAATCAGTCAGTTTTCATGTTTTAGCTAATATTATTTATTTTTTGGTAATTATTTGAAAATCAGTTCCAAAATTATCGCTATCCCTTTTACACCCTATGTGATAGAGCGAGAGGGAAGTTTGTATAGTTTGGTCTGATGCTAGCAGAGCTAATATATAATTTATATTTCAGAGCACGAGTATTTTGAAGAGACATTTGAAGAATGTCTGCGAAAAGGACAAATTAGAAGAGGATCTCTCATCTTATTACCGTCATTAGTAATAGAATAATTTATGATTAAAAATCGAATAAACATTTCATCCCGTTTGACTTAGGGGATGAGCGTGGTGGCCCAGGGGCACACGCCGACTTTCAATCTGACGGTTGCTGGTTCAAACCCACACGCGCACCAAAGAGCTTTTGACTTGAAAAAATTGTGTACGCAATACCACGTTCGCGAAACGGTGACGGAAAACATCGTGAGGAAACCGGCATGTGTTAGAACCAAAAATTCGACGACATGTGACATCTACCAATCCGGATTGGGCTCCCGTGGTAGATCAGAGCCCATTCACTCTCAGTTATCGAGAGTAGGCCGGTGTCTGCAGTGGAAACATTAGAGGCTGGTACGGTGAGAGTTTTCGTAGGTCTCGAATTCTAACTGAACTGACGTTTCGCGAAGGGATATTTTGTCCATTGTGCCCCGTTGGTATAACATTTTCTACAACGGGCGAAGAAAAGTCACAGGAAAGCAAAATACGCAATTTCGTTTTTTGGATGACATATTTTCCAGTTATTTTGATTTAACAACCAAACTAATGAACCAATTTTGATGAAATATATATATTTTTTAAAACCTTATAAATAATCGTTCACACTCATACCTCTGCACTAGGATTCCCTGTGTCGCAGATGGCATGGACAAACAGAAACAAGACAACAATTTTTGGGACCAACCTGAAAGTATATCCTTGCAAATAGAAAATAATTTACCTAATCAATTGCATTTGTCTCCGTCTAGCAGAATAACTATTAAGGTTATTGGAAATGTCGAAAAAATTAAATAAATTTGTCCCCGTATACCCACGGGAACGGGAACTATGCGGGTGAAACCGCGTGCGCAGCTAGTTCTAAAGAAATATGTATAAGATGCGAAGCCAACGAAACTGTCAAGAAAAATTCAATAAAAATACAAATATATTTCAGCCATTTTATTTCTATAGTAATTCATTCACAGAGTTATGATACCTCATACAACAAAATAATTATTTTTTTAATTCGTGACTAAATATCTACATTTTATTTTGTTTTCCCAAGTTTCAAACTTCAATATAGTGTGGACATTCACACAGCTACTAGCCCCAATCTAAGCATAGCTACAATAGTACTATGGGAACTAGATAACTGATACAATACTTACATAGTACTATTATTTTGTAAATATCTCATTATTTGTAATAGTATTTATTGGACTGAGTACACATCCCTACCACTTTTGTCACCTCTCACTAGCCTCAAAGGTTTTCTGTAAGAGAACTCTTAATAGGGTTAAGCTCGCCTTTGTATTTGTTATTAACTTATGTTTCCTTTATTTTAAATTACGAATTCAACACAAGACAAACACCCAAGACCCGAGAACAAACTTCACGTACACCACACAAAGTGTGTCACGGCCGGGAATCGAACTCGGGACCCCTCGCTTCGAAGGCGGACTACCAACTAAGCCACGGGGCCGTCAAGTATGTAAGTCAAATAAAAGCACTATGTATGTATTCTATCAGTTATCTAGTTCCCATAGTACAAGTTATGCTTAGTTTGGGGCCAGATGGCGCTGTGTGAAATATAATTGTTTTTTTTCTTGTTTCTTTTTTAACTTTCAGGTTTGCATTAAGTTAAAGCAATTTAGCGCAGAGTATGCTACCAAACTATATCCATCCATGAATTTAACAATGATTTTGTTCAAAATCGCCATACATTCTTTCAAAACGCATCTAGTTTCCAAACTACCCGCATTATCTTCCTTAAAATTCGGTATCCACTTTTGTCGCCACAGATCCGAAATGCACTTTTTGCGTATCACCCTCTCGTCTTGCGTATTTTGATTTTGGTTCGAATGAGGTAGGTATTTTTTCAAAATTATTTGTAGCAACATGAATATGTAGCATAGATTCTCCATTTTGGATATATTTTGGATTTCCGCTACTGTGTCGTTCGTTTCTACGTCTAAAAGATTTTGCAGTAAACTGTTGATTTTCTCTATAGTGTATTTCTGTATGTGCGGTGACTTGGTTAGTAGTAATATCCTCTGGATTTGCTCGTCTTTTTTGACGATCTAAAAGACAATTTATGCAGTGAACCGACCGGTCAATATTTGGATTGGTGACCGATGAAGGCATTTGAACTGAGAGCTTCCGATGCTTGAACGAACAGAAGTTAAGAAGTTGGTCTTGAAGTCGATAAGCTATGTTGGAGGGCTTCGTGTGGATTTCGACACTAGAGTTAGCCACTTAGACGGAAGACAGTGAAATTACACTAACATTAGATTATTATTATCCTTAGTAGAAGCAGTAGTACTGCCTCCACACCTGGTAACCTGCTGTCAAGCATTTGTGCACTCGAATTGCTGGTGGAAGGGTGTGGGTGCCGGTGAAATCACATGCGCATGAGACGTATCATCCCCGTCTTGGGTGACGGACGCAACGGAGCGACTTGCGTCTTCTACTTCGGTCGGGGATCAGTCGTATAAAAGTTGTTATGGGCGGAGGTGACCACTTAACAGGTGGGCCTTCAGTTCGTCCCGTCACTTAATTTACATTACATACAAGACTGTTTAGTCTTAAATGTTGAATACTTCAATTTATGGGTGGCCATGTTACTCTCGTTTCGTGAGTGCCTTCGTATCCCCCGGGTGGTGCCAAAGGCGCATGGTGCATGAGACGTAATATCCCTGTCTCAGGTTGATGTTTTTTTTCCCACCTGATGGTAAGTGGTGACCCTCGCCCATGACAACAGTAATGCGCGCGACTCAGTATGAGATCCAAATCTTTACTGAGTCGCATTCATCCAGCGTCCATCACCCGAGACGGGGATACACATGCGCATTTGATTTCACCGGCACCCACACCCTTCCGGAACACAGTAATGCGACTGCTTGATCAGATTCCAGGTGTGTTGGTATTACCTCTCTAGACGAACTTGGCACAAGTTCTACTGCTGACACCACCACCTGTTACCACCAGGTGGGACGTAGCTCGTTCCGTCACCTCATAACATAAAAATTACAAATTCCTCACCACATCCTCATCGTAGTTTTCCCCTTCATATATATGCTGTAACAAACTATTGACAGTTTGCAGTAACTCTTCTATGAACGTTGGGTAGTTGTTTTCTTCATGTAGTTTGTCAATAAGTTTGCTTAGAACCTATAATACCGAATAAGGCTTTATAGGAATTAATTTTATTAATAGTTTCCCAAAATAAAGGTTTTATAGAATAGACACTTTATGTATTTAAACGTTTCCCAAAATAAAAGCTTTATGGAATAGACATTTTATGTATTTAAACGTTTCCCAAAATAAAGGTTTTATAGAATAGACACTTTATGTATTTAAACGTTTCCCAAAATAAAGGCTTTATAGAATAGACATTTTATGTATTTAAACGTTTCCCAAAATAAAGGTTTTTATATTTAGAATAGACATTTTATGTATTTAAATGTTTCCCAAAGTAAAGGTTTTATAGAATAGACATTTTATGTATTAAAATCTTTCCCAAAATAAAGGTTTTTATAGAATAGACATTTTATGTATTTAAATGTTTCCCAAAATAAAGGTTTTATACAATAGAATAGACATTTTATGTATTAAAATGTTTCCCAAAATAAAGGTTTTTATATAATAGAATAGACATTTTATGTATTTAAACGTTTCCCAAAATAAAGGGTTTATTGAATAGACATTTTATGTATTTAAACGTTTCCCAAAATAAAGGTTTTATAGAATAGACACTTTATGTATTTAAACGTTTCCCAAAATAAAGGCTTTATAGAATAGACATTTTATGTATTTAAACGTTTCCCAAAATAAAGGTTTTTATATTTAGAATAGACATTTTATGTATTTAAATGTTTCCCAAAGTAAAGGTTTTATAGAATAGACATTTTATGTATTAAAATCTTTCCCAAAATAAAGGTTTTTATAGAATAGACATTTTATGTATTTAAATGTTTCCCAAAATAAAGGTTTTATACAATAGAATAGACATTTTATGTATTAAAATGTTTCCCAAAATAAAGGTTTTTATATAATAGAATAGACATTTTATGTATTTAAACGTTTCCCAAAATAAAGGGTTTATTGAATAGACATTTTATGTATTTAAACGTTTCCCAAAATAAAGGTTTTTATAGAATAGACATTTTATGTATTTAAACGTTTCCCAAAATAAAGGTTTTTATAGAATAGACATTTTATGTATTTAAACGTTTCCCAAAATAAAGGTTTTTATAGAATAGACATTTTATGTATTTAAATGTTTCCCAAAAAAAAGACCTAAGTCGTATTAATGTTAAGAGCTGAAGTACCCACTTAACATCAGGCCGATCGTGCCTCTCTATCGCTTGTTTCGCGCTCTCGCTTGCACTCGGCTCAGGCGGAACGTGACAATGAGTCATGCTTTTTCGCAGCCGGTATTAGTTTTATAAAACGTTATCACGTAAAAAATCTTACCTCTGATATCTGTTCGTTTATGTCTTGGGAGGCGATCACTAAATCACAACTCACTATATAGTTGAACAGACAAATTGCTGCTTCGTTTATATTAATATTTGAAGACTGAGAAACTGGAAAATTAATTTGGATTCAGACAAGAAATACTAAATTCTTTTACACTTAGAAAATTCACCGGCACCCACACCCTTCCTCCGGAACACAGTAATGCGAGCACTACTGCTTGGCGACAGATTCCAGGTGCGGTGGCAGTACCTCTCCGGACGAACCTGTCACAAGTTCAACTGCTACTTTTGGTTGGTCCTTTAGCACCACCCAGGGGGTAAGTGTAGGGGAGCAACTGGACCCTCCTAAAAAAAGATATTCTACAGGTACAAAATCTTGTACTTACAGGTATCAGAACATTTGGACTGCGTGCCGCTAAAATATCCAGTATCATTGGAGCATTCTCGGTTCTTGGACAAATACATTCTTATTTTGTTCAATTCCTCTATTATCTTAAACGGTACCCTTTCCTCTTGTGAGGTTATATCATCTTCTTCATCTGTTATATTGTCCAAAACTTGATTTATACTATTGCAAGCTTCACCAGTAATGGCGGTTTTACTGTTAGTAATATCTGTATATTTTGTTTTTGTGTTATCAAAGACAAAACATTCGTTTGTCGTTTTGTTCTCTTCTCCCTTATCAACAACTACAGCTTTGGATGTATTGGCATTAGAGTATATTTGCTTCGTTGCTTTGTTCGTATTAAATGCGTCTTTAGAAAATGCTACATCGTTTTCATCAGTATTTTCATTGTATATGTAATTTAGGGATTCCATTTCATTTGCGTTACTTTGTATTTTAGTGATGGTATTCATATAATGAGCATCTTGCGAAAATGTTTTGTTTTTATCAAAAACAAAACATTCGTTTGTCGTTTTGTTCAGATCTTCCTTATCAAAATCTACATGTCTGGATATATCTCTGGCACTAGAGTATTTTTGCTTCATTGTTTTGTTCATATCAAATGCCACATCATTTTCGTTAATATTTTCAGTGTATATGTAATTTAGGGTTTCCATTTCATTTGCATTATGTTGTATGTTAGTGTCAATATCCATATTTTGAGCATCTTGCGAAAATGCGTGGTTTAAAAGAATTTGGTTGTATGCATGTTTGTAGGCGTTTTGAGATTGATCACTAATATCTGTTTTCGGATCATCCGTCGTTTTTGCTTTGATATTTTTGTTGCCGTGAATATATCTGCTGTCTATTGAAATGTTGTCAACCTGACTTTGACTATAGTATGTATTCGTATAATCTGGCACTGTGTATTCGTTTTGTGTGTTTCGTAAAACATTGGTTTGAATTGAGTCTCTATATTGATCGCTATGTTCTGTTTGAAGACTATTATTACCTGTACCTAAGTTAAGAATAGGTTTGTTCGTTAGAATTGTAATATTGTTTTCTGGATTAAGATGGTTACTATTTCTCTCGCGTAAACTATGGTCATCTGCGTTAAATTGTTGTGCTTGTATTAAAGCTTTTTTATTCGAGTCTGCGTTTATTTCTGTCGCGTTTTTTCTAACGTTTGCTTTCAAATCTGCAGCTGAGTGTACCTTTTTAGCTATTTTAGTTCGGGGTTCATTAATTTCTTCTTTGGTCTTATTTTTTATATCAGGGTTATCCATGCTTTTTGTTGCAATTTTATGGTTTAAAGCTACTTTATCGATATTCTTGATGTTGATTTGTAAACTATTTGACGAGTTTTTTGTTGATGATACGTCTTGTTTATTTTGACTATTTTCAAATATGTTTTGGCTTAATTCATGCGCCATATATTCTGAATTTGATACTTTAGTATTATCAAAAGTACTACGCGGTTCATCGTAGCATTGTGCCATTTCGACGTCTTCAAAGGAATCTTGATTTGGTAAACAAGTCTGATTTAAATGTGGTTTTATATAATCCTGAAATAAATCGTATTATCACAACCTATGGTAAAATATTATATCCTCAGTATGTTAGATCTTAAGTCAAATTTTAACGTAAACTTGAAAAGGGTCAACCCTAAATGTTTATCACGTGACATATGGCCTTGCACGACATTGATATAGGTAATCCCATGCGTGTGTGAGTGTGGAATAAGCGCGGCCAGTGACCACTCATTAAGGTTGTCCAAAAAATTACATATTTATACCTTATAATTACAGATTTAGATTACAGAAGATAAAGACTCTCATACCTTATTGCCCCTTAGTTCTTTAATCAAATGCCTAAATTTATCTTTCCTTATGTGTTCTGCGTCAGTATGGTTGTTACAATCTTGTGTTTTATCATTCTCTATTGTTTTATTTTTATCCACAACATCATCTAGTTGTTTTAAACCATCGTGTTTAGATATTTTATTCTGGTTCTTTCTATTTTGGTCATCGGCTGCATGTTTGCCATTAGATACACGACTTTTGTCATTATTTTCATCGTTTTGATCGCTGGTTTCGCATTGTATGTTGAATTCGTCACTGTCGATGTTAAAATCATCGCTACAGGTGCTTATGTTCAAATCATCTGTTTTTTCATTAATGGTGTTTCTTATTTGATCTAAGTATTGATCAATGCTTAAGTCATTAGGTTTACTGTTAAGAATTGATACTGCGATGGCTAGGCGACATTTTTGAGCGATTTGCAGAGCTGGCAACAAATAATTATATTGAGTGTATACACACAGACTCACAGTTCAGTTGTAGTAGAAATTCTTTCTGCGCTGTAGGTCGTGGGTTGGATTTCAATATCCGTGTAAAAATGTATGGACCTTATTGATAGTCAAAAATGTTGCTATGGTAATCTATTTATTTATTTATTATAAACAGAATCAACAGCTCTTAGAGATAATATAAAAACACTTAATATTAATCTTACAGCCAATTAAAGATTCAAATTTTTTGGTTAATACTAACTAATATTACGACAATCACAACGAAAAAAGTTAGTAAGTTTATCTCCAGTAATCTGTTAGTTGAATATAGGGTTTGGCTGCCAGCGTGGTAAGAACTACGACTTTAAATTTGAAAGGAGATAAATCCGAAGGGTACTAGTTCAAATCTAATAGTGCACCAATGTCGGTTTTTTCTGATAAAAAGTTTATGCGTAAGTATTGCATTCGCAAAGACAACACTTTCAAATTCTGTATGTCCTAAAACCTAAAATTCGTAGGAATGGGAAGTCTACTAAATCTGGGTCGGGATCCCGTGAAGATTAAAGCTACTCACTCTCGCTTGTCGCGAGTGTGTTGTGTCATTGGAAACGTCATTCACAGATTCAGTTTCAGTGAAGCAGAAGAAGAATTGTAAATACTAAGGTATATGCAGTGAATGAAAAAAAAACATATAACATCCAGTTAGGTATATATCTAGTATGTTCATAGTAGGCATCAAACTCATGACCTACAGTGCACAAGGCAGAGGCCAGTCGAAAGAGAAGAACACAAATATATGGTTAAATTTTTTTTAAATTATATATTTATATCTAATAAAAAATACAAGTAGAATTATAAAATTTATAGCAACCAAAACAATCAATTGGTACTTTAGATTAAAGGTAAATTAGGTACACTAAATCCAAATGCAATTTATCTTTTAGTGTTATTTTCTATAAGTTTTTTTATACATAAGTAGATAACTGGTTTGGTTGTTACGTTTAAATTGAAATTTTGAAAGATTCTTACCGTAGCTTTCTAAACTCATCGTTTATTTATTAAATAATAACCAAATATACCACATAATAATAATAAATATGGGAAAGCTGATTTAATTTGCACGACTTTAGATGAAAACGAAAAATGTTACTTAAAATTTTCGCGCTTCGCGCCACTTCAAACCCCATAAACCACAGATTACTAATAGACCAAGGCGCAATACAAAGGTTGTATGCACGTTACAATTTCATTAAACTGGAACAGCGCCATCTATGGTATAGTGGCAATAAAAGCTAAAATCCTTAATCTTGGATCGTTTGCGTGGATTTTTTAACGTTTGGAATATAACACTCCCAGAGCGACCAGAGAAAAGGATTCTTAAACCCACCGACGGGGCCGTTGCAAAGGCGTAGTGATTACTCTGGCCTGGCGGCAAGAAAACCTCCGCATAATTGGAGGTAATCATGTTATTGGGTCATCTCATGCGAGTTCATCGAACGGTTTTATGTAAATAGAACTAATACGGCTTCTCCTCACAAGATGGCGGATTACGTTCACAACTTGAAACCTTTTGGCGCGGCGTGACCTCGTCTGTCACTGTCATTGTGGCATTATTCTAGTGTTGTGCGTGATGTATGGTTGATGTCGATTATTATCTAGTAATAGTAAGTTACGGTATACTATTTTTCACTGTGTTTTCGTAGCAGATAGACTTCTGGATATGTGCAGAGATCATTCAGCAAAGGTAATTCAGGTTCTCTCGTTTAAAGTTCAGTTTGGCCAAGTTACCGCGGCACCAATGCTTTACAGTAACAAAAATTAGTACTCTACTACTCATTCAGAATAAGAATAAATAACAGCTTTTTAATATTGAAGCTGGTTGATAGATTATTTGTGTGTGGTATTCGGGGTGGTGGCGTGACGTCACAAATAAACCAATGATTCACTATTTGGACATATATGTATTGCTGGCATAATCAAATAATTGTGTGACGCGCGCCAGTTAAGTCATGATTGTATGATTTATCGCCCTAGATAATTTGTGATGTTCAATTTCTATTCCGAACGATCACTCAATACTAAGAAGACATACCGATACTAAGAAGTATCAAAATTTTGATTTAATGTCAGTTCTCAATATCGAAATTAAATAATCACGTATTTTGAAAATATAATGTTTCGAATAATCGTGATCGCACAAACAGGCACATCACTACACGTCACGTCAGTCAGACAGATTCGGAAAAGGATAATTTTTGTGCCTTGAAGCATTCAATTCCAATTAAAACATTGTTTCAAAACCATTGTCTACAAACTGAATTACCTCATCAATTGGGCACTAAATAAAGTGTGTGCATTCTCGACAAAACTTATCCCGTGTCAGTGTGGTTCTTGATAACATAATTTGTTATGCGGCAAAGTTCGTCAGTATAGTTAATTAGCTGTTTGCATTGCGTATTTCGTGTTGTTTTCATTACAATCGCCGGATTTTACGCTTCATTGTTCATGTTATGGCATAGAGCGGTATGATGGTCGCTGCATGTTTCTACAACGTTCACCAAATAATACTTTCATGACAGACATTGTACAGCACTGTGAGTATTCACGTTTTTTTAATTTGTTCTAGTATTCTAATAGGAATCAATTACAATGTTAAATACTTAATAACTATTATATTTTATTTCTAATGTAACTCATAAGAAACAACTCTTACTACCATCAAACTATCATTTTTCAGTTTTATTTCAGTGTTCAACTGTTTAAGTGCGAGTTTCATGAGGGTTCTGTATACCCAATTGTATTTATTAGAATGTCTACCATAATAACACATATTAACGAAAATTTTCAGTCCACTTTCGATTATGGTTAAAAAAAACAGCCTTCTGCCAGACAGATAGATTTGTAATAGGGTTAACCTTTAGGATTGTATATATACATTAATTTATTGTATTGTATTATATTTTAGAGATATTTTAATGTTATTTAAGTGTATTAGAAGCTACACTGCTGTATGTATTACACCTACATAATTAAATTAGCAAATTCTTGTAGTTATGTCATGTTTAACACATGTCTCTGCATATTATAAATTAAAATTTTGAATAATTTAATACCTAAAATATTGTTCGTTTAATATAACTTTATAATATAAAGTAAAGATCAAATACATTAACACTTTGACTGCGGGCCGCACTCGCGTTCGGCCAAGAGAAACGCAACGTGTGTGTTTTCCGCAGTCAAAGTGTTAAAAGTCCAAGAACTTTGAATGTTTGAATGATCTCATAGATCGGTCTCTGCCTTTTGCACTGTTTGTCGTGGTTTGATTCCCACATAGGACAGGAGAAATTTGTTTGTGAGTTTGGGTGTAAATATGTATTGTATTTAGATATAGATGGCTCCATAGCTTAGTGTAGTAGTGCCTGCCGTCGAAGACTGTGGGGTTTGATGTCAGGCAGGGCACACTTTTTGTGGTGAGCATGAAGTTTGTTTGGTTGGGTCTTTGTCTTGTGTTTCTTTGTTTGTCCATGCCACCCGCAACATGGGAAGTCGTAGTGTAGGGATGTGAGTGTGTATTATATATTATATATTGTATTTACAAAAGAAAAAATAGGCCAACTGCAGAAAAGAGTCTGTGTATGCTATGCTTAGTTTGGGGCTAGATGGCGCTGTGTGAAATATGTTGATGAATATTTATTATTTATATATTACTAGCTGACCGGGCCACGCGTTGCTGTGACTAACGTTTTTGTCATACGATATTATAATTTGCAATAAAATAATATTGCGATCATAAATTGAGCTGTGAGCTATCCTATCTTTCAAGTTGGATCAAACTGCACACGGTGTACAAGTTTGATTAAAATCGGTTAAACACGTAATTTATATAATATATATTAAGATTGATGTTGTAGCGTATAATCATTAGTTGATTATTCCATCTTGAAAGAACATCAAACACTTTATGTTTACTGTCTATGATCTAGACACAATTTTTATTATGCTATAAAACTTTTTAAAATCAAAGCATGTTTGTCCATGAAACTTTTATCACTTACATAAAGCTACAGTAGTTTATGAAATAGAGTATATATTTGGGGTATTGCTTGCGTTTGTAGACCCTCAGATATTATATTAATATGTTTGAAATAGGGGCACCCAATAGTGGTCTGTGCAGGGGATGCATGCTGGCGGAGGAAACAGTGGAGCATGTAGTCATACACTGCACAGCCACAAAAGAAATCAGTAAAAAAAAAATAGATTACATAATTTATTCCAACACTGTGAGATGACCCAGTTTGTAAAGTAGAAAAATAAATGTTTACTCACTCATATCCCTGCACTCATATCCCTGTCGCAGATGGCATGGACAAACACCCAAGAACTGATAACATGCTTACCGCATAATGTGAACCTGGAACCCCTCGCTTAGAAGGCAGGGTTATTACCAACTAAGCTCCTAAGCTAATTCCTCATAAATAAACAACTAGTTCTTATCAGCATCTTGTTGTTTTAGGTAGATAGATTGCAAGTACAAAAAATCATATAATTAACATGTAGGTACAAAAGTGATGAATAATTTTGATAAAATTAGGCAACATTAAGGTCGAAAGCCAGGTCAAGGAAACTGGATCAGTAAACATGGTGATGATAACACGATAATTGTGTTTAGAGGTGCTAAGTTATGCTACTGTATGCGTCAGACTGTTTTTTAAATTTTTACATTATGTAACAATATTTTGGCATTCCCTCGATCAGTAGAAGCCAGAATGACACCAAAAATTGTTAAATTAGGAATAAGACGAAGGAGCTGATATTTGGTTATGTGCTTTTTGAGGGTGACATAGTAATTTTGATTCAAACCTCTATAAAACAAAAAAAAAAAAACTTTTTTCGTTGCGCCAGCTGATGTTTTACCCGCGGTTGACCATCTTACGGTAACCGCACATTGCTCCGGGATCAAAAGTATCCTTTGTGCTATTCATGACTATAATCTATGTCTATGCTAAATTTGGTACAAGCCGTTCTGTCGTGATTGAGTAATAAACATCTATTCTTCCAAACTTACACATTTATAATATTACTAGCTACTGCCCCGTGATTTAACCCGCGTAGTTCCCGTTTCGGGATAAAATATAGCCTATGTTACTCGCCGATAATGTAGCTTTCCATTGGTGAAAGAATTTTTAAAATCGGTTCTTCAATATAATCGGTAGTTCAATATTCAATACTCAATAGTTTATTGTATTCCACAATGTAAAAGTAGATGTTATAATATTAGGTACAGATCATTATGAACCCTGTTGGGCACAACAATAATATGAAATAGGAGGACGATATTATTGCAGAAGAATTGTTTACGTAATGATTCAAGATAATGATTTAGTTAATATAGATTAGTTAGTTAGTTGAGGCGTGAAATCGTAACAAACAAACTTACCTTCAAATTTATAATATTAGTTAGGAAGTATAGCTGCGCCTCGCGTTTTGACCCGCGTAGTTCCCGTTCCTATGGAAACACGGATATAATATAGCCTACGATACTCGTTGATAATTTGGCGGCAGCTAGTAACTTAGTAGCAGCTAGTAAAGATCTGTTCAATATCATCAGCTCATTGCTATTCGCCGTTTCCATTTTGCGTAAAATTAATTTGTGTATGAACTTAAAATAATTAAACCACTCAGGAAAGCAATTTTATTTAATTAGATGTCATATTTTTTCATTATTTTGGTTGATATACCAAACTGATTTACCGATGTTTACAATTTTGATAAAATTTCTATAGGACTAATCTGAAAATATATCATTACAAATAAAAAAATATTATTTCAAATCGTTGGATAAATGAAGAGTTATGATGAGGTAACAAACATATGACTGGCCTCGTAGCTCAGTTGGTAGTAGCTCTGCCTTCTGCGCTGAAGGTCGTGGGTTTGACTCCCGCCTAGGACAAGCATTTTAGTGACATACGTAAATGTTTGTTCTGTGTCTGGGTGTTAATATGTATTATGAGTATGTATTTACAAAAAAAGTACTATATGTATTCTATCAGTTATCTAGTTCCCATACAAGCGATGCTTAGTTTGGGGCTAGATGGCGCTGTGTGAAATATGACAATGAATATTCAATTAATAAAAAAAATACACCTAACTTATAACTGTTATAACTTACTCCTTAAAAGTCGGTTGAAAATGAAGACGGTTTATATCTCATTACATATTCCAATTCGTTAAAATAACACTAAATGGTGCGTAGTATTTGGTTTGTTCAGCGTTTCCACAAATACAAATCATGTCTCGGCTAGGTCAAGGTTTCGCTAAAATGGCCGGGTGTGGCGAGGACGTGGCTTTAAAGCTAGCGCACACGACCGATTATTGTCGGCCGACTACTAATACGGTCGTTCAAAAACCTGTTACAATTCGATTCAATTCTTTATTTAAAAATAAACATTACAGAATAGTATTCCAGTGCGTTACATTTATGAAAATATTAACAAAACAAAATAGTAATAATCTAAATACTAACACAAGATGCTATCATTCGTTGACTTAGGCACAGCGGCGGCCTTAGGGGGTGGCGGACAGGGCATTCGCCCGGGACCTCGCTCTTGCAGGGGCCTCGCGCAACAACCCAAGCAAATTTAAATAAATATAGATTTTTAAGTTTATTTAAAACTTTTGATTTTGATCCTTAATTACTTATTAAAGTTATAACGGTCATTTAACGGTAAATTTAAATAAAGTTAGTTAAATATTATAATTCATTCAAATTATTGAGGAATATTGGCTTTCAGCCCTTGCGTCTTTCAATCGAAAATGACGCAGCTCATTCGTAAGATTATTGTGTTTTAATCAAAGATTAGGAAGGAATACCTAAACCAAACAACTAGACCTACTTTCGCATCACATACTTTTCACGAGAGACAAAGGGCCTCACAAATACCTGCCGCCCGGAGCCTCGCAATGGGTAAGGCCTTTGCTTAGGCATACTACATAAAATTAAAACCGTTAACTAAATTATAGTAGTCTATACAGAAAATTATAGTAAACTAGTAGCCCGTCCCGGCTTCGCACGGGGTAGTGACATAACTACAATAGTTGGACATATGCTACCGCGGAGTTTTTTGTAGACATTATGATGTTCTTCAATATTGTTGTATATTATTTTGTTCTATCGCTAATAGTTCCGGCAGCGCATTCGACGAAAGACATTTTAAGACTCATTTTTCTACACCTTCGGTTACATTGTTCAAATTTTACCAAGGATCCCTAATTTTTTTCAAAATGAAACGTAGCCTATGTCAAATTGGAAGAATGTAGCATTCTATTGGTGAAAGAATTTTTTAAATCGGCCCTGTACTTTTTGAGCCTATTCATTACAAACATACAAACATAGGTACAAATCTTTCCTCTTTATAATATTAGTGTAGATTAATAAAATGAATACACATATTTTTTCTAAACTATTTGTACTGGTGTGATTACACCAGTACAAATAGTTTCTTACAGAAAGTTACAGTTGTATTATAAGTATAGATAGACAAAAGTACCATATCATCGTTGCAATTTTTTTTTGTCATAGGAGATTTTAATCTCCTATGACAAAAAACAAACCCAACACAACAACATTTATGCTCACCACACAAGGTGTGTCCCGGCCGCGAATGGCTCCTATGTGAGTATATTGATAGTTACTACGTTTACACACTCATACCTCTGCACTAGGATTCCCTGTGTCGCAGATGGCATGGACAAACACAGAAACACAAGACAAACACCTAAGACCCGAGAACAAACTTCATGCTCACCACACAAAGTGTGCCCCGGCCGGGAATCGAACCCGGGACCCCTCGCTTCGAAGGCAAAGCTACTACCAACTAAGCCACGGAGCCGTTAAATATCAAGATATTCACATAGGTGGTTTTGCAACTAATTTTCAACAAAAAGGTCGAATAGGAGATTTTAAATTTGCAACGACGATAATGTTGCTTCATAAAACATTAGCAGTGAAAGTCCCGTCAAAATCGGTTTTTTATAAATTACTAGCGACCCGCTCCGGCTTCGCACGGTTAGTAGAGCATTAGTGTCGTATCAGAAACTACCCGTGCGAAGCCGGGGTGAGTTGCTAGTGTATTATACATATAAACCTTCCTCTTGTATCACTCTATCTATTAAAAAAACTGCATCAAAATCCGTTGCGTAGTTTTAAAGATTTAAGCATACATAGGGATATATGGACAGAGAAAGCGACTTTGTTTTATACTATGTAGTGATACTTTCAAAAGCGTAAAAAGGTGTTATTTTGATATTACAAACAGAAATTCAATTTTATTTATTTGTATAGATTACGTCCATACTATTTCAGCGTTCTCATGTGATCACGTATAATATTTCTGTTTAGTTTTAGTGCTTATCGCGAACTGTTATCATTGGTGCCTATCGCAGTGAGTTAACGGTTTATATTAGCTAAAATTGGCTCTAAAGAACTTATATATAGAACAAAAGTATCTGAAATCGAAAATCTATACATAAATTGCAGATTTTCGTTTTTTTTTTTCAGATACTTTAGTAAATATATCCTGACGAACCGAAAAGCTTCGATAAACACCTTAAGACTTAAGATACTCTCTCTAGGCGGCTGTACAGGGGCCAAATACAGAAGACGGTGCTCCTGGACACGGCATGCATCAGGAGGTTCCTCTGTAGCTCTGTATTACTGACCGCTTGAGTATTTCTCCGCGGTCTGTGGTCCTCAGTTTTTATATATTTTTTACTATGTACAATGTTTTTATGCTGTTAATTTTGTAAATGCGTAATAGATTATTTTGTAGTAAAAATGTAGGGATACGATATGACTAATAAAATAGATTATGTAGAAATATAATAACGTTTATTTGGGACCAGCAAAATAACAAATCCTTATTGTTCATACCCGATGGACCGATGACATCAACAAGGTCGCGGGTAGACGGTGGATGGAGGTGGCTCAGGACCGTCTAACTTGGAAAGCTATGGGGGAGGCCTATGTCCAACAGTGGACGTCTGTCGGCTGAAATGATGATGATTGTTCTCGTAGGAAACATTTTACTAATGGTTCGGTTTATAAATTCCAAATTATTTGGCCTACAAACCAGACACCGGCTTTTATCATAGTCATCCAACGCCTATTACTGATAATAATATGTTATTTTCAGGAAATATATCAATCTATTCCCAATTTCCTTATGACATCGTACTTCCTCCACCATTCCAATATACCGATTGTTATGTATATAATGTTGTTATATGATAAATAGTTGAATATATTTACTAAGAGTTATTCCGGTTATATATACGACGAATTATTCCAATGTGGATGCGATATATTTGATATCGTATCTGATTGATTAATATCTTACTGTACACGTTAGTTTATTGCGACTAATGAACTAATAATATTGAATTATCCATTCGGAAAATTCAATTAATCTTATTTTTCTTATAAACGCAATATTGAAGCAATAATTCACAGCGCCTTCCCGTAATATATGTACAAATTGAAATAAGTTTTCCTAAGAATACGATAGAAGGTAAACCAAGGAAAATACATAATTAAATCCTTTTTTGAACTGAGCGACATTGCCAGTTAAAAAAACGAAGAATAATACGAGGGTAGTTTAACAAAAAAAACATTGTAACTGACACTTTTGTGACATAAAACGTCAAGCTGTCATCACCAACAAAATGTGCTAGTACCTGTTTCCCGTTCCCACCTCAGCCACCATGTGGTGACCCTGATCCCAATATGAGTTCGTCCCCAGCATTGGAACCCTCCTCTCCTTCCACCACCCCCTCTTCGCCGGCGCTGCGAGTGGACTGCGTGCAGTTCCACACATCAACACCCAACTACATTGGGCGGGTGAGTTTTGCGTGTCCAAATGATACTTGAGATTTTAAGGTATATTGGCGGTAGCAGTACCTCTCCGGACGAACTTGGCACAAGTTCTACTGCTACTTTTGGTTGCTCCTTTAGCACCACCCAGGGGGTACGTGTAGCGAATCATAGGGTACACACCTATGGACGCGAGCAACTGGACCCCCCAAAAACAAGTATAAGTTACAAGTATTTATTTTCTAAATAACCGCACCCCGCGGTGTTACTATATCAGCCTCTAATGTTCCCATTGGTCACGGGCCTACTCTCGATAATTGAGAGTGAATGGGAATCTACCACGGGACCCCAATCCGGATTGGTAGATGTCACATGTCTTCGAATTTTGGGTTCTAAGATATGCCGGTTTCCATGTGATGTTTTCAGTCACCATTTCGAGAACGTGGTATTGCGCACATAAATGTTTCAAGTGCAAAACTTATTGGTGCACGTGTGGGTTTCAACCAGCGACCATCTGATTGAAAGTCGGCATCTGCGCCCCACGCTCTTGGTGTTACCCGCGGTTAAAAAATTCGACATGATAAAATGGAAATAATTTACTGAAGCAAAACAAATAGAAAATCTTGCCCTTAGGTTCAAAAATTCATCATTTAAAAAAAAGACCAAAATTAACATTTATTAAATATATACATACGATATTTATAACTTCTGAATAAATAATAATAACTTCTGTTCTTGATAAGTAGCCTCTAAGATTATGATTTGTTTTTAATTTTTATGTGTAAATAAATTTATGTTTTAAGTTTATTTTTAAAATAAATGTACTTCTGAATTAATAAAAGCATTTTTTTCAGAAGCAACACCAGCCCCCGTTGAACGTTACCTTGCCAGTGACTGCACCAGCCACCCCGCCAAATTACACTAGTGAGTATGTTTCGATCCTTAAAAGAGATTTCAATATATCAAGTAAACGAAATTGCGTATTTTGTTTTTCCTGTGACTTTTTTCTTCGCCCGTTGTATACCGATTTAGGTTTCTGATTCAAAATGGTAGGATTGACTCTCTAAGGGCGAGAAATTAGAGATCAAAATTTTAAGTCTGCTTTATCGACATTTTTCATGCTACTTGATGTTAAGTGGTTAACTCCGTCCATAAAAACAATACGACTTAGGTCCTCCCCGACCTAGGTATGAGAAGACCCAAGTCGCACCCACTTGTTTAACAATTGTTTTAATTTATTTTCAGACGACGCTGCTATAACTCCCCCCCCGCGCTCTCCCGGCACAGCGGTAACCCCCGCTTCGGGCGACGCGCGTTCCCACCCGCCAGACGGGACATCATCTGATAAAGTAAATTAATAAATTATCATGGACATTCCACACAGCGCGATCGAGCCCCAAATTATGCGAAGATTTTATAATGGGAACTAGATAAATCGCACCTCGTTGCGACCGTCACCCAAGCCGGGCATTTCATATCATGCGTATGTTGTTTCACCGGCACCCATACCCTTCCACACAGCAATGCGAATGCACCACTGCCTGGCAACAGATCACCAGATAGATATACTCTTTATGCGTCATGTAACTGTCATGTAATGTAGTTTGCCCGGGACCATGACGCATGTAACTGCGTCGAAATATCGGGAGTCAACAAAACTCACAAATCATGGTAAATATTTCGGTAACACGAATAATAATACTCTTTATTGCACACCAGAATGAAAAAACAATTATAAACAAATTACATAAACACACAACAATTTGGTAGATACACAATGGGTGGCATCATTAAAAGTGTTCCCATATTAAAAGCTATGCTTAGTTTGGGGCTGGTTGATGAAATGTCCATGAATATTTATTTATTATAGACTAGCGGCCCGCTCCGGCTTCGCACGGGTATAAATATATAGCCTATGTCATTCACTGGAAAAATGATTTAAATCGATCCAGTAGTTTTGAATGCTTTGATTTATTCATTACTGCCCGTGGCCCGCACGCGTTAAATTCCCGCCGCCCCCGGCCGGCCGGAACCGCCGCAAACGCTACGTCCCGCAATTTTTAAATCTGTAATATCTTCGAAAATATTCACTTAAATCATACGGTGTAAAGGGCCATATAGATCTATATTAAACGAACAATGTATTCAAGGTATTTAATTGGTTAAGGATTAATGCTGTATTGGTTAAAATCGCTTCGAAAATTAGCCATTATTTGTCGTAAAAAGTAAATGACAAAAAAAGTTATTGTGGGTTATCCATAAGAGATAGACATATACCATCACGGACTTTTCTGTAGACCTTTTCAATGTGTACAATACTTAGTACATTATTTTTATAAAACTCGTAGGGTTCAGCCTGCGTTTGCAATGTAAGCGGAAAAAATGTAATTATTTACGACATCACATTAGAAACCTCAAAAATAACAGTACTTCTCCACTATTTAATGGATGTTATTATACATATAAACCTTCCTCTTGAATCACTATTATTATCTATTAAAAAAAAACGCATTAAAATCAGTTGCGTAGTTTCAAAGATTTAAGCATACAAACGGACATAGGGACAGAGAAAGCGACTTTGTTTTATACTATGTAGTGATAAAAAAAACTATTAAAGCTTGTGAAAATATTTTTTTCCGTTCGCAGTCTTCAGAAACAGCTGTGGGCAACATCTCCCGGCCGGCGAGCACCGCGCTATCCCGCAAGGAGAGTTACAAAGCGCAACGGCAACACTACAGTAGGGAGAAGAAACGGGCCGCTACAGCGCTCTTGCACTCCATAGAGGACCCCTCGGTGGTGGTACTGCATGATTGGCTCAAGGTGACTTGCGATGGATATTCGTAATCGCGGGTTTTTTGGTTTTGGGGTTGGCAACACTGTATGAATGATAATAGGCATCCGGTTATTTTGGGTTTTGGGGTTGGCAACACTATGAATGATAATAGTCATCCGGTTATTTTGGGTTTTGGGGTTGGCAGCACTGTATGAATGATAATAGGCATCCGGTTATTTTGGGTTTTGGGGTTGGCAACACTATGAATGATAATAGTCATCCGGTTATTTTGGGTTTTGGGGCTGGCAGCACTGTATGATAATAGTCATAATAATAATGGTGTTTTGGTAAATTCAAAAATGCCAAGGAAAATATGGATTGTGTGAGATGATATGCGTAAGAAAGGAGTGAGTACTGAGATGACGTCTGACAGAGGGGAATGGAAGAAACATACATGTTGTACTAACCACTTAGTGTGGGATAAGGACAGGAAGATGATGATTTTGGTGACGGCTCCGTGGCTTAGTTGGTAGTAGCCCTGCCTTCGAAGCGAGGGGTCCCGGGTTCGATTCCCGGCCGGGGCATACTTTGTGTGGTGAGCATGAAGTTTGTTCTCGGGTCTTGGGTGTTTGTCTTGTGTTTCTGTGTTTGTCCATGCCATCTGCGACACAGGGAATCCTAGTGCAGAAATATGTGTGTAAACGTTTATAAAAAAATAAAAATTAAATATAGGTCAACATTTCTCTACCAATCCGGATTGGGCTCCCGTGGTAGATCACAGCCCATTCACTCTCAATTATCGAGAGTAGGCTGGTGTCTGTGGGAACATTAGAAGCTGGTACGGACGGAGGTCAACAGTACTGCCTCCACACCTGGTAAATTACTGCCAAGCAGTGGTGCACTTGTGTTGCTGTTCCGGTGAAAGGGTGTGGGCAGTGAACGTAACATCCCGGCTCGGGTGACGGGCGCAACGGAATGCGACTTGGGTCTCCTCATCAGTGGCGGCCCTAGGGGGTGGCAAGCAGGGCAACCGCCCGGGGCCTCGCACCCTCGCAGAACAACCCGTTGTTTGTTTTGATGTACTGCAGCTGTAAAGAGGATGCTGACTGATTACCAGTAGCTGTACACTTCCAACTCACCTAAATTCCTCACACCCCAAGAGCCTCAAAGATCTATCGCCCGGAGCCTCGCAATATCTAAGGCCGCCCTTGCTCCTCATACTTAGGTCGGGGAGGACCTGAGTTGTATTGCTGTTGTTATGGGCGTAGGTGACCGCTTAACATTAGGTGGGCCTTCTCGTTCCGTCACTTTAGTATCGTAGAAAAAGAAACAAATCCACTTAGAATCTGAGGGTACTCATGTACGGACGCGAGCAATATTGACCCATATTTCAGTCAAAGTTATCATTGGTCGCAGGTTCGAGGTTCGCTCAAGTCGTGGACTAAGCTATGGTGCGTTCTGAAACCTGGACTCCTATTGCTGTATAAAACTCCGAAGGCAAAGGTGGGTTTTTTTTTTTCATATATGTACTGCAATGGTGTTGGTTACAATCTGAAGGTCGCTGGTTCAAACCCATACGTGCACAAATGAGGTTTGCACTTGAAAAATTTATGTGCGTTTTCGAGACGGTGAAAGAAAACATCGTGAGGAAACCGGCATGTCTTAGAAACAAAAGTTCATGTTTTGACATGTTGCGAGACATGTTGCAAAACATGTTGCCAGTCAGAAAGATATGTTGCGACAGTTACAAGACATGTTGCGAAACATGTTGCCAGTCATAAAGATATGTTGCGACAGTTACAAGACATGTTGCGAAACATGTTGCTAGACTTTTTGCGAGACACGTCATGAGACTTGTAGTGTAGCTGGCCCTTCAAAGGGCATCAAACATATAAACACTTTTTAAAATGTTTGCCTGTCTGTTCAGACTTATCTCTGAAACGGCTGGACCGATTTCAACGGGACTTTCACTGTTATAAGGAGTGACTTAGCTAATGTTATAAGGAGTGACTTAGGTGGAAGATCGCGAACTATTGTGATGCGGTGAAATCACATGCGCATGAGACGTATCATCCCCGTCTCGGGTGATGGACGCAGCAGGATGAATGCGACTCAGTAAACATTTGGATCTCATACTGAGCCGCACGCATTACTGTTGTCATAGGCGAGGGTCGCCACTTACCATCAGGTGGGCCCGCAGTTCGTTCCGTCACGCATTCACATAAAAAAAAAACTTTCTCTTGTTACAGAGCAGCCATTGGGTTGGGACTGTGCTACTGACGTCTTGTCAAGTGATAGAACGTCCGTCGAAGAAGGACGGGTTCTGTTTCAAGATCTATCACCCCCTGGAGCAGAGCATATGGGCGCCTAGGGGACCCCATAACGAGTCTATAGGTAATAATGAACGTTGTCACACTCATACCTCTGCACTAGGATTCCCTGTGTCGCAGATGGCATGGACACACACAGAAACACAAGACAAACACCCAAGGCCCGAGAACAAACTTCATGCTCACCACACAAAGTGTGCCCCGGCCGGGAATCGAACCCGGGACCCCTCGCTTCGAAGGCAGGGCTACAACCAACTAAGCCACGGAGTTGTTTGGAATCTTGCAACTGAATTTTGAATCAGTGATCTTTAACCGACTGAGCTGACATTTGGTGTACACGATTATTTTGGAAGACAATGCATGCTTAGCTATGTGACATCTACCAATCCGGCCTCCCGTGGTAGATCAGAGCCCATTCACTCTCAATTATCGAGAGTAGGCCGGTGTCTGCAGTGGGAACATTAGAGGCTGGTACGGAAGTTTAGTTAACTAATAAAATATAGAAGCTAAGTTTGGGGGTAGATCCATGAATATATTGACGGCTCCGTGGCTTAGTTCGTAGTAGCCCTGCCTTCGAAGCGAGGGGTACCGGGTTCGATTCCCGACCGGGGCATACTTTGTGTGGTAAGCATGAAGTTTCTTCTCGGGTCTTGGGTGTTTGTCTTGTGTTTCTGTGTTTGTCCATGCCATCTGCGACACAGGGAATCCTACTGTAGAGGTATGAGTGTGTAAACGTTTATTTATTATTATTTATTACTAGCGACCCGCCCCGGCTTCGCACGGTTAGTAAAGCATCAGTGTCGTAAGAGAAACTACCCGTGCGAAGCCGGGGTGACTTGCTAGTGTATTATACATGTAAACCTTCCTCTTGAATCACTCTATCTATTAAAAAAAATCGCATCAAAATCCGTTGCGATGTTTTAAAGATTTAAGCATACATAGGGATATAGGGACAGAGAAAGCGACTTTGTTTTATACTATGTAGTGATTATTTAGTTGATTAATTTCCACTGTCCTTGTGAACAGGAGCGGTGGTACAGCCGCTGCCCACAGCGCACCTGATATTCCGCGCGCCGTCCCAGGCGGCGGGGCATTGCTGGCTAGACGGACTAGAACTAGCTTTAACATGCAGCAATGCTATGCTCAGGTATTGTACTACACAATTTTCGTACTACAAATTTGGTTGGAAGAAATCGCTTACTAGCGATAAGACCGCCCATTGTACTTCTTTTTTGTATAAATGTTCTGTATATTTTGTAATTTCATTTAGTGTGCAATAAAGTCTTATCTATCTACACAATTACACACACTCACACACACATACACATACACACACCCACACATACTCGCGCTTACACACACACACACACACACAAACACACAATTCTGGTTTGAAACAGCTTGTTTATTAATGAATTTTTTGTCGGCGCCAGATGTTCCCGGTCTCGGCCAAAGCAGACGGTTGTGGCCGAGGCGCCTACCACACAGACGAATATATCCCACGAGGAGTTGGAGAAGCACTTCAATGAGCACGGTAAGTGGCGCCTGTGTCGCTGACAGAATTTCTCTGATGAGGGGATGTGTCTCTGGAGAGGATGTGTCTCTGGAGAGGAGATATCTCTGGAGAGGGGATGTTTCTGTAGAGGATATGTCTCTAGAGAGGTGATGTCTCTGGAGAGGATATGTCGCTGGAGAGGTGATGTCTCTGCAGAGGTGATGTCTCTAGAGAGGATATGTCTCTGGGGAGGATATGTCTCTGAAGAGGGGATGTCTCTGAAGAGGTTATGTTTCTGGAGAGGATATGTCTCTTGAGAGGTGATGTCTCTGGAGAGGATATGTCTCTGGAGAGGATATGTCTCTAGAGAGGTGATGTCTCTAGAGAGGTGATATCTCTAGAACTAAGCCACGGAGCCGTCAATATATATATCAATATTTATCTGTTATCTGTAATCAATTTACTGTTATCAAATAAATGTAAAATGATTGTTTAGTTGGCTTATTGGTTTCGGTGTAACATATATGCATTGAAATGCAATATTTATAATGTGATATAACTTTCAGAATATATCGTTTTCTTATATTTTCGTGTAAGGTAACAATTAATTTTCTTTTTCTTTCTATTCGCACACTTTATGCTAAAATTGTGTGGTAAAACGTAATTCATGTTCATTCGCTAAACATTTAATACCTGGCAACACCGGTTTTTCATTCGTAATTCATATAACCATTTCACTGTTCTACTAAATACTGATGCTAACTCGATAATCTTAAAAACAATAGTTACTTCCGTCTCTGATAGAACGCATATGTCACCTGTAATGTCCGTTTCCGACTATTCCCAAAACCGTAGGCCAAAAAAGCCAAAACACAAGCCCTCGAAATGGGCCGCGTTCGTGGAATCCATAGAGATTATGTCCAGAAACTCGTCCACTGACTCCGAGAGCGAGAAAAAGGAGGGGATCCTAGACTTTCTGTGGAAGAGGGACTTGGGGAGACACACCGCATCCACCTCTTGTATGAGGGTCACGGAGGGAAAGATTGAGAAGCAGTACAGCAAGAGTTTAGCTTCCAGCCCATTGCGGGTAGATATAGCGAAACGGCATGTCACCAAATGTTTTGAACTGCCGAAGTTTTCCCCCAGCGATAGACGCCGTAAATGCGCATCGCCAACAGAAGACAGCTTGGTCAAACTGATATCATTGACAAAAAGGCGTAGCTCTACACCGTCGACGAAGATCCTGTCCCAAAAGCGTATCAGCGAATTGAGGGAATCTGGTGCGAAAACTGATTCGGAAAACGACGATGTTTTCGTGAAGAAAATGCGTAGAAGGACGTGTGTTGACTCGAAAGTCATTTGCAGTACGCCGGATAATATTATTATTACGGAAACGGCGCCATCTTTGGAGCGCTTCCGGAGGTACACCTCGTCCGACGATGACGTTTTTGACGTGCAGTACAGGTGTGTATTTGTCAAAATGGTTTTGATTCTGACGACAGACTGTAAAGGATGAAAACCCATCTCTCTTTAGAACGAAGTCTCGTTTAGAATCGAAATAGCACTTGGGAATTACAGGCAGTCCTCGTACTTACGGCATGTTGGGTTCTCGAAATACGCGACGTAAGTCGAAACCACGTAAGTCGAGACATATTTTTTCGTATGTTTACATGTAAAACTCAAGGGTTAGGATCCACACGGACTCGAAATTAAAAAAAAAACTGCATTTATAACAAAGGATATGCATACTTTATTATACTTTATTATTAAAACGACGTAAGTCGAAACGACGTAAGTCGAGGACTGCCTGTATTTGGACAATGAAGGTTTTTTCCATTTAAAAAGAAACAAGTTCATTTTACGAAGATGTTAAAACTACCCGACTTTTGTGTGTGAGCGAGACTTATGAGAGCGGCGTATAGTTACTGCGCATTGACCGGTCCCCGTGCTTGTGATAGACTCGGGACATAATACAATAATCACGGCGAAATAAATTGCATCTTCTAATCCAGTAACTCCCAATGCAGACTCCTTGATCAGTTAGGTCATAAATAAACCTACAACTTTGAAATGGCTGAACCAATTTTGATAAAACTTGTCTAAGAACCACCGCTAGTAAACCTGCATTTTAATAAAAAAAACCGCTCCCAAATCGATTCACAAACAGACATGCCAGTAGGATAGCCAGTAGGATCTAGGATGAGTTTGACCGCTATGGTCAAACTCATCCTAGATCCTACTGGCTTGAAATGAACTGGCTGTTTTGTCGTCTGTTGACACAAAGTTGGAAGTAAAATCAATATCACGATACCAAAAATGTTTGATTATTGAAAAAGCGTATGTACTCTGTGGGACTCTGCTTTTGTTTCGGCAATTTCGTGGCCTTCTCATATTATTTTCATATCGTGTTTTTATATCTTTGAGCATTGCTTAACGGTATGACAAGTCTTGATATACTGTGAAAACAAACCCCTCAGTTGGATGCCGAACCTCATTTCAATGAATAAACAATCATTACTTCCTGCCTACAACAAAGCGTCGCCATTTAGTATCGATATTGGAAACATGTTGCGAAAATCCCTCATTCAAATTAAAACTTTTATTTATTTATTTTATAAACAGAATCAATAGCTCTTAGAAGGTATATATAATAACACTTAATATTAATCTTACAGCCAATGAAAGATTAAAATTTTTTGGTTAACTAATATTACGACAATCACAACGCAAAATAATTAACTTTTAAAAAAAATTCTCATTAATGTTTCAAAAAATTGGCACTTCCTAAACAATAATATAAAATAAAGTTGTTATAAAAACGAAATATTAGCACAGTATTTGGTCCTTTCACTGGTGGAGTTTAGTTTAGTTCGGGTCGTAGTCGGTTTAGTTTAGTTTAGTTCGTATTGGGTTTAGTTTGGGAAAAAGTCCGATGACTCGATTGGCCCCCCCAGAGCAACCGTGTCTAATACAGTTTCCACTTCCATAAAAAAGGAGGATTTGGTCCTAATCAGGCGTATTTGCCAGGTTTGCCAAAATATAAATAGAAATAGAAAATAATAGTAAAATAGAATGGAAAAAACAAATATTGCAGACTGGCTGTTCCCGCGTGGAATTTTACAATATTTCTAAAATAAAAAAAAAACTTATATGTATGAGAATTGATTTACGATAATAGACCATTAACAGACATTACAATAGACAATTTGAATAGAATTGTCTGCTTAATTAGATGATGGTTATGCAATATGTATTTCTAAACATTATAAAGCATATTTTCGTCTATCTGTTTCACCACTAATTTCTAAACCACGCAACGGATTTTGATATGGCATTTTTAGGGATTACAAAAAATGCGTGATATAATAACAAAACCCCCAAAAATGCGTGATATTGTAACAATACTCCCAAAAATGCGTGATATAATAACAAAACCCCCAAAAATGCGTGATATTGTAACAATACTCCCAAAAATGCGTGATATAATAATAAAACCCCCAAAAATGCGTGATAATATAACAAAAGCAACCAGTATTGATAGCATGTTTCTAAACATTGAAGGAGATCTCCGTCGCTCTCCCAACTGGCATCGCCTATGCCGGAGAAATACTCCCTTATAGACTACGGTAAGCTACCCTCCGCCACTTTCGAGGCCGACAAATCGGAGAGAAGGGATGAAAGGGTTAGCTTACAGAACGTTTATGTCGCCGGCAAGATCGTGCAAAGCGGTGAGAACATTGCTTGTAGCTAAACTAGTTGAAGCTACATTAAACTATTATAGTTGAGGCTAGATTAAACTAGTTGAAGCTGGATTAAACTAGTTGAAGCTACATTAAACCAGTTGAAGCTAGATTCAACTAGAAAAAAAAAACTCGTACCAATCATTTCTCACTCATTCACAAATACACCGTGTGTTTTTTTTCTATGTAGCGGCAGTTCTTTAGAGGTTTTCTTACTTTTTTTCTTTTCTATCACCATTACCGTACCAGCCTCTAATGTTCCCACTGCAGGGACACCGGCCTACTCTCGATAATTGAGAGTGAATGGGCTCTGATCTACCACGGGAGCCCAATCCGGATTGGTAGATGTCACATGTCGTCGAATTTTTGGTTCTAAGACATGCCGGTTTCCTCACGATGTTTTCCTTCACCGTTTCGAGAACGTGGTATTGCGCACATATTTTTTTTTAAGTGAAAAAACTCATTTGTGCACGTGTGGGTCTGAACCAGCGACTTTCAGAATGAAAGTCGGCGTCTGTGCCCCTTGACCACCACGCTCTCCTGAACAAGACAAAAGGTAAAACAAATTGTTAGAGCCGGTATATATATGACTGGCCTCGTAGCTCAGTTGGTAGTAGCTCTGCCTACTGCGTAGGTCTTGGGTTCGATTCCCAGCTAAGACAAGCACTTGTGTAACGAATGTAAATGTTTGTTCTATGTCTGTTCAATGTATTATAAGTATATTTACAAAAATAGTATTATATATGTATTCTATCAGTTGTCTAGTTCCCATATTAAAGCTATGCTTAGTTTGGGGCCAGATGGCGCTATTTGAAATGTCCATGAATATTTATTTTAGACAATTTCTAGACAATTAGAACGGCTAAACCACTTACTCTAATTAACGTGATAATTAAACATATATAGCATAGAGTTCAAAAAAATCTTAACTTATCAACCGATTTGGAAAATAAATGTTTTGAAAGGTCAATCAGGATCGGTTCAATAGTTTGGTTGTTAAATCAAAATAACTGGAAAAATATGCCAAGTAAAAGATATTGCGTATATTTCTTCCTTTTCGTCGCCCGTTGTATACTGCTTTGGATATTCCTTTCTTAAATTGTAGGGTGTACCCACTAAGAGCGAGAAATAGGGGATGTATGTATAGTCCAGGAATATTAGGGGTTTAACCTGGAATGAGAGATAGTCGGCTATAAACTTGTATAAACCTTTATTTTGGCACCCTTGTCTCGAAGGAAGGTCTGTCTGTCTGTCTTAAAGGAAGGAGGTTTTGAGACAAGTTTGCCAAACTTTTTTTTCATTTGAAGCGAGGGGTCCCGGGTTCGATTCTCGGCCGGGGCATAATTTGTGTGACGAGCGTAAAGATCCCGGGTCTCGGGCGTTTGTTTTTCAATTTGTCCATGCCACCTACGACACAGGGAATCTAAGTGCAGGGGTATGGGTAAACGTGAATTGGTTTATTGCGTCGTTGAAAATATTCACTTTCAAATATTTATTTTTACCTTTCAAGGTTACAGTATTGCGCAGAAATTATCAAATTATATCTGCCAATATAATTGATATTGAGTAACTAGGAAGCGTTCATGGCGAAGCTTGCATAGACGTTCTATATAGATCATCTAAGTTAAGCAACATTCCGCCCGGTCGGTTCTTGGATGGGTGACCATTTTCACTGACAGACAAATGATACCAAACCTCAGGTATTTGTGAGCTACTATAGGTATATATGTAAGTGTATACATATATTTATCTAAAGTGAGTATTAGAAAGAAAGAAAGAAGACATTTATTCACACAATCTGTACACAACAATGAAAAACACATTAAAACACAAAAGGAAAAAAAAAATATTTATTATAAATAACAACAAATTAAAAAATTAAAAGAAATTAATAATGTGTGGAACGCTGTCACATACAGGATAGTGTGAAAAGCCCTGAGCTCAGCACGTGCTGTAACAAGTTACAGCGCTGATTTTCAGCTCAGGGCTATGGTGACGAACGAATACAAAAGAGACAAGTAATAAAATTAAATAGGTACATAATAAAATAACATAAAAATAAAAATAGAGATTATTATATAATACTTACTATTACTTATTATTACTTTATTATTACTTTTATATTATTACTTTTTCATTAGGTTTATACAGAACTAGCTGTGCCACGCAGTTTTACCCGTAGTTTTCCAGGATCAAAACTAGCCTATGTGTTAATCCAGGATATAAGCTATCCTGGTACCAAATTTCATACAAATCCGTTGAGCCGTTTGAACGTGAAGGTGGTACAAATATACACACACACACCAACAATACACACTTTCGTCTTTATAATATACTAGCGACCCGCCCCGGCTTCGCACGGTTAGTAAAGCATCAGTGTCGTATCAGAAACTACCCGTGCGAAGCCGGGGTGACTTGCTAGTGTATTATACATATAAACCTTCCTCTTGAATCACTCTATCTATTAAAACCGCATCAAAATCCGTTGCGTAGTTTTAAAGATTTAAGCATACATAGGGATATAGACAGAGAAAGCGACTTTGTTTTATACTATGTAGTGATGTAAGATGTAAAATATATTTTGTTACTATCTGCGCCCCGCGGTGTTACGGTTGGACTTCCCACGGGAACCGTACATTATCCGGGATAAAAAGTAGCCTATGTGCTATTCCAGACTGTAATCTATCTCTGTGCCAAATTTCATCCAGGTCCGTTCAGCCGTTCTGGCGTGATTGAGTAACAAACATCTATCCATACTTACAAACTTTCGCGTTTATAATATTAGTAGAATTATCACCCTTACTTATAGTTGTTAAGGGCATTATACATCTTCATGTTACGCTAAGGTTAACTGGAAGAAAGTGCTAATTAGCATTACGTTCGCCTATATCTTCACTACATAGTATAAAACAAAGTCGCTTTCTCTGTCCCTATATCCCTATGTATGCTTAAATCTTTAAAACTACGCAACGGATTTTGATGCGGTTTTTTTTAATAGATAGAGTGATTCAAGAGGAAGGTTTATATGTATAATACACTAGCAAGTCACGGTTAGTTTCTGATACGACACTGATGCTTTACTAACCGTGCGAAGCCGGGGCGGGTCGCTAGTAAATATTAAAGTATTTTCAATCAATCAATATATTTTCTTTAGCGGACAACTGAAGGTAAAATCCTTCAGTTTGTCCAACGGTCCACCGGACCTGTACATGCGCACTTTAAAAGAATGGCGAATGGACACAAATAAAATATCACATTGTTTAAAGTAAACAGACGCCTAAGCAAATAAAATTGTACCTTGTGGCCTTCGTTTTCGAATTCAATTTGCCGAGGCGGTTGGCAAATGTTAGTAGCCGTGTTCCGCGAAATTAGACCTTGTTATTTAGTTTGAAAGCGCAATGTGCTCTGGCAGCGAAAACAAAGTATAAGGCTGGTTTTCTATGAATTGATATGCGATTCAGCAATACTGCTTTTATCCGTTGTTGCGTTCTTTGGCAATTAGACTGGTATGTAGAAAATATTCTAGTGTTCAAGGCCAAGACGATTAATGAATTCGGGAGTCTGTGGGTTCTATTGACAGTTTAAAATACTTGTGTCTATAAATAAATACAGTCTCACTAATCTGGCACTTCAGTGGTCCAAAACACCCTGCGCTCACGCACCTCACCCCTCCCTACTTTCGTTAAATATTATAATTCATCGAAACATGCGAGAGAAAGTTTTTGAACATGTTTCAAAAAAGCTGACCTCAAGGATTACTTTAAAACTAATTAGTTTATTGTTAGATGTGTCGCTATACGTTTTCTGTACAATTTTTCTATACAATCCAATAATCCGAACAATCTAATTATCCGATACATCCTGGTTTTGAATAGTGCCGGATTATTGATACTACTGTTTTTAATTTTACTGAGTAACACGATTTCAATTCTTGCATCTTCTATTTTTCGCCCGTGGCCTGTTTAATCTCATTACTTTATACGAGTAATTGTACTTATATTATAAAGGCGAAAGTTTGTATGTGTGTCTGTATGTTTGTTCCACCTTCACGCTCAAACGGCTCAACGGATTTGGATGAAATTTGGTGCCAGGATAGCTTATATCCCGGATTAACACATAGGCTACTTTTGATCCCGGAAAAACGCGGGAACATTGCGGCGCGCAGCTAGTTCTTGTATATTTATTTCACGTATCTTGGAAAGCATTCTAACGATATGGATGAAACTTTGTTTAGATAGGGTTTTGCTGTATAATTTTATTTCTTGTAAAAACATACAAAAAGAAAACCTTTTACACAAAGTAACCGATCGAAGCTTGTCGCCCAGGTACTGATATTTTTGAGACCAACTTGGAAGGTATTTTCATTAAATAAACAATCATAGAGACCGTGGTGGCCCAAGGGCACAGACGCCGATTTTCAATCTGAAGGTCGCTGGTTCAAATCCACACGTGCACCAATGAGTTTTTTCACTTGAAAAATTCATGTGCGCAATACCACGTTCTCAAAACGGTGACGGAAAACATCGTGAGGAAACCGACATGTCTTAGAACCAAAAATTCGATGACATGTGACATCTACCAATCCGGATTGGGCTCCCGTGGTAGATCCGAGCCCATTCACTCTCAATTATCGAAAGGCCGGTGTCCCTGCAGTGGGAACATTAGAGGCTGGTACGCCAAACAATCATTTACAACACAATTGGATTCTTTAATCAAACATTAAATAATACTGCAGAATTTAGAACCTCGTGTTTTGATCTGTTAAAAGTCTTGTTAAGATAATAGATATGTAAGATAAGATACCTAAATTCAAGATGAGCGTGCCTAACAAAGGAAAAGGTGAAGAAATTCGTTACAGACGAGCGAAATACGCAATTTCTTTTAATTGAATGACATGTTTTTCCAAGATTGTTTTTAAATTATTAATCAAACTTGGACCGTATTAGTTAAATGTTCTTCAACCTGAAAGCATAATATACTTTTAAAAGAGAATTTTCCAAATCAGTTGACAGTAAAATACAAACGAATTGATAACCTATTTGGAAGTCTATTGAAAAGCAGTTTAATGACGACCGCACGATTCATATACGCGTTTTGCGCCATGACAAGCCATGATCAGTGGAACACATACCTTGCACTCCACCATACTTGCTTAGTACACTATCGCGCGCGTTCCAAACCACACGTCCGATAATGTAACATTGATAATACCATGATAACGAGTTCGGTGATCGATGCCGGTGGTGGCTGCAAGTGTTTTTAATGGTGTCACAACATACAAACAAATGTTTGAAATATGTGCAAACAAATGTTTGAAATATGTGCTCGAAATATGTGTTAAAAGTGATTTAAATATCTAATTATTAACTCAATATATAATTTTATCATTTAATTTTGCCGCAGGGATCAAATTTTGCCATTCAATTTCTATGGGCCCACGTCGAAAATACAAGAAAAAGTATAATCCTAATTGCTCAATAATTGCGTAACGGTGGTGGGATAAAATATTGTATATCGCGTAATTGACAATAATAGTTGACAGATTTACAAGGGGATGATTAAAAAAATCTAAAAAAAACTGACTTCATTATTTTCTTCCCTTATTTCTGTCACACCATTTTTCAAACATCCAAATCGGTATACGGTTCATTTAGGCTGGTACGGTTGATAAATGATGAAGAACTGAGGAAACAAACATTAAAAAAAACATTAAATTAATTCTTCTCTGGGTTGAAAAGAATGCTCCAAACTGTCCCACAATCTATACTAATATTATAAAGCTGCAGTGTTTGTTTGTTTGAACGCGCTAATCTCTGGAACTACTGGTCCGATTTGAATGATTCTTTCAGTGTTGGGTAGTCCATTTATCGAGGAAGGCTATAGGCTATGTCTTTTTTTTTTTTCAAAATTAGGGATCCGTAATAAAATTGCTTCTTTTTTAACACAAGATGTAAAATCGAAAACCTATTTTTGCGTGCGCTGTTTCCACGGAAACGAGAAAAACGCGGGTGAAACCGCGGAACACAGCTAGTTGGTGATAAACCGCGTATCAAAAAAATTGTAAAATATTAAAATGATAATTAAAAATTTTACCGAATTTGTGACTTCTTTTAAGTGAGTTAGCAATTTGAAACACAAAACACTTTATTTCCGTTACATTGTTAAAAAATACTTGAAAACGCCATGTTTTTTAAATAATATATTAGTACCTACAATAACATGCGTTCTTATTATTAAGTTTAACACTTGTTAACTGGAACTTGTTCTCCACGGGGCAGGACAAGCTAGAAACCTCTAATGGAAGGATTACTTTCTTATCGCGAGCCTGCTCATCTTATTATAATATATATAAATTACGTGTCACGATGTTTGTCCGCGATGGACTCCTAAACTACTTAACCGATTTTAATCAAATTTGTACACCGCGTGCAGTTTGATCCAACTTAACAGATAGGATAGCTCACATCTCAATTTATGATCGCAATATTATTTTATTGCAAATTATTTGTCTATTATTTGACAGTTACAATTACAAAAACGTTAGCCACAGCAACGCGTGGCCGGGTCAGCTAGTATATAATAAAATTCAAATTCAAATCGCTAATTATCAATTACATAATGATACATTACGACGACTCCGTGGCTTAGTTGGTAGTAGCCCTACCTTCGAAGCTAGGGGTCCCGGGTTGGATTCCCCGCCCGGGGCACACTTTGTGTGAGCATGAAGTTTGTTCTCGGGTCTTGAGTGTTTGTCTTGTGATTCTGTGTTTGTCCATGCCATCTGCGACACAGGGAATCCTAGTGCAGAGGTATGAGTGTGTTAACGTTTTATTACGTTAGTTTAAAACTGTGTTGCAGGAAACAAGTTAATAATATACCCTAAGCTCTACATATTTTTAATCAATATTATATTATTTTCACAAGTTATATGATAGTTGACAGTTTAGTATAATATGTTTTTTTTTATATAAAAAAAGCGAATAATGTCTTAACGAATTTCATATTTATCGCATTCCATACTATTTATTATAAAAACGTACTGCGTCGTCAATAAACAAAGAGAGAATGATTACAAGAAAGTAAAGCAATCGTACTCTTTATAGAATCAGAGGCTAGTCTTAACAAGTTGCGACATGTTTAAACTGAGGCGTAGGAATTATCACATATGAAAACCGACATTACTTATGAGACACATATATTGTATATTATTCAAATGTCCGGCTCGGAAGCTGTTTATGACAAAACTAATATTGTAACTAATTCGGCCGGGGAGGACCTAAGTCGTATTGCAGGTGTTATGGCCGTAGGTAACCACTTAACATCACGTGAGCGTTCAGCTAGACCCGTCACATTAAATAAATAAAACAAGGCTCACCATATTTTTGAAAAAAAGAAAAGTAATTAGAACCTCTTAAAAACAATGTGTAATTCCACGCAGACGGATCCGCAAGAAACACATAGTGTATTATAAGAAAGTTTTAACAGTTTCCATTCGTGGAAATTAAAAATCAAATTAGCGAGCTGCTTAATTGTAATTCACTATTGTTTATATCTCAAAAATGTCTATGTGGGTCTAATTTTTTTTGACTGGGACATATACCCCTTGCATCGGCCCCCAGGGGTCAATAAAGACCACCTTGGGTATCAATCAATGCACCACGCGGTCATCCATCCACTTACTGACCGGACCGATTGTGTTGTTTGGCCTCGATTAATCAAGTACATTGTTTCGCATATAACATTGAATATTCTGCTATTATTGACATATTTAATGATACAATTGTGAACGCAGCTAATTGGATGAGGAAAATATATCAAGGAAAATTATTAGATACAACAGAATTCCCTTTAGGAAGGGCTCAGGGCAAAACATTCACGAGGCAAAAACTTGCATACAAACAAATATGCTTCCAATAGCAGTACCCCGCGGTTTTACCCGCGGTTGGACTTCCTACGGGAACCGTACATTTTTCCGCGATAAAAAGTAGCCTATATGCTATTCCAGACTGTAATCTATCTCTGTGCCAAATTTCATCCAGGTCCGTTCAGCCGTTCTGGCGTGATTGAGTAACAAACATCCGTCCATAGAAACTTTCGCATCTAAAGTAAGATCCCCTTTAGGGGTCGCCCATTACCCCCCCGTGGGTTCCCGCCTTGTCGGGGCGGGGGGGCTTAGTAACCGTGGCCTGGTCACCCACGGTGAAGCTAAGAGGAACCCGGGAGGGCCGCTCCTTTAGGCTTTGCCTCCAAGCCAACTAGGAGCGGCATTGTAGGTGGCGGTGCCTTATGGGGGGCACCGCAACTGAGGCGGGCTGCGGTGTCGAATGGGAGGCATCGCAGCTGAGGGATAGGGGCCGCGGTGGGAGAGGAGTGCCGGTATAACGGTGCGCCGCTCTCCCTACCTACCGCGGCCACGACGGGGTCGCCACCGTTCGATGGCGGACGCGGTGGGGCCGCAGGGGAAGAGGAGTGTCGGTATTGCGAGGCGCCGCTCTCCCTATCCTCTGCGGCCGTAGTGGCAGGCGACGGGGCCACATATCTGACCCGTCGCATGGGGACCTAGGGCGTCTAGACACGGGGTCGTCTGACGCCCTTTCGCTGACCAGGTCCCCGAGGTGGTTGCGACACGCCATATGTCCTGGCGTGTCGCAAACAGAGGAGTGGCACCCGATGCCAACACAGGGGGGTCCGGAAACGGACAGCCGCGGCGGGTTCGCGGATGTGTGTTTTAACGTTCCCGTGTTCCCGCCACTAAGCGGCAGAGGAGGACATCGTGGGGTTTTAGTGGGTCTAGTCCCACATAACCGCTCTGTCTCCCCGTGGCAGGGCGGTATGCGAGTGCATTTCCCCACGGAAAAAAAAAAAAAAAAAAAAAAAGGGGTCGCCCATTAAGCACTTGAAGTTTTTTAGCAACTTTTAACCCTTGACCCCCCAAAATCACGTGTAGTTTTAGGGTTCTGTACCTCGAAGTGTAAAACGGAGCACTTATAGGATCATTTCGTTGCCCGTCTGTCTGTCAAGACCCTTTTTCTCAGGAACGCGTGGAGATATCAAGTTGAAATTAATATCTAATACTCAGATCTGCAATCCCTTTTTTTTTTCGTGGGGAAATCCTTCATCGGTACCCGCCCCCCTGGGGACGTTGGACGGGTTATGCCGGATTCTTACCGGCTAAAACCCCCACGGTCCCTTCTAGACATGCATTGCTGCGGCTACGGGAACGGCTTGCACTCTTCCGCGGCCGCAGCATGTCTGCAATCCCTAGGAGCAGTGAAAAATATATACTTCTAAGTCAACGCAATCAAAAGATATGGCTGTTTATGCTCCGTTTATGCAGCATGATTTGACTCCTGCAATTGAATCGAAACCTTCTGTACTTCCCGTTAACCTAGAACCATGAAATTTGGCAAGAAGCAATGTGATGTAGCACAAGTAAAGGAAAAAATCCTAAAAAAAAAAATACAAGAAAAAAACCTACAATTTACACGTTTAACTACAAGTTCGCGCGGTACCCACGGTACGCAAGCCGACTGGCACTTGACCGGTTTAGGTCAAAGTGTCTTGTGATTCCTGTATAGGGTTATCTTGAGATCGTTGCCTAGCAACAGAGTCAAGGTCACGCGCTGCTTTTCGGTTTGGAAATCGCACGCTCAACGAAAATTCGATACACGTGTTACTCACTACACCCTTCCCATCTTGTGAAATTTCGTGAATTTTCCCGAACCACCTTTTCAAGCGTCACGTGATTAATGAATCCTTGTATTTTTATGTTTGTGTACATTTTTTTTTGTTTATTCAAAGATGTATAATAACAATTTGAAATTCTGTTACGTTGCACTTATAAATAAATAAATTAGTCTGTTGCTGTGTCATAAATGGCTTACAATCACAACACAAACGCCTCTGGAGGAACTCACAGATCCTCACAGACCCTCAGGGTCTCTACACATGTCCCCCGGGTGGTGCGAAAGCAACTCAAAGAAGCAGCCCGGAGCAGTACTGCCTCCACACCTGGCAATCCGCCGTCCAGGAGTGGTGGTAACAGAGTGAGGATGCTGCTGTAATTACAGGTGCATAAGTCGTTACGCGATGAATCTTGGGTCTTCTCAAACTTTGGTCGTATTGATGTTGTTAATGGGCGACGGTAACCACGCTTAACATCAGGTCGGCCTTGAGCTAGTTCTGTCACTTATGCTGCATAAAAAATTCATGTGGTTGTGTTTACGCATAATGAAACAAGTATATGACGTCATCTTGACAAAATGTTTGGTTGATGCTTATCATATACCTATTTTTTAATGTTACTACAATATAATATAATGACGGGAGCTGAATGCCCACTTGATGTTAAGTGGTTACGTTTCATGCGCATGTGAGTACACCGGCACCCATACACTTCCACCGGAACACAGCGTTGCGAGTGGTGGTAATAGAGTGTGGATGGCGGCAGATTACCATGTTCGGAGGGTACTCTGGGTGATTTTTTATAAGTGATTGGGTGATTTTTATTGGACGGCTCCGTGGCTTAGTTGGTAGTAGCCCTGCCTTCGAAGCGAGGGGTCCCGGGTTCGATTCCCGGCCGGGGCAATCTTTGTGTGGTGAGCATGAAGTTTGTTCTCGGGTCTTGGGTGTTTGTCTTGTGTTTCTGTGTTTGTCCATGCCATCTGCGACACAGGGAATCCTAGTGCAGAGGTATGAGTGTGTAAAGGTTTAAAAAAAAAAAAGTTCTATTAATACTCAAAATTATTACATTTGTCTAAATGAATATTCTCTGCACGTACTTACACTAGGGTTGCCAACCGTTGCCACGGAATGTCCGTGCCCGCAGCCTCTATCACTTCGTTGTGAGAAGGAACACCAAGGGGTTTAGTCAGTTCGGGTCCGACATAACCCTTCCGCAATCCCGAGTGCGGAAGCAGTATGCGTAGCCAATCCCCTTATAAAAAAAAGGGTTGCCAACCGTCCTGTTTTCCCAGGACATGACAGAAGAGAATAGAATAGAATATTACTTTATTGTACACCATAACATCAAAAGTAATCGTACAAAAATAAAACAGATTGGTGGCACAATGAGCGGCCTGCTAAAAGCGATGTTTTTTTTATATGTGAATGAATAACGGAACGAGCTGAGGGCCCACCAGGTGACCCTCGCCCATGACAACAGTAATGCGCGCGACTCACTATGAGATCCAAATCTTTACTGAGTCGCATTCATCCTGTTGTGTCCATCACCCGAGACGGGGATGATACGTCTCATGCGTATGTGATTTCACCGCCAGCCACACCCTTCCACCGGAACACAGTAATGCGAGCACTACTGCTTGGCGGCAGATTCCAGATGTGGTGGCAGTATCTCTCCGAACTTGGCACAAGTTCCACTACTTTTGATTGCTCTTTTAGCACCCAGGGGGTACGTGTAGGGAATCAATGGGTACACACCTACGGACGCGAGCAACTAGACCCCCCAAAGGTATTTATGCATTTAAATTAAAGTTTTTGAGTAAATACGCAGAGAGCTAGAATCTGTATGAACTTGTATGACCTACATGAACTTAGATGACGTCACTTATTTCATTATGCGTAAGCATAACCACATGTCTGAGCTATGCTATGGCTGAAGTGCGAATGAATATGGGAATTGTAATCAAGTTAGTTACTACCGAACGCTTATGGGGACCATTTATTCATTGGATTTAAAATTATTTGGTTAAAGAGTTTTATTTAGTTTAATAGACGGGTATGCGGGTAGACGGTGGATGGAGGTGGCTCAGGACCGTCTAACCTGGAAAGCTATGGGGGAGGCCTATGTCCAACAGTGGACGTCTGTCGGCTGAAATGATGATGATGATATGATTTAGTTTAGTTAGTTTGTTTAGTTTTATAGAGTACTAGCGGCCCGCTCTGGTTTCGCACGGGAAAAGTTGTTGTAGTGACATAACTACAATAGTTGGACATATGCTACCGCGGAGTTTTTTGTAGACATTATGATGTTCTTCAATATTGTTGTACATTACTTTGTTCTATCGCTAATAGTTTCGGCAGCGCATTCGACGAAAGACATTTTAAGACTCATTTTTCTACACCTTCGGTTACATTGTTAAAATTTTACCAAGGATCCCTAATTTTTTTCAAAATGAAATGTAGCCTATGTCAAATTGGAAGAATGTAGCATTCTATTGGTGAAAGAATTTTTTAAATCGGCCCAGTACTTTTTGAGCCTATTCATTACAAACATACAAAAATAGGTACAAATCTTTCCTCTTTATAATATTAGTGTAGATCTGTCGAGTGCCGACAGAAGTGAAAACCAAAGCAGACTACACGACAGATGCTTATATACAGAAGTGTCGCGAGTTTTATGGTGTTTTCCCATCTCAAAAAATGCCAAATATGCTTAATGAAGCATATTTGGCATTTTTTGAGAATAGAAAATAGAACCTAAATGATTTTTTTTATGTGAATGCGTGACGGAACGAGCTGCGGGCCCACCTGATGGTAAGTGGTGACCCTCGCCCATGACAACAGTAATGCGCGCGACTCAGTATGAGATCCAAATCTTTACTAGTCGCACTCATCCTGCTGCGTCCATCACCCGAGACGGGGATGATACGTCCGCATGTGAGTTTACCGGCACCCAAACCCTTTTACCAGATGTGGTGGTAGGACATGGACGAACCTGACACAAGTTCTACTGCTACTTTTGGTTGCTGCTTTAGCACCCAGGGGGTACGTGTAGGGAATCAAAGGGTACACACCTACGGACGCGAGCAACTGGACCCCCCCGAATTGATAACCTCTATCGAAGTCGTTTGAATACGATTCTCGACATTTTTGGATTTTACTACAATATTTAATGTAGCATTATTGCTAAATGCCCATTTGCCATATATGACCGCGGCTGCCTTTCCTAGCCTTGCGTACATAAAGGTCAGTTGTAATCTTATAGAACTCATATTAGCGTTTAGCGTCTTGAATTAAAAACACAAATGTAACATTTGACGGTACTGTAGCTCTGCCCGTAGTCTTCGAAGCGAGGGCTTCGATTCTCGGCCCGGGCACACTTTGTGGTGAGCACGAAGTTTGTTCTCGGTTCTTGGGTTGGTCTTGTTTCTGTTTGTCTATGCTATCCGTGACACAGTAAATCCTAGTGCAGGGGTATGTGTGTGTAAACGTTTATTTATTTTAGTATAGTAGAAGAAAGATCATTATACGAAAATGTAAACTTTGACTTTGTAATGGTAATGAGCTGATGATCTTGAATGCCTGAATAGATCTTCGTGAGTTCGGCTTTGTTGCTAATCCAGCGCTGATTTTCTGTGGCGCTATAGTATACACGTGCATCTGACAACAGTAATAAACACTCTAAATATAAAATGTTTAAATACATCAACTTATTAAAATCTATTTCAACAAATGAAAATATATCCAATAAAAAAATTACAAATATAAGACATATATTATATTATACATCCTACTAATATTATAAACGCGAATGTTTGGATGTATGGATGGATATTTGTTACTCAATCACGCCACAACGGCTGAACGGACCTGGATGAAATTTGGCACAGAGATAGATTATAGTCTGGAATAGCACAGGCTACTTTTTATCCCGGAAAAATGTACGGTTCCCGTAGGAAGTCCAGCCGCGGGTAACACCGCGGGGCGCAGCTAGTACAGCTAGTAAAAACATAACTCTCCTGGCTCAGTCGGGTAAAGAGTAAATAATAGTATTCTGTCTTTCAAAAACCTGTTCTGGAGACCTAGGCTAAGACTTCGTACACACACTGTGACCTAAAACCAGTTCTATACAACCAATTAATTCAACGATCAGTGTTAGCTGTTATTAATATAAGTCTAGGGACTTTTGTGAAGTAATTCGACGAAATAAACATGCGTTGCTCTGTAAACAAAGTTTTAATTGTTAACACTAACCTATAACCTATAAGTACATAACGAATCAATTATCCAAAATACACACCTGTAAACAAAGAAACGACATTTATGTTTCTCCTTCGTTCCTTCACAATTCCTTTTGTATTTTAAACAACACGTTTTAAATTACTAATCATCATAATCAAAAATCTCTTTTGAACCATAGACTACAGATGCCATCGAACCATAGACTAATTTCAAAAAGAACAGTAGCGCTATACGTGGTAAATTCAAATATTCAAAATACAGCAATGTATTTTCTTTACATTAATATTTCTTATTTTTGATTTATTGGACGATTTGACGGTTCCTAAGTGGATTTTTGAGGGTCCAGTTGTTCTGGTGATCTTCAAGCGCTTGAATAGATATGCGTGAATTATTACTAACTCGGTTAAGTCAGCTTTCAAACAGAAAACCACATTGATCCACTGGGGGGTCCAGTTGCTCGCGTCCGTAGAACCCTTTGATTCCCCACACGTACCCCCCGGGTGGTGTTATAAGAGCAACCAAAAGTAGCAATAGAACTTGTGCTAAGTTGATCCGAAGAGGTATTGTACCTGGAATCTGCCGCCAAGCAATAGTGCTTCGCAATTACGTATCGTGAGATTCATCTTAATTGCGAGAGTGAAATAATAAAATTTAAATAAAATTATGAAAAAAATTAAATGGCCGTTTTTGAGTGGTATGTATAATATGTCTTTGAAAAAAAAAAAAAATGTTTTTCCTCAAAACATATCGAGTATCACAATACAGGATTTTATTTCAGTCAAAGTCGGTTTTCTCAATAATTTCTTGTTGATATATAATTTCTTGTTATAATTTCGCTAAAATAAAACCTCTTAGAATGACGCATATAAAAGTATGATGAAAATAACGGATATTATCTACTAATTCCCTGTGATAAGATACCATTATCGCTTATAATGTGTTAAACATAGTTATCTTTCGTGGATCGTGTTTTTCTTCACTTATATCACGCGATGAAGTCTCTTCGACAAATTGTTGAAATGTAACGCGTACCGCCCATTAGGTAGTGGATGGGTTCCCAGCCAGTCCCACTTCTGGGTTACTGCTACTGTCAAAGTCAAAGTCAAACTCATTTATTACTTTAGATCTCAAGTATCATTTGGACACGTCAAATTTTACACATGCATGTACACATATTCGTGAGCATATAGTGTCACAGGAACTCCCCAGGCACATTACATGCACACAGATATGTCAAATTACAGTCAGTTTTCATGTTTAAGCTTATCTTATTTGTTTAGTTCCAACTGGTTGGGTATTGTCTTCCCAAGTCACACTGTTTAATGTTAACTCGCTGGCAACTATAATACAAACAACAAATTAGCGAATAAGACTGTGTGAACATTTTAAAATTACATTTAAACATATAAGTTGTATATATTTTTCTAAGACATTTATAAAACCCTGTAATTTGAAACCACACCCGAGGTTTTGAGAGAAAAAAACTTTTTGAAGACATAACGTGGCGCCAAAAATTGGCTTTTTTTTAATTTTCATAATTTTTATATAATATAACCAGTTGTCACTGTCAAAATTAAGACGAAACTAACGACACCTCGTAACTAAAATCATTCAAGTAGTTTAGTCTACAGAGCGTGCCAAAGAAATATACATACATTTGTTCGAATAAACTGTGGATGTGGAAGAATATAAGACAAGAGGTAGGCCAAAGAAAAGATGGATGGTTTGTGTGAGAGATGATACGCGTAAGAAAGAGTGAGTACTGAGGTGACGTCTGACAGAGGGAGATGGAAGAAAAATACATGTTGCTACCCACTTAGTGTGGGATAAGGGCAGGGAGATGATGATGAAACACCACAAAAATGACGCTTCCAAGTAATTTTTATAGAATTCAATGGAAATAAAGTATTTTTGACTTTGACCTTCTTGAGCAATCGGGTAAAAATCGAAAAAGCCGACTTCTATATAAGCATTATTTCTCGCCCGTAGGGGTACACACTACCATTTAAAAAAATAAATATCTAAATCGCTTTACAATGGGCGATTATGTAATACCACAGAGTATAGTTATATCGTATCTACGTCATCGCTACAGCGACAAATGTCTGCGTTAGACATTTATTGTGATGTGCGTACCCATCCGATTCATGCTTGTCATCGTGTATTTCAATGATACCCAAAGTGGTCTCCCCGGGGGTCGACAGTGTATGGCGCAATAATAATGATACCACGAAAGTAGATCTCATTTAGACAGCTCAGTAATTTAACAGATAGTGTTTCCATTCACGGAAAACCAAAATTTCCCGCGCAGATTTCCCGGCAGATGCAAATTCACTCATACCTCTGCACTAGTCCTGTGTCACAGATGCCTTGAACAAACACAGAAACACTAGACAAACACCCAACAATCGAGAACAAACTACATGTTCACCACACGAAGTGTGCCCCGGCCGGGAATCGAACCCCTCGCTTCGAAGGCAGAGCTACTATCAACTAAGCCACGGGGTCTTAAAGAAGAAATTTAATTAAGAATTTAATTCAGCATATATTTAGGCCATCAAGCATGGTGTTAAGTTATTGTATTTTGGATCCCACTTTGCTGGGTTGCAATCCGAACCTACAAGGTTCACGTAGGTAGAATATTACATTATTGAATATTACTTTATTGTACACAATAACATCAAAAATAATCATCATACAAAAAAAAAAAACAGGTTGCAGCCTTATCGCTAAAAGCGATCTCTTCCAGGCTAGGTAGGTTTTTTAAAATTTTATCTTTAACCTTTATGTATTAAATTTATTAATACATAAAGGTTTGAATATAAAATTACAATAAGCATAGCATTTAAAAAAAAACCACTAAGGTTTAAATATAAAATGCTGTTACGAGTCTTAAATTTTTTAAATAAATTTCCATGACATGCCTATACAAATAGGTAAGTACTTAGAAAATTTGACCTTCCTACTGCCCATAGAAATATTTATTGTACGGGATGGGATTTATTATGATAATATTAATATTGTAACAGCCATAACCGTTACAGTGGGTAAATAATATTAATTTTTATGGACTTTCACACAGGCTAGCCCCAAACAAAGCTGGTTCTATATGGTTGCTAAATTTCTGATGGAATATTTATAAAGTACTTTTTACCACATACGCAGAACAAACATCTATGTTCGTCACGCAATTGCTTGTCCTGGGTGGGAATTGTGTCCACGACCTTCAGCGCAGAAGGTAGAGGTACTACTAAGCGAGCTATGTGGCCAGAGGCTAAGTCAAACACCTTTATTTCCATAAAATTCTTAAAAATTACTTGGAAAGGTCAATTTGTTTTTGTACATAAATAAGCACCTACGAGAGCATGCGTTCTTAAAACTAAGTTAAGCGCTTGTTCAAACCCTATCCGACCTTCCATGGAGAAGAACAAGCAAGAAACCCTTCCAGTCCCTAAGCCAGTTTTATATTGTAATTCATAACACAGTTCAAAGAACATTGACAGTCTTTCAGATATTGCTAATGTACTTCTATAAATTTTGTTAATTATCAACAGAGTTAAAGAAGAAGATGTTCTTAGTTCCGGCTGAATGGTTTTATATGGTGTCATAGAAATTTCATGGAGATTCAGATTTTTTACAAGAATAGTTACACCTCACAAAACCCATATTATATATACTTTAGGAAACACTGCAATATATGTTATTTAGGTACGGTTTTCCGACTTGGAAAGTAGCATATGTCATCAAGAATATAAGCTATCCTGGTACCAAATTTCATCCAAATCCGTTGAGCCGTTTGATCGTGAGGGGTAACAAACATACACGCACACATACTTTCGCCTTCATTAAGTGTGATTCTAGCCACGTAAAAATCACAGTATAATAAACAAACCATCCACGGTATAGTTTCTACAAATTAAACAGAATATAAATAATTGTTGATAGGGATTCGTCAAGCTTGAACAAACACGACGAAAAATTCTATCCCTCGTAATATAAGTAGTGAAAGTATTGAAGTCGGTATTTTAGATTTTTAAATCGGTCAATTATTTATCTCTCAACCTGTTTTTCTAACACAAACTTGATTTCAGACGTTGCAAGGTCTTCTTCAAGGTCACATTGTCGAATATTAGTAACTTTAAGGTTAAATGAGTCATTTAGCTAAATATCCATAATTTAAGGCAACGGTTAACTATTGTATCTTTTTTAGACGAAATTAATATGCAATCACCTAAAACACAATTTGTTTGATTCAAGAAATATTTGCATACTTATAAAATCAGTACCTGGGCGAACGAGCTTCGTTCGGAATTTTTTGTGTAAAACGTGTTTGTAAAAAAACGTTTTTATAGCAAAATCCTATTTACACACGAAATTTAATCTAAATCGTTAGTCGTTTCCCAGATACGCGAAATAAATAAAAATACAAGAAGAACTCGTTTAAGGCAATAAGATGCCACTCTTCTTAAGACACGATTAGCTTGTCCAATGACATCAATTTCCGTTTGTCACGCATACTCTAAAAGTAAACAAGGATCATGCAATATGCCTATGAAATCTATCTAATAAATCTAATTGAAATGTATAACCTGCTGAGTAAAAAACAATTTGATTATAAGGAACAAAATATCGACGAATTCAAACACTTCTTACTTAAAGTACTGTAAGGTCAGCGGCTGCGAAACATGACGTAATAACATAACGAGAAACAGTCGCTCTCGCTTATAATGAATTGGACAAGTTTATAAAAACAAAAATGAAAGAAGAATCGGATCATATCGGCGCGAAAATGAAAGAGAAACCAGAGAGACGGCGGTCGAGTATCTTCTCTTTACTGAGGAGACAGAAGAAGCTGACTAGACAGTTTTCGGAGCCAGCGCCCCTCAGCTCACTCTCGTTAGATAGGAAATATTCCGTGGACTCGGCAATTTTGTCGGATTTCACTAAAGTTGAGAATGGTGGATACAAAGTGATATTGGACAACTGTTGCAAGGGTGAAGTGTTTTCGAGTAATGGAGGTTGGTATAGTTGTCTCACTAACTAGTGTATCATTAAAACAAAAATATGTGATAATTCTACATAGAAAGAAAAAGAAAATAACTCAAATATATCACATTATTCACTGCCACCACATTCCACCTCATCTCATTTGACAGTGTATATAAAATTACCAATAAGATATGTATAACATAAAGCTATGCTAGATATTTTTTTAATATTTGCTGCTAATGTATGGAATCATCATTATGGGCCTCCTTTAAAATGTGGTTTCCTAAATATCAAAACGAAGTATTCACTAAGCTTCTGATAATTACGGTCCGTCAATCATTAAGCCTCAATTAGCGTAGTGATAAATTATATCACTGAATTTGAATCGTGAGTTCTCTTATCAACCACATTTATATTAATTACCTTCGGGTGTCGTGCAGGGCTCGATCTTAGGTTCGCTATTGTTCATTATGTATGAAGCTTGTTATTACGTAGCTAGACATTAGGCTAACGTGTCACTGCACACAGAACTGGCCGGTGCGGCTTCCGACACGGACAGCGAAGGCTCTCGCGGCAGGATGACGACGCCACGCCACGTGACCACCGGCAAACAAGACGTGCTGGCGAGGATTGCGGCGACGTACGTTGAAGATCCGGACCGGGATGTTGGAGTGGTGAGTTTATTAATCTATATCAACTATTATAAAGAGTACGTTACACTAATCGCTTCTTAATAAAACTTTACACTCACTACACGGCCTATTTAGTATGCAAAAATATTTCGCGATTTGATTTCACCGGCAACCACATCCTTCTACAGTAACACAACCACTACTGCTTGGCGGCAGATTCCAGGTGTGGCGGCAGTACCTCGCCGGACGAACTTGGCACAAGTTCTACTGCTACTTGTACACTGCATTTGTACAGCCGATTCTTAAATTGTAAATCAAGACAGTCTGGTCAGCTGGTAAATAAATAAATCTCTCTTCCAGGCCGGAGAGTTAGTGGAAGAGGTGGCTGAGGAGAACAAATCCCTCCTGTGGTTCCTGCTGAAGCAGGTCCGTCCCGGGATGGACCTCAGCAAGGTGGTGCTGCCTACCTTCATACTGGAGCCGCGCTCGTTCCTGGACAAGCTGGCAGATAGCTACTATCACGCCGATATACTGTCGCAGTGAGTGTATAAATAAATCCTAACTAGTGATGAATGCAGATAGAGCGTATGATACGTTACTTTCAATCCGAAGGTCGCTGCTTCAAACACACACGTGCACCAATGAGTTTACTTGAAAAAATTATACGCGCAAACGGTGACGGAAAACATCGTGAGGAAACCGGCATGTCTTATAACCAAAAATTTTACGACATGTGACATCTACCAATCCGGATTGGGCTCCCGTGGTAGATCAGAGCCCATTCACTCTCAATTATCGAGAGTAAGCCGGTGTCCCTGCAGTGGGAACATTAGTGGCTGGCTCCGTGGAGTTGGTAGCATGAAGTTTGTTCTCGGGTCTTGGGTGTTTCACCAAATCGGAAGTTTGTTTTCGGCCGGGAATCGAACCCGGGACCCCTCGCTTCGAGAGCAGGGCTACCAACTAGACCACGGAGAATTATAATACTAATTAAACTAAACTTTATAATAAACAATCAATAAAGTAATGTTATTATTACAACAATTTTCAAGGTCCAATTTCTTTCCAGGGCCCAGAAACTGGACGATCCATACAAGAGGTTCCAATGCGTGCTCCGGTGGTACCTATCGGGTCTCTACCGGAAGCCGAAGGGGCTGAAGAAACCGTACAACCCCGTCTTGGGGGAGACCTTCCGGTGCTGCTGGAAACACTCCAAACCCGATACGTATACCTACTATATAGCCGAACAGGTAAGCAAAACCAGTATTGCATCAGATTCGCATCAGACACTACCCGTGCGAAGCCGGGGTGAGTTGCTAGTGTTACATATGAACCTTCCTCTTGAATCACTCTATCTAATGCTGAAAACGGAATTAAAATACGTTGAGTAGTTTAAAATATATAAGGGTACAAAGAGCGGGGGCGAATTTTGTAAAATAAAGGAAGAGTGATATTGGCTTGATCTAGAACTTTCTGTAGCAGTAGAACTTGTGCCAGGTTCGTGCGGAGAGGTACTGCCTCCACACCTGGTAATCTGCCGCCAAGCAGTAGTGCTAGTGTTCCGGTGGAAGGGTGTGGGTGCCGGTGAAATCATCCCCGTCTCCCGATGAGTGCGACTCAGTGTAAGATCCAAATATTATACTGAGTCGCATTACTGTTGTCATGGGCGGGGGTCGCCACTTACCACCAGGTGGGCCTTCAGCTCGTTCCGTCACTTATTTAAATAATATATCTATCCCACCCATCCATCCATCCATCCATCCATCTATCCATCCATCCATCCATCCATCCATCCATCCATCCATCCATCCATCCATCCATCCATCCATCGCATTTACAATAGTAGTAACATTAATTCGCTATTTTTGTTAGGTATCTCATCACCCGCCAGTTTCCGCGTTCTACGTCTCCAACAGAAAAGATGGCTACGTAATAGAGGGGAGTCTTTTAGCGAGATCCAAGTTTTATGGTGAGTTAATAGAAACTGATCAAAATGTAAAGGTGTGGGTGCCGGTGAAATTTAAAGCGCTTTCGAGGCGTACCATCCCAGTTTCAGACGGGCGCAACGCGACAGAAGACCCGAGTCGTATTTTTGTTAATTATAGGCGGCTGTGCCTACTTAACAATAACATTAAATGGACGGCTCCGTGGCTTAGTTGGTAGTAGCCCTGCCTTTGAAGCGAGGGGTCCCGGGTTCGATTCCCGGCCGGGGCATTCTTTGTGTGGTGAGCATGAAGTTTGTTCTCGGGTCTTGGGTGTTTGTCTTGTGTTTATGTGTTTGTCCATGCCATCTGCGACACAGGGTATCCTAGTGCAGAGGTATAAACGTGTAGAAGTTAAAAAAAAATATGAATTGAATTACAGCCTTCAGCTCCCGCCACTTGTTACATGAACTGCGCTTTGCGAAACTTAATTCAAAGATTTATGTTTCCAGGTAATTCCACATCGGCGATACTAGAGGGCTGCGCCCGGGTTCACCTGTTGCAGTGGGGCGAGACGTATGTCACCACCGCGCCCTACGCCCACTGTAAGGGCATAGTGATCGGGACCCTGAGTATGGAACTCGGCGGCAAGGTGAGCGGAGCCGCGTGACATTACATGTAGTAAAAACGTTTACACACTCATACCTCTGCACTAGGATTCCCTCTGTCGCAGATGGCATGGACAAACACAGAAACACAAGACAAACACCCAAGATACGAGAACAAACTTCATGCTCACCACACAAATAGTGCCCCGGCCGGGAATCGAACCCGGGACCCCTCGCTTCGAAGGCAGGACTACTACCAACTAAGCCACGGAGCCGTCCATGCCGTCCATGCCTGTAAAGACATGCCTTCGTAGCGTGGGGTCCCGGGTTCAACAAAAAGTTCTTTTCATGACACAAAGGGCCTCCGTACCAGCCTCTAATGTTCCCACAGACACCGGCCTACTCTCCATAATTGAAAGGGAATGGGCTATGATCTACCACGGGAGCCATCTACCATGGTAGATGTCACATGTCTTCAAATTGTTGGTTCTAAGACATGCCGGTTTCCTCACAATGTTTTCCGCCGCCCATAGACAACAGTAACGCGACTTAGGTCCTCCCAACGCAAGTCTGAGAAGACCCAAGTCGCATATAACGCTTCATGCGACTGTGATTTCACCAGCACCCACACCCCTCCACTTGAACACGCAATTGCATCGCTCCTTGGCGGTGGATTACCAGGTGTGGAGGCAGTACCTCTCCGGACGAACTTGGCAAGTTCTACTGCTACTGTTGGTTGCTCCTTTAGCACCACCCAGGGGACCGTGTGGAGTGGCAGTACCTCTCCGGACGAGTTTGGCAAGTTCTACTGCTACTTTGGTTTTTTTTTATGTGAATGGGTGACGGAACGAGCTGCGGGCCCACCTGATGGTAAGTGGTGACCCTCGCCCATGACAACAGTAATGCGCGCGACTCAGTATGAGATCCAAATCTTTACTGAGTCGCATTCATCCAGCGTCCATCACCCGAGACGGGCATGGTACGTCTCATGTGCATGTGATTTCACCGGCAGCCACACCCTTCCACCGGAATACAATAATGCGAGCACTATTGCTTGGCGGCAGAATCCAGATGTGGTGGCAGTACCTCTCCGGATGAACTTGCCACAAGTTCTACTGCTACTGTTGGTTGCCCCTTTAGCACCACTCAGGGGGTACGTGTACGTACTCTAAGAGTACTAACTGTAGGTGTCAACATGGCTTTCAAAGACTGCTTGGACTGTTAATAATTATTTTCATTTTGTTGTTTACAGATCCAAGTGATCTGCGAATCTTCTGGCTACCAGGCTGAGGTAGAATTCAAATTGAGGGTAAGTTTATTTATTTACTAGCGACCCGCCCCGGCTTCGCACGATTAGTGAAGCATCGGTGTCGTATCAGAAACTACCGAAAGCCGGGGTGAGTTGCTAGTGTATTATACATATAAACCTTCCCCTTGAATCACTCTATCTATTAAAAACCGCATCAAAATCCGTTGCGTAGTTTTAAAGATTTAAGCATACATAGGGATATAGGGACAGAGAAAGCGACTTTGTTTTATACTATGTATTGAAGGCACACAAAATGCATATTCAAAGCGCTTACTACCCTTAACATTATGATGAAACAATTCATAGAATAAGTATAAATTTGACGGCTCCGTGGCTTAGTTGGTAGTTGGCCTTCGAAGCGGTCCCGGGTTCGATTCCCGGCCGGGCACACTTTGTGTGACCATGAAGTTTGTTCTCGAGCCTTGGTGTTTGTCCATGCCATCTGCGACACAGGGTATCCTAGTGCAGAGGTATGAGTGTGTTAACGTTGTTTGTTTAAATTATATGTTTAAATGTTATTTGGATTTTTTTCACGCAATCGTATTTCATGATATTTTTTTTATTCTATATTTTTTTATGGGACTTTGGTCTTTCATAAGATTATAGTCCCATCGGTCACTCCATTTATCCTTCTATGCGCCTTGGACCAGCTTTAATCTATACTAATATTATAAAGCTGCAGTGTTTGTTTGTTTGAACGCGCTAATCTCTGGAACTACTGGTCCGATTTGAATGATTCTTTCAGTGTTGGGTAGTCCATTTATCGAGGAAGGCTATAGGCTATGTTCTTTCTTTTTCAAAATTAGGGATCCGTAATAAAATTGCTATTTGTAACACAAGGTGTAAAATCGAAAACCTATTTTTGGGTGCGCTGCAAAAACTATTGACAATAGAACAAAATGATGTACTACGGATTTGTAGATCCCATTAAGACCTACAAAAAAGTCCGCGAGAACATATCTATCTAGCTATCATGGTTTAATCACAATAACCGATTTTGTGTTCAACGCGGGTGGCACAGCTAGTGTAGACCTATAAAATCGTATTTCATGTTCTCAATAATTATTTCCAGTCGTTCCTGAGCGGCGCCGATCAGACGAACGCTATATCCGGACGCATCAAGAAGGGGAAGGAAACGGTGGCCACCGTCGAGGGGTACTGGGACGGCAGGATCGACATCAAGGACAAGAAGACGGGGGTGAGTGCATACCACATTGTCCGGGTCCAGGTACCCTTTGGTTCCCTATACGTACCCCCTGGGTGGTGGTAAAGGGGCAACCAAAAGTTGCAGTTCGTCCGGAGAGGTACTGCCACCACACCTGGAATCTGCCGAGCAGTAGTGCTCGCGTTACTGTGTTTCGGTGGAAGGGTGGAGAGCGTGGTGGCCCAGGGGCACAGAGGCCGACTATGAAACTGGAGGTCGCTGGTTCAAACCCACACGTGCACCAATGAGTTTGTGACTTGAAAAAAATTATGTGCGCAATACCACGTTCTCTAAACGGAGAAGGAAAACATCGTGAGGAAACCGGCATGTCTAAGATTCGAAGACATGTGACATCTACCAATCCGGATTGGGCTCCCGTGGTATTTCCCATTCAATCTCAGCCACTCTCAATTATCGAGGGTAGGCCGGTATCCCTGCAGTGGAATCATTAGTCTGGTACGGTGGAAGGGTGTGGGTGTCGGTGAAATTACAGGCACATGAGACGTAACATGCCCGTCTCGGGTGACGGGCGCAGCGGGGTGCTACTTGGGTCTTCTCACACTTCGGTCGGAGGACCTATGTTGCATTGCTATTGTCATGGGCGGAGGTAACTACTTAACATCAGGCGGGCCTCCAGCTCGTACTGTCACATCAGTTACATAAAAAAATAAAAATATATCGGTACCTCGAATAATAAAGCTTTACAGCTGTTTAAAGGTGTGGGTGTGTGTGAAAAATGAGTATTATTTCATTTTAGTGTGTTTACAAGCCAGTTCGCCATTTTCAGGAAGAATCGAACCTCCTAGACGTGGCGGTGCTGAAGGAGCAGCGGCTGCCCAGGTATCTGATGAAAATCGAGAATCAGTCTGAGTTCGAGTCGCAGCGGCTGTGGATCAAAGTTTCCGAGGCAATCGCGAACGACGACCAGGCGAGTGCCTACTCATATACACTCCCACATATTAAAATAAAAATAGTACATACTCATATATACTCCGCGTATGACGGCTCCGTGGCTTAGTTGGTAGTAGCCCTGCCTTCGAAGCGAGGGGTCCCGGGTTCGATTCCCGGCCGGGGCACGCTTTGTGTGGTGAGCATGAAGTTTGTTCTCGGTTCTTGGGTGTTTGTCTTGTGTTTCTGTGTTTGTCCATGCCATCTGCGACACAGGGAATCCTAGTGCATAGGTATGAGTGTGTTCCGAGTGTGTTTGACAGGAAGCAAGTGGCGCCACCCAGGCAGGTGGCGCCACTTGCTTCCTGTCAAATGTAATTTTAAAGCAGCTTGTTTCCGTTTTACATCAAATCATGTACATCACAGTATCGTTACAATATTAACATGCAACATAAGTTTATTATTGTTATATGGAGAGCGTGGTGGCCCAGGGGAATAGACGCCGACTTTCAATCTGAAGGTTGCTGGTTCAAACCCACACGTGCACCAATGAGTTTTTTCACTGGAAAAATTTAACCACGTTCTCGAAACGGTGATGGAAAACATCGCGAGGAAACCGGCATGTCTTAGAACCAAAAATTCGAAGACATGCGACATCTACCAATCCGGATTGGGCTCCCGTGGTAGATCAAAGCCCACTCTCAATTATCGAGAGAAGGCCGGTGTCTGGGAACATTAGAGGCTGGTACGGAAGTTAATTATATTGACAATATATAATTCACTGTCAGATTGCTGCCACTGAGCAGAAGACTATAGTGGAAGAGGCGCAACGCAATCGAGCCAGGAACTTGGCCGTCACTTGGGTGCCTAAGGTTTTCCACAAAGACTCAAACGATACCACACCAGAGGGTAAGTTTAGATTAATTAGAACAAATGTCTGTTTCTAACCCCGACGCAAAGAGGGGTGTACAGTGGTTGTCTCATAAGCACTGATCGGAGGAGGTAGATTGATTTGGGGTCAACGATCTCAAATCTATACTATATAATATTACTAGCGACCCGCCCCGGCTTCGCACGGTTAGTAAAGCAGCAGTGTCGTATCAGAAACTACCCGTGCGAAGCCGGGGTGACTTGCTAGTGTATTATACATATAAACCTTCCTCTTGAATCACTCTATCTATTAAATAAAACCGCATCAAAATCCGTTGCGTAGTTTTAAAGATTTAAGCATACACAGGGATATAGGGACAGAGAAAGCGACTTTGTTTTATACTATGTAGTGATAAAGCTGCAGTGTTTGTTTGTTTGTTTGAACGCGCTAATCTCTGGAACTACTGGTCCGATTTGAATGATTCTTTCAGTGTTGGGTCAATTTATCGAGGAAGGCTATAGGCTATGTTTTTTTTTTTTCAAAATTAGGGATCCGTAATAATATTGCTATTTTGTAACACAAGGTGTAAAATCGAACACCTATTTTTGCGTGCGCTGTTTCCACGGAAACGAGAAAAACGCGGGTGAAACCGCGGAACACAGAAAAATAACGCGGAACGCGGAATACATAAATACCATCATTAAAATAAATAAATACATATAAAATGTCATACAAAAAAAATGGATCAGATAGAACACCACAATATCTGCATCCACCTGTTTTGAATGGGGCAGCCCGCACGTGCTATTATCTATATGAATCATCTATATATTCAACTAGCTGTGCCCCGCGGTTTCACCCGCGTTTTTCTAGTTTTTTTTTTTTTTAATAAATACAGCCTATACCCTTCCTCGATAAATGGACTACCCAACACTGAAATAATCATTCAAATCGGACCAGTAGTTCCAGAGATTAGCGCGTTCAAACAAACAAACAAACAAACACTGCAGCTTTATAATATTATAATAGTATAGATAATGAATGGTTTTAGACCACTAAAACAATGCATTAGGCACAAAATTTATATCTCTTTTTAGAGTAGTGGCACGCCGGATATCAAATATATAATTCAATCTCTGTTGCATACCAAAAGAGAATTAAAATAAAATATGCAGAATTTTCAGTTAATGATATTTTTATATTTCAGGAGTGATCGACCAGGGTTGGAAATATAACCATTTAAATACAAGGTAATTTTAGCGTTTTATTTCCGCCGAAAGTTGTACGTGGTGTACAGGGCCCTAATTGTCCGTCCGTTCAACTAAATTTCATTTAGATATACACAATTATTGTAAACTTAAAAAATAAAAAATCTGACTTGATCTGATCTGAGCGTGGTGGCTCACCGGCACAGACGCCGACTTTCAATCTGAAGGTCGCTGGTTCAAACCCACACGTGCACCAATGAGTTTTTTCACTTGAAAATGTATGTGCGCAATACCACGTTCTCAAAACGGTGACGGAAAACATCGTGAGGAAACCGGCATGTCTTAAAACCATAAATTCGAAGACATGTGACATCTACCAATGACCAAGGATTGGGCTCCCGTGGTAGATCAGAGCCCATTCACTCTCAATTATCGAGAGTGGGCCGGTGTCCCTGCAGTGGGAACATTAGAGGCTGATACGGAGCTTTCCTGTGACTATTTCCTTCGCCCGTTGTATACCCATTTCTTTTTTTAAGTAGTAGGATCCCCCTAAGGTCTAGAAATAAAGGATAAAAGTCGGTATTTTTTCGGTTTTTTAATCAATCAGTTTGTTATAATAATTTTCAGTCCGTGGCAAACGGACGAGATCATCGAGTACGAAGACGACTTTGTAATCCAAAGCCTCCGCGGGACCGGGGCGGGTGTGGGTGTGGGTGCGGTGACGCGGGCGCCCACCGAGGCGCGGCCGCGCGAGTCCCGGGTTTCGGACTCGGATACACACGACGATATGCCCCGAGCGAAACTATCCACGTGAGTGTACAACAGTAGTGAGTAAGTAGCTTACTTACTCACTACTGTTATTAGATGTTTTATCACCTTTTCTAAGGAACAGGGCTATGCATGTGTTTGGGTGTATGTAACTGTCTTTTTTATGTTTACGTGTGTTTGTTTTGAAGTATTTACGCGTTTAAATAACTGTTTTCTTATGTATTTGTGTGTTTCACTAGCTGTTTTCAAATATTTTTGCGTTCAACTAACTGTTTTCTCATGTCTACGCGTTTTAATAGCTGTTTTTAAGTATTTACGCGTATTAAACACAGTGTTCTCATGTTTACGCGTGTTTTAATGGAATTACGCGTTCTTACTATTTTCTTACGCATGTTTTACTAGTTATTTTCAAGTATTTACACGTTTTACTAAATGTGTTTTTGTGTCTACGCATGTTTTACTAGCTGCTTTCAAGATTTGTGCGTTTTACTTAATGTCTTTTTATGTTTTACTAGCTGTTATCGAGTATTAATGCGTTTCACTAAATGTGCTTTTATCTCTACCCGTGTTTTACTAGCTGTTTTAAAAATTTGTGCGTTTTACTGTTTTCTTATGTCTACGCGTGTTTTACAAAATGTTTTCTAATATTTACGCAATTTAAAATCTGTGTTCTAATGTCAACTTGATTTTTACTGTCCTTAGCATTCTAGCCTCGTTTCAACTACGTGTTTCTTAATGTTTCTAGTTCTTATTGTCTACGTATGATTAATGGGTGTTGCCATGTGTCTCGGTGTTTTACCCACTACAAAAATGTGTGTTATGAGTTTATAGTGTGCATCTGTGTCTGTCTATGGCATTCGTAGCTCGCAAACGTTCCACAACCAATAGTTTCTCGCGTTCTTTCCTTCTGCGTACGTGTCTGTTTTTAAATGTACTCCCTGCTGTTTTTCCACTGAACTTTGATTTGGGGTTCTTCAAAAGGCGGGTAAATCGTAATCTGAAAGGCTGGTAGGGCGTCGTTATTGTCTCTGGTATTGCAGGTGTTAATGGGCGGTGGTGACCACTTTCTATCAGGTGGTCCATCAGCTCGGATACCTCTTCTGTTAGAAGGGTGACGTGTCGAGATGGTTCTTAGTTATAATTTATGAAGATTTAGGCGTTTGGTGTTCAGTATATTACAATTAACCCAAAAGGAGGATTTTTTAATTTCTTGCTAAGTTCACTTGTTAGACGTTTCAGGGTTTCTGGGTTCTATGGTCGCTGTCTGTTTTTCTACGTGAATGGCATTGGTGTTAATTCTATAGTGTCAAATCCAACTAAAACCGAACTTAGCCGCATTCTTCCTTTTCTATGTTACTTAAATACTAAAAGAGACAGTAATCATAAGTAATTTTTAAGTCAAAGTTGATTTTGGTTTAGTATTTCGCTAATAAAATCAACGAGATAGCTGTTTGCGCCTCGGTGAGCGTCTGCAGTGTCAGGTTAGACTAGCTGCGCCCCTCGGAGTTACCCACGGTAACATCTTACTGTACATATTCCAGGATAAAAACATTAACCTACCTCTGTGTCAAATTTCATCCAGACCCGTTCAGCCGTTCTGGCGTGATTGAGTAACAAACATCCACAATACTAGCTATGCCCCACGGTTCACCATCCACTGTACATTTTTCTAGAATAAAAAGTAACCAGACTTAAGTAATCTTTTGCCAAATTTCATCCAGAGCGTGATTGAGTAACAAAAATCCGTGCAAACTTTCGCACTTTTAATAGTAGTAAGATTCTTCCTACTAATATTAAAAACGCGAAAGTTTGTAAGTATGGATGAATGTTTGTTGCTCAATCACGCCAGAACGGCTGAACGGACCTGGATGAAATTTGGCACAGAGATAGATTGTAGTCTGGAATAGCACATACTTTTTATCCCGGAAAAATTGACGGTTCCCGTAGCTAGTGTGATATAATCCAGAAAATAGAAGACTTTGTAATTCAAAGTCTGCGTAGGGGTGCGGTGGGTGTGGGGGTGTCGACGCAGGCGCACTTGGAGCCCCGACGGCGCCACTCCCGCCTCTCGGACTCAGATACACAAGAGGACATGCCCCGCGCCAAGCAATCCACGTGAGTGTGTTGTATCCCCTACTCACTACTGTAAAAATATCTTCATCAGTGTTGTAGTACTTACTCACTACTGTGAAACTAGCCGCGTCAGTGTTGTACTACTTACTCACTACTGTGATACTATCCACGTCAGCGTTGTACCACTTACTCACTACTGTGAACTATCCGCGTCAGCGTTGTACCACTTACTCACTACTGTGAAACTATCCACGTCAGTGTTGTACTACTTACTTACTCACTACTGTGAAACTATCCACGTCAGTGTCGTACTACTTACTCACTACTGTGAAACTATCCACGTCAGTGTTGTACTACTTACTTACTCACTACTGTGAAACTATCCACGTCAGTGTCGTACTACTTACTCACTACTATCTATTCGTGTTTCTCACTTTGAGTTTCCACTTTGACTAGTTGTGACTTAAATTTAGACACACTTAGACTGTGTTGGCTGCAGATGGCTTTGACAACTGTACGTGGGGTTCTGGTGAGAGCGTTAGGCCCTCAGCCGGAATAGAAAACTAATAAAAACGACGAACCAACCACCACTGCGGGTCTCGGATTGGTTCGCTGCTAATCGGAACGGTGCATGCTAAATCTCCAAATAGTATAACCTCACTGTTTTTGCCTCTCTGTTTCTTAGCTAACTTCTTCTAAAACAAGTAACGGATTTTGATACGGTTTTCACTATCGTTCAGAGATTTTATATTCAGCGGTTGACAAGAAGCAGGTTTTGTGCCGAGGCGATAGTTTGGCTAGGCTGCTTCTGCAGCGGCCAACTCCAGAGCGTCTGTTAAAGAGTTCCAGACTGGCCAATGCCGCTGGTGCCTAGAGGCAGGTGTTGTGCCAGGGCAATAGTTTGGCTAGCCTGCTTCTGCAGCGGCCATCTTCAGAGCGTCTGTTAAAGGGTTCTAGACTGGCCACTGCAGCTGGTGCCTAGAGGCAGGTGTTGTGCCGGGGCAATAGTTTGGCTAGCCTGCTTCTGCAGCGGCCAACTTGGGATCGTTTGTTAAAGAATTCCAGACTGGCCACTGCAGCTGGTTCCCAGAGGCAGGTGTTGTGCCGGGGCAATAGTTTGGCTAGCCTGCTTCTGCAGCGGCCAACTTGGGATCGTTTGTTAAAGAACTCCAGACTGGCCACTGCAGCTGGTGCCTAGAGGCAGGTGTTGTGCCGGGGCAATAGTTTGGCTAGCCTGCTTCTGCAGCGGCCAACTTGGGATCGTTTGTTAAAGAATTCCAGACTGGCCACTGCAGCTGGTGCCTAGAGGCAGGTGTTGTGCCGGGGCAATAGTTTGGCTAGCCTGCTTCTGCAGCGGCCAACTTGGGATCGTTTGTTAAAGAATTCCAGACTGGCCACTGCAGCTGGTGCCTAGAGGCAGGTGTTGTGCCGGGGCAATAGTTTGGCTAGCCTGCTTCTGCAGCGGCCAACTTGGGATCGTTTGTTAAAGAATTCCAGACTGGCCACTGCAGCTGGTGCCTAGAGGCAGGTGTTGTGCCGGGGCAATAGTTTGGCTAGCCTGCTTCTGCAGCGGCCAACTTGGGATCGTTTGTTAAAGAATTCCAGACTGGCCACTGCAGCTGGTGCCTAGAGGCAGGTGTTGTGCCGGGCAATAGTTTGGCTAGCCTGCTTCTGCAGCGGCCAACTTGGGAGCGTCTGTTAAAGAGTTGTAGACTGGCCACTGCAGCTGGTGCCCAGAGGCAGGTGTTGTGCCGGGGCAATAGTTTGGCTAGCCTGCTTCTACAGCATCTGTTAAAGAGTTCCAGACTGGCGTGTTGTACCAGAGTGGAACGTCCGGAGGGGGAGAGATTTTTTTTTACATAGCGTCTTCTGTTCTCTTCTCTAGGTGATGTGTTTTTCTGACTGGCCTTATGGCTTAGTTGGTAGATGCTCTACCTTCTGCGCTGTAGCTCGCGGGTCCGTTTCCCATTCAGGACAAGCATTTGTGTGTCAAAGATACAGAAACAAACTTACAGAAAAGTATTTTTTATGTATTCTATCAGTTATCTAGTTCTCATAGTACAAGCTATGCTTAGTTTGGGGCTTAGTGACGACTCCGTGGCTTAGTTGGTACTCGCCTTCGAAGCGAGGGGTCCCGGGTTCGATTCCCGGCCGGGGCACACTTTGTGTGGTGAGCATAAAGTTTGTTCTCGGGTCTTGGGTGTTTGTCTTGTGTTTCTGTGTTTGTCCATGCCATCTGCGACACAGGGAATCCTAGTGCAGAGGTGTGAGTGTGTTAACGTTGTTTGTTTGTTGTTTAAGATGGCGCTGTGTGAAATGTTCATGAATATTTATTTATTTAAACTTACCATATTAAATATAGACTTGAAAAATGGCTAGTTAGTAAAGCTCATTATAGTGTTATTTAATACTTTGCTGTTAACACAAGTTAGCTCATAATTGTTTGTTGGGAGTCTATTTTGATATATTGTACGTCCGAGAGGACAAACTGTTGTTTCATTAACCATTACTTATATATAGTATGTTCAGGAAATTACCTTTTAAATTTAGTAAGTAAACCATATATTTTTTATTATTACAAAATTATACATAAGTAGATATTATTGTGACACCGCCTCCCCTTTTATCTTTGTTAAAATTGTATCCATCCAAAGGTTGCCTGGAAGAGATCGCTCTTAGCGATAAGGCCGCCCATTGTGCCACCAATTTTATGTTCTTTTTTATTTATTTCTCTGTACAACTTTTGGTGTAAACAATAAAGAGTTTATCTATCTATCTACTTATAAGATCTTTATATACACAGTTTAACAATAAAATATATTCATATTCTTGTACCTAGATGATTTATGTTCGTTTTTCTGTTCTCAGTCGGACGCTGAAACAAAGTCTTCTTGCTATTGACTCGGCTCTGCGCGACCAGAGTCAGGCGATCGAGAGACTGAGCAAGAATGTGGAGTCGCTACAGGCCAACCGCAGAGCTCAGGTACTTTTTTATATGTGAATAAGTGACGGAACGAGCTGAGGGCCCACCTGGTGGTAAGTGGTGACCCTCGCCCATGACAACAGTAATGCGACTCAGTATAAGATTTGGATCTTACACTGAGATTCATCCTGCTGCGTCCATCACCCGAGACGGGGATACGTCTCATGCGCATGTGATTTCACCGGCACCCACACCCTTCCACCGGAACACAGTAATGCTGCTACTGCTTGGCGACAGATTCCAGATGGTGGCAGTACCTCTCCGGAGGAACCTGGCACAAGTTCTACTGCTACTTTTGGTTGCTCCTTTAGCACCACCCAGGGGGTACGTGTAATCTAAGGGTACACACCTACGGACGCGTGTGTATACGTTTATTTATTTATTTAGTTATCGTGTTTATCCTATTTTCAGAATATCGGTCGAGTGCCGAACACAACCCACAGCTGGGATCTCTTCGGTGGGTTTATACTTGCCCTGGTTCTACAGGCTGTGCTAAATTGGCTGTTCTTTAAAGACTGAATGTCATTTTTGCTGGGACACTGGGTTATTGGCGAACTCTGAACTGTTTATGAACTGTTGGTCTAAAACTGATTTTGGTCAAAAACTGTTTTTGGTGTGAAACTTTTTGGTCAAAAACTGTTTTTGGTGTGAAAAACTGTTTTTGGTATGAAACTTTTTGGTCAAAAACTGTTTTTGGTGTGAAACTTTTTGGTCAAAAACTGTTTTTGGTCCAAAACTGTTTAGGATAAAATTGTCCTGTGTTTTGTAGGTCACGTAATCACTTCCATGATTCAATCTGATTTTATGTCTAAGCTCCATTTGGAACCAAAACGATGAAAGAATTTAAAAACAAGTAGTTTATTTATAATACAAATATAATTAACAATTAATCAAGAACATTGCTACTGAAAATATATTTGTGTAGTAGATTTGATTTAGATAAAAAATTTCGAAGAGACATTTATTTAAATAAATAAATGACTTATTCTAATATTATTTTAAGAAACCAGTGCTTTTTTTAAATTGATTTTGAATCTGTCTCATTGACTTAACTGATATATATGAAACATACAATATAATATAATTTTGTCCGTATGAAAACATTTTCAGAGTTCCCCAAAACTCGATCACAAATCACCAATTGTTAAATATAGCACTTTTCGAATTACAAAAAGTTCTTATGAAATTATATATAAGCACATTCGGTTTGCGTAATCATGCTATGGAAAGCCTGATTGGTTGATATAAATATTGTATTATTTTTCGAGTTAAATAGTTATTTGCAATGATTGAGTTTTGTTTGTGGCTTAGTTGGTAGTAGCCCTGCCTTCGAAGCGAGGGGTCCCGGCTTCGATTCCCGGCCGGGGCACACTTTGTGTGAGCATGATGTTTGTTCACGGGTCTTGGGTGTTTGTCTTGTGTTTCTGTGTTCGTCCATGCCATCTGCGTCACAGGGAATCCTAGTGCGGAGGTATGAGTGTGTTAACGTTTTTTTTTGTTATAAATTTCGATATTTCGATACTCTGAACAGAACAATACCAAGGCAGGAATCGAATGAGATTACCAAGTACAAAAACATTAGTCGATTGAATTTAAACTTTGGCTGGCCTTATTGGTAGTAGCTCTGCCTTCTGCGCTGTTCGCGCGTTCGATTCCCACTTAAGACAAGCATCTGTGTGACGAATATAAATGTCTGTTCTGTGTCTGGGTGATAATACGTATTATATGTATGTATTTACAAAAAAAATGTTATATGAAGTATTCTATCTCGGTCGTGGTCTACCCGGGACCATGACGCATGAAACTGCGTCGCAATACCGGTAGTCAACAGAACTCGATCATGGCATATCGCGGTAACTCGAAAAATAATTAAACCATTAAAGTTTTAAAATTAATAATCTCGAATTGTGATTGATAGTACGAAGGTAAGAAACGAAATTTCGAGATGTATCTGCCTTGTAAACGGAGAAAGCATGCCTTGTACGATTTGGTACGAAATCGTCGCTATTACAGAAAATTTGTACGAAATTGTATGTTTTGTCCTTAATTAATAAAAATTACGGAATAAAAAAAACTAATGATCCAACTTTGATAGATATATATACTCTTTATTTCACACGAGAAAGGAAAACAATTCCAAACAAGTTATATTAACGTTATATATTGTAAACGAAGAGCGTGGTGGCCCAGGGGCACAGACGCCGACTTTCAATCTGAAGGTCGCTGGTTCAAACACGTGCACCAATAAGATTCCTCACTTGAAAAAATGTATGTGCGCAATACCACGCTCTCGAAACGGTGACGGAAAGCATCGCGAGGAAACCGGCATGTGTTAGAACCAAAAATTCGACATGTGACATCTACCAATCCGGATTGGGCTCCCGTGGTAGATCAGAGACCACTCTCAATTATCGAGAGTAGGCCGGTGTCTGCAGTGGGAACATTAGAGGCTGGTGCGGTAATGAGAAAAAAATGGCGGAATCAAAAATCGAATCAACCAACTTTGATAGATAGATATACTCTTTATTGCACACGAGAAAAGAAAAAACAATTTCAAGCAAGTTAAATAAACGGACAACAAATTGGTAGATGCAATATGGGCGGCATTATCACTAAAAGTGATCTCTTCCATGCAACCTTTGGATAGAATAGAGAGTAGACAAAAATATAAAATAATATAGGTTAAAAATACTTTGATACAGTGATACAGCACTCGGTCTTCTGTCTTCCGGCGGAAAGGTGTCAAAAAAGCCCTTGGTGGTGAAATTTCCTATGAAATGAATATGACATCTTGACGTTTGAGTACACCCTATGAATGATTTTATACAGACTATAAAAAGGGAGGTTCTCTTAATGTTACGTGGTTACACCTATTGTAGGCCAGGGAACATAGCGTGAACCGCATAGTCCGAAAATGTCATGGGAAAGTTTAACCCCTAAAGGGAAAAATAGGGGATGATAGCATTGAGTCGGTTTTTTCGATTTTTCAATCAGTCAATTGTTATATTAAGGTGTAGGTCCCATATGAAGCATGATGATGCGCGTACGCAGACTGTTGGTACCGTTTCGGGGTTGGGGACTTATTTTAAAGTTTAGATAGTTTGTGGTTATTAACTTTATCCGAATACGAGCGCGTTTCATTTCAGTCGATTTAGGGCCTATCCTCACTATGATGCCGTTTTCGGTCCGTTCTTGGTCCGTTCTTGATAATTGCGGATCGTTGCAATAGTTAGAAAGCATTTGCGATAACCGCGTAACTAACAAATGTTTTGTGATTGGCAGTAATTATGCTAAACATACAATTTCGTTATTAATCGTGCGTCGATTTGTACCATACACAAGGTGTTTCAAAAAGGTCTGACGATATTGAGACAATCAGATTTTGAATCATACCTGAAAATCAGAATCCAAATCAAAACCTTTTTTTACCATACAACCTATAAAATATTTTTTGGGCCAGCCCTAATGAGAGGTCACTGACCGCGCTCACACGCATTTACCTACTAAGTTGAATCCCTAATGCTTCTAGGGTTGAACCTCGTCAAGTTTACGTTAAAGTTTGACTTGTGATAACTTGCGACTATATGCGGAGGATTGGGAGACCAGGTGGGGTGAGTTCTAGAACAATCTAGGTCGTTTAAGTAATGTCATACATTTTTGAAACACCATGTATAAGGGATATTTAACAGTTCTTGGGCATTTTACCATTATTGTTAACTTAAATTATGTTAAGTAACTTTGTAAAATACTAATTGATTTTGGGTCATTGCCGAAATCCATGTTTAAATTATCTAAAAAGTGATTAAACCTCTAACGAGTAAATACTAAACAATATAATCGAAAAGGGTTTCGCCTCCACGAAGTATCTTCGTTGCGTTGACTCGAGATGTGACCGCGTCGAAGGCTGCACCTAAAGTTCTAGAAGACTTTTTGTGCACTTTGACAAGGCTGCACATAAAGTTCTAGAAGACTTTTGGTGCACTTCGACAAGGATGCACATAAAGTGTTAGAAGACTTTGGTGCACTTCGACAAGGATGCACATAAAGTGTTAGAAGACTTTGGTGCACTTCGACAAGGATGCACATAAAGTGTTAGAAGACTTTTGGTGCACTTCGACAAGGCCGCACATAAAGTTCTAGAAGACTTTTGGTGCACTTCGACAAGGCCGCACATAAAGTTCTAGAAGACTTTTAGTGCACTTCGACAAGGCTGCACATAAAGTTCTAGAAGACTTTTGGTGCACTTCGACAAGGATGCACATAAAGTGTTAGAAGACTTTGGTGCACTTCGACAAGGATGCACATAAAGTGTTAGAAGACTTTTGGTGCACTTCGACAAGGCCGCACATAAAGTTCTAGAAGACTTTTGGTGCACTTCGACAAGGCTGCACATAAAGTGTTAGAAGACTTTTGGTGCACTTCGACAAGGCTGCACATAAAGTTCTAGAAGACTTTTGGTGCACTTCGACAAGGCCGCACATAAAGTTCTAGAAGACTTTTGGTGCACTTCGACAAGGCTGCACATAAAGTTCTAGAAGACTTTTGGTGCACTTCGACAAGGATGCGAAATATGACCCCTTTTTATACCATCTTAACTAATCAATGATTCGTATAATAAATTAAATTTGTATGGTAAAGTGTTTTATTAACTGTTACATATTTCAAATTTAATAATAAACATTAAAACGAAACTGGCTTGTTTTATGAATAATTACGATAAAATTTATAAATAAAAGTAGAAAATATTTTCCAATGATTTCTGTGCTAAATAAAAACTATTTTGAAATTATATTAACGATTTTAAGGTGTGTCTTATGGTGTATAAACTCGAGTCAGTTTCGTTCCAAGTGAACGCGATACGAAAGCTTGTATATTTATAAATATCTTTATTAATAATTAAATCAAATTATTGTAGATACTTGCGGTGTCAAAGACAAGCCGTTTTTCTCTTTAGAACTGTTTTCAACTATTTCGTTTTCCGGTTTGCAATAGGGCACGGAATGCAACTGAATCAAACGGACTGTGTTGCCATTACAATAAATATTATAGTTTATTTTAGTACGCAAGTACATCGACCAAATTTAGTTTATATTTTGATTCTGGGTTCAATGCTACATTGTAGAACGATATTTTTTTTTAAATATACAAATGATTGTTTTATTTTTAATCATTTTTTTTATTACGATCAAATATTGCATGGACCCTAAAATTAAAGACAGTAAATTAATTTAGTTTTAAAAGGTTTAGATATAAATTTTGAGTAATTTTTTGTTTAGATTGGACCTAAGATTGAAGAGTACAATGGTTTGAAAAGTACCACCAAGGTTTTGTAATATTGAAAGCGTTACGTAACAGTATGTGGTTTTTCACACCTAACATATTTTTAATCTTACGTGTTGAATGTTGCCTATACTTTCCATTATTCGTTCTTAATATTTAATTACAATATTACATGTTAATTAATAACAAATAATGCCAAACATTTCCACTAATTACTTCTTGATATCCTTACATATTTTTTGTAGATTATCTGATGCAGATTCTGTTGAATTCAAACTAAACTAAAACGTATTAACTTAAAACATGTATGTTTGTTTCGGACTGCAAATATTTTAGTGCCGTCAATGACGAGTTTAGTTTGATGCCAACATCAACAATAAAAACACTAGTTTTGAAATTCAAAATATTGCCATTTCACGCTAAAAGAAATGAACGCCAGTTTATAATGTTATTAGATGAAGTTATTATATTTTTTTAAATGTTTCAGATTTATATAAGTAAATAAAACGTTGGAATGTCGAAAGTTTTTTCGAAAACTTGGTGTGAATTCTGCAATGTTTTTTTTAATTAAATATTATTGATTAAATGTTGCTTATAGATTATAAGCACGCTAAATTTATATTTGAATAACTATTTTATATAAAATGCATGGATTGCCAGCGGAATAAATAAAGGTCTGGGTTGCCATTCTATAAGTATTATCCCCATTAATTATAGGTAATTTTAAATTAAATACATAATTGTATTTTGTCCTAATAATTGCTAAATTTTGGATATAATCATAATTTTTATTTGATTATGTGGATTATTGTCGCGTAGGTTATTTAGATTGTTGATATTTTGTTGTTTTATCCAGTGAATTATATATTATTTTGAAGATTATCACTGTTTTTTTATTAAACTCCCTTAGTCAAAGTAAAAAAAATATATGTCCGTTAAATTCTTTGGTCATACTTAGGTGACATTCGAACAGAGTGCTTGATATAATAATACTATAAATTTGAACAGAGTGCTTCTGTGCTACGGAGGGCACGTTAAGATGTGGGTCCCGGCTAATCTAGTCGATAAGCTATGTCGGAGTTCTTCGGGCGGCTTGACACTTCGACACCACAGTTGGCCACTTATACAGAGAAGATAAAAAATCTCATTGTATAGTATATGTGCCAATTGTGCGCACATTAAGCCGTTTGAGCGTGAAGGAGTAACAAACATACATACAAACTTTCGCCTTTATAATATTAGTGTGTTTTTTAAACGTAACGTAATTGGATTGTCTGGTTTTATTTTCACACTGTTTCAGTGTCACCCATAATAATTGGGTTATTGGTAAAGGTGCAGGGTCGGATTAGGGTTGGGGCCGCGCTACGGAAAGAAAAAAAAAAAAAAAAAAAAAACGAAAGCGTTCCCGCGGCCTCCGGCAACTAAAGCATCGTGATGGAACACTGTTGGGTTTTTAGCCGGTAGGAGTCGCGCATAACTCTCTCGTTTCCCCGCAACGAGAGAGTATCCATGAGGATTTCACAACATAAAAAAAAGGGTTGGGGCCGCGGAAGAGTGGTACCGTACCCGTAGCCTCAGCGTGAAGGCGTAGTGTAGGAACACCAAGGGGGTTTTAGTGTGTATTCCCCCAGCACTGCTATTTCTGAGTGTTGGGGGTGAGTCACACATAACGCATCCCCAAGGCGTGGGGTATACGCAAAGTATTTCCCCCTTGACAAAAAAGAAAAAAAAGGGTCGGATTCGGGTTCCCAGTAAATAGCAGTGTAAGATTTTTTTTTAATTTCTTGGTCTGTTGCCTTCTGCTCTGTTAGGTCGTATGACGAAGTTAAATGTTTGTTCTGTATCTGGGTATTAATAAATATTATATGTATGTGTACATAAATAAATGTGCGCAATACCACGTTCTAGAAACGGTGACGGAAAACATGGTGAGGAAACCGGCATGTCTTACCATAAATTCGAAGACATGTGACATCTACCAATCCGGATTGGGCTCCCGCGGTAGAACAAAGCCCATTCACTCTCAATTATCGAGCGTAGGCCCGTTTCCTTGCAGTGTGAACATTATAGCTGGTACGGAATCTTTCATATGGGGGCTATGACAGGGTTAATACAACCCTGTCATTCAATCTTATACCTTAGCAATTGAATTACCGAAGCTACAAAATCAATTAAATTATCATACGCATGCATTCACTTTATGACTGCAGAAATAATTATTATAAAGCTATGGTACACTAGGGTACTTTTCCGAGACATGTAATGTAATGTCGTTACATGTGAAAAGAAACGAATCCAGCACTTAGGGGTTCCTTGCTTGTTCTTCCATGGACGATAGGATGGTTTTTTTTTTCTTTTCCTCTGGCGTCGCACTTCTATGCATTTGCCATTGTCAAGTAATATTTTCTGAGTGATTTCTTTTTGGAAATATTTTTTATTTACACGAGTTAAAAATTTGGGAAACATTTACACGGGATAAAATTATAATACATCGGGATAGGAAAAGGATCAGGAGAGGAGAGGTTAACAAATAGGATGGGTTTAAAGCAGCGCTCGGCCCAGCCTTATAATCTACAAACAAATGGTTACCATAGCAACATTGTATTTGTCAAGAAGTGACTGATTTATAAAAAGAAGAAACTTATACAACTGGTATACTTATGGCAAAGGAAACAGGAAAGCAAAATACGTAATTTCGTTTTTGGATGACATATTTTTTCCAGTTACTTTGATTTAACGACCAAACCGTACCAGCCTCTAATGTTCCCACTGCAGGGACACCGGCCTACTCTCCATAATTGAGAGTGAATGGGCTCTGATCTACCACGGGAGCCCAATCCGGATTGGTAGATGTCACATGCCGTCGAATTTTTGGTTCTAAGACATGTCGGTTTCCTCACGATGTTTTCCGTCACCGTTTTGAGAACGTGGTATTGCGCACATAAATTTTTTCAAGTGAAAAAACTCATTGGTTCACGTGTGGGTTTGAACCAGCAACCTTCAGATTGAAAGTCGGCGTCTATGCCCCTGGGCCACCACGCTCTCAACGACCAAACAATTTTTGTAAAATTTCTGTAAGACCACTAAAAGCCTTATCTACAAATAAAAACTATTCTATCGATATTTCGATTCGATATATCAGTAAATAAATGATAGAGATATAAATGAGCGTGCCGAACTTTAAAAAAACCTCTTAGGTAACCAAAATCGTTCGTAATTTTTTTTTTTTCGTTGGGAAATGCACTCGCATACCGCCCTGCCACGGGGAGACAGCGGTTATGTGGGACTAGACCCACTCAAACCCCACGGTGTCCTCTGCCGCTTAGTGGCGGGAACACGGGAACGTTTATACACACATCCGCGATCCTAAAGATATGATCCTAACATAACAAAAAGAAATTTTTTTTTTTGATGGAAACAAGCACATGAACGAAAAGATCGTTTCATGTTAGGACACATTATAAGTTTTGTTACAAATAAATGCTCTCGCAAATACTCACCTTTAGTTGGGCGAATTTCGATTAACCAGAACATGATTGGCGTATTTCAGATATGTTTGCATGATTTCTCACTTTAACATTCCCATTTGATGATGCATTGCTTGATTCGTTTACACGTTTGCATAGTTCTTGTATTGATATACGGTAAGAACATTGGGTTTTACTAATAATTTACTTCCAAATCCGATCATTTCAAATAGTTACCAATCTCATTAACTCATCATTATTATAAATAATAATGTTCATTTTGTTATTGTTCGCAAATCTCTCGTTAATAATGTATTAGTTGATGAAAGAGACAAGCAGGCATGTTTCATCAACCGTTTGAGTGAAATGCATCGCTAATAGCTGTTTGTTTTTTTTGATATTTTAGCACAGAAAGTCAAATCTAAAGTCTATGTAGTAGACTTAAGTTCCGGGTTAGAAGAAACAGAAAACATTGATGAAAAATATAAAACTAATATACTCCGATTCACTCCTGGTAATCAAGAACCATTATTAACAGATCAGGAAATAGACAACGACGAAATAAATTGTTTCACAAAAGAATATGACCAGATAACGAAATGCCTGGGAAATATAAAAAAAAATAGGCAAAAGCACAAAAAGTCTTCAAAGAATTTACGAGGAAAGAAATTAACATTGGTAGATATTATCTTTTCTCGCGAGAAATCATCTAAAGTGCCACCTGCTTACAAATTTTCCTATAAAGGTGGACCAAAGTATAAATCCGTAGATTACACCAGAGAATTTTCACAAGACTACTTAGATCCAGATGAATTGGGCAGAAACCAAGATGTATTTCATAGTTCATATAGGAGGAAACAACATTTTGCGGAAGATTATTCGGAAAGTGAGAGCTCTAGTGGAGAAGAAATAGAAGTTAGCGTGGAAAGGAAACCTAGGAAGACTAAAAAAAAGAAAAGGCCAAATCGCTTTCAAATAGTTTCAAGCGAAAATTCATTTGACGAGTCCGAAGAAAAAAAACCGAAGAAAAAGTCTAAACATAAGGTAAAATATGTAGAGAAAAATAGCGACTCTTCTAGCGATGACTCGCAATCAGATAGTTCATTAGAACGGCCGCGGAAACAGAAACATATTGAACAATCGGATTCCTCATTGGAAGTTACGAGAAAGCCGAAATTTAATGAAAAATACGCGTACTTACTAGGACATACACTATACAAAAATTCAAGAAAGAGATTAGAGCATTTCCTGCCAAAGCGATTCCATTGGGACCCAGAAGATATCCATAAGTTGGGCTATTACTGGTTCAATTGACGTAAGAAATATTACAAAACAGAATAACTAATCTCTATATAGTACAGTATAAAGCAAAATCGTATTCGTCTGTCTGTTTCTCCGCTTTAAACGTAAGGGATTTTGGCACGGTCATCACTATCATTTAGAGATTTTTTCCGCAATGTTTACATGTATAATAAGTGGCGGCCCTAGGGGGTGGCAAGCAGGGCAACCGCCCGGGGCCTCGCTTCTGTAGGGCCTCGCACCCTCGCAGAACAACCCGTTTTTTGTTTTGATATACTGCAGCTGTCTTTAAGAGGATGCTGACTGATTAGCGGTAGCCCTGTACACTTCCAACTTACCTAAATTCCTCATACGCCAAGAGCCTCACAAAGATCTATCGCCCGGAGCCTCGCAATATCTAAGGCCGCCCTTGTGTATAATACATGCATATTCAAATAGAGAAAAGCTAAGAATTTCGATAATTTGTAATGATGTTGGAAATCTACATATCGCCTACATTGCTGATGCCAGCCAGCATCAGCAATGTAACTTTACGAGATAGATCAAAATAATCTACTACGGAATTGTATTACGATATATGTCACATAAACAAAACGACCAACAACCTGGTTGCTAGTTGTACATTAAACGTAAAAATCGCAAGTTATGATGCTAATGGCTAATGGCTAATACTAATGGCAACACCATTTGCAAGTTATTCACACGAAAGATGGAAACCCAGCTGCTACCACTAACTACCATTAATGCATTTTTGGGAGAATTTTACGACCCTTCCAAGTCGGAAATCAAACTTATGGGTTTATCACTATACGACAGTTTATTGTTGATATAACATGGCACAGAATATTATATTCCAGAAAACAATTGTCTGAGAGCCCGTTTTTACTCTCTCGGTCTCTCTGTCAATAATGCCGCCTTTTTCCTCGTAGGGAGGAGACAGTGTGAGTCCCTAGGGATGCGACATCTCACAGATAAAAAATCGCCACACTGAAACTGAAAGTCGCTGTCATGACTTATTGACTAATAATGCCGGGAAATACTTCATAACGTGCCTATGAAGAAATTAAAGTAGCAATGAATTGTATTTGGTGTTCGAGAGTTTCGTCAGACTTGTTCCGTTTATCTTGGTACATGTTTGTGAAATTATACGGACATAAACACTCCATCTTCAAAATGAGTTTATGAATAAAATAAATTTATTGCCAATGACGATAATTTAATATATTTCTAGCTCACAATTTACTAGCAACAGATATAATAGATGAATTGACAATAGGCGTAAGTCTTGTACTGCGTACCTACGAGTAAGTCTGCCAAAGGTCTAAAATGGGTTCGTTTTCAGCGTAATGTCCGTTTAATTTTATAAACATAGCTTGCCTTATAATTTGCTGAAGGGATAACGATACATTTTTACATTATGCAATGCGTTTTAACTCTTTAGTTACGTTTGTACTTACTACAACTCTTCACAAATAATTAGAAACTGTGTTACCAAGAGTTTAGATATTTTTACCATGCGAAGCCGGGGAGGGTCTCTAGTTTATATATAGATTAAAACAATATATACATTCGGAAAATTTATTACAAAAGCTGATACAAAAACTTTACATACATAGTACTTAGAATAATTACATGCACCACAAAACAAATGGGCAATGTTTTAAGATATTGACAATACCTGGATAGGTTTGAAAATCCTGAATAAAATAATTTAGTGCGAGTTTGTTTGACTGTCCAGACAATTTCCCTTTGCCGCATGACTTGCATTCGTCACACCCAAAACCCAAGAACAAACTATATGCGCATGATACAAGTTTTCTCCGGCCGAGATCGAACCTGCGACCCCACGCCTTGAAGCTTGAAGACAGCTAATGTTAGTGCCGGAATAAGCAAATATTTTCGAGAGGCAAAAATGAGTTTTTCACTTGAAAAAATAATTGCACAATAACACCTTCACGGTATGTCTTAGAACCAAATATTTGAGGATAATATAACGCCTACCAATCCGGATCGGGCTCCCGTGGTAGATCAAAGCCCACTCTCAATTATCGAGAGTAAGTCGGTACCCTGCAGTGGGAACATTAGAGGCTGATAGAGCCTTTTACGCCGGGTAACTTAGCTTTCATTAACGTAACTTTCCTTGTAAACATGAAGTAAAAACTATTATGCATTTTTGGTCTAAAACTTAAAAAAAATCGTTAACGCATCCAGGTAATGTCAAGAATACAAATCCCATAGACAGGCGAAGAATCTAGACTTCTAGAACGTTCTAGTAAATAAAAAACATTTAGTTTCCAATGAGCGATATGAAAATTCAACATTAATGAACGAGATCAAATTGTCCCTAGGTTTTGGTGAATCGACGTATATGGCAACACTGATTTTACACAACCAATATTATGTACTATACTCCTACTGGTCGGATCAATTTTGTCAAATCTAAAGTAGAAAATTTTTATAAAGTTTTACATTTGCTACAAAAATATACCAAAAGTTATTTTTTAGTTTTTTGGTCTTTCTTCGAGACGGCATCTTATTTGATACATTTTACTTACACAAAATTTGACTAGGTAAAGAAACACCTACTATATTATACGTTTTTCCCACTAAATTATCTAATACTAGCTGCGCCCCGCGGTTTCACCCGTATAGTTCCCGTTCTTGTGAGAATACGGTGATAAAATAGCTTATGTTACTCGCTGATAATGTAGCTTTCCATTAGTGAAAGAATTTTTTAAATCGTTTCAGCTCTTTAGACGTGAAAGCGAAACAAACTCACTTTCGCATTTATAAATTAAAAAGTTTACATTTTAATAAGATAATTGGGTTAGTAAGTAGGAAAACCGATCCGAATTCTACATATGGAAGACCTTGCATCGAGCTGGTGTTGTGTTCGGGGATCGCGCTTGGATTGTGTTTCTTCATTTCACTGGAACAATATTTTATTGGCTGCAGATGGCCTAAAAACTTTACTCGGACTATTGGTGAGAGCGCAAGGCCATCGAGGGCCAATAGTTGATGTTGAAGTCTTTTATATGCCCGAATATGCCGATGCATCGCTTGCGCAATGTGGATTACTTTAAATTATTTTGAAAGCTTGTTATAAAACCTAGATGATGACAAAAAAGAGTGAGAGAGAGCTTGTGAGTGAATTTTCTCCACTTGCCGCAGGGCCATCTTCGCAATAGAATTATCTCCAAGGGATTTTTATCTGATTTCCCTCGGATGGTTAGAAAAACAGAGGTTATCATAAAAAAATAAGGATAGCTAAAACATGTAAACTGACTGTAATTTGACATATCTGTGTGCATGTAACGTGCCTAAGGAGCTCCTGTGACACGTTATATGCTCACGAATTTGTTTACTTGTGTGTTTAAAATTGACGTGTCCAAACGATACTTGAGATCTGGGGAATAAATGAGTTTGAGTTTGAACTGTCGCGGTAAATAATGTAACTATTAAATATCTTACCACATAACCAGTTCATAACACATAAATTTAGTATAAAGTGGAAGTTTTAAACTAAATAATACAAATATTAGTAAAGATATTATTAAATGGAAACCTATAAATAATTTTTGCCATGATCGACATTTTGATACAGAATGGACTGATCTATGATTACGTAATTAAAAAGTATTACATATATTTTTATACATGAAAAATGCCGTATATTGCCCCTAATTTATAATTATTTATGTTTTATATTCATTTATGTTTTATAATCATAAAATTATATGTAATACACATATAATTTTACACATGAAAAATGCCGAATATTGCCCCTAATTTATTGGTGTATTTTATAATCATAACGATATATAATTAATCCGACGGTACGAGTATATCAACCCGTACCGTCGGATTAGTTACTGTCATGGAAAATGACATATATTAGGAGCAATATATGGCATTTTCCATGTATAAAATTATATTTAATACGCATATAATTTTATACATGAAAAATGCCGTATATTGCCCTTAATTTATTGGTGTATTTTATAATCATAATGGTAAATTGATATACTTGTATCGTAAGTTTGATTAGTTACTGGCAATTTAAAAAAAAAACTTGTTTTATATTTACTTATGCAGAATGGTAGAGAATCGTGAAATTCTTCTAACAAATAAGTTCCTTATAAGTTTAAAAAAAACTTGTTAAGAAAAACTAATCTACAATTAAGACTTAAAACTGTCTTAAATCGACTTACTAAATAAATGGAATAAGGTATAATTAATTTTATAACAGGTTAAGTATGAAATATACGCAAACGCTTTAACATTTAATTACTCAAAACAGATTCAAAAATATTAAACTATTTTTGACAAACGATCCTACTACAAAATTTCCTATAAATGAATTTAAAATGATACCAACACAAAATAGAAATTAGGGGCATTTATGCTTTACAGATGGTAACATTGGCAACATAAATATAAATTCAATCGTGTAGTTACAAAAATGAGATTAGATATACACTTTCGCGAGTACACGATTTTCCAAATTTTTTTTAATATACATCTTCTGCAAATAGACATGACTAGGAATATATTTCGTAAGCAATAAATAGTTTTCTGTGCGCAAATTAACTGTGAACATTTTAATATAATGTGACTAGATTTAGCCAATGAGCAATGGCAACACTACTTTACTGATAAAACTCTCGCCAACATTAGTAGTAATGCAACCTATTTACAGTAATCTATTATCTATTCTTAGACGTAATAACTTAGACACATGATGTTTTAAGAAATTTAGAAATAAAAAAAAATTGGGTAGACCGATATATCGCCATGATTTGAACACTCCACTTCGCAAAGACTTCAGTTTGCCAGGGATCATGACGCATGCAACTGCGTCGAAATATCGGGAGTCAAAAACTCACAAATCATGGTAAATATCTCGGCAACACGAATAATAATGTTCATAACCATGATAGTTTTAAAATTTATAAAAAAAATTGTTTGCAAGCTAGTTTTTTTGTCTTGTTTTATGTAGATACTGAGTAGAAGTAGCTTAGTGGAAAATGGGTAATATCAGTAACAACTCCTATTTGTTTTATCATATTCAATTATAAATGTTCAAGGCTCGTATAACTAAAAGAAAAAGATATATTTAGTTTATCAATGGTAACTATGATTTTGTGTAGAATGGCAATCGTGAATATGGCAACACCATCATGGATTTCAAAACCCGAACGCGCCATCTTGGATTTCGAAATACAGACGCGCCATTTTGGATTTCGAAATCCAACTCGATTTTGTTCAATTTCCACGGCTAGTCCATGCATACGGATATTCTATAGGCGAGATTATAATTCATGCCGTTTGTCGATGGCCGCGAAGTATCGCTGCAGATCTCCGTCGGCGCGCGACACCCATGCGACGTTCAAAGCTATCGTGTCGAGCGCGGCCGCTGCGCCTTTCATCTCGCCGAACAGATCTTTGAACTGTGAAAGAATTAAAGATTTTACATGAACTATGAAAGAATTGAAAGATGAACATGAATGAAAGATTTTACAAGCCTGTCTAAAATATCGGGAATAGGGAATGAATGAATGAATGAATGAATGAATGAGTGAATGAATGAATACTCGTTTAATTTACAAAATCTGTTAATCGCGAGTTGATTCCCGCGATACAGGCCTAGCCTAGTGTAGGAATCATTTATAAATATATACTGGCTAAAATCTCTACTTAGATACTAACCTAATATATTCTTTTGTAACTGTTATATCTTATTCAGTAGAAATTAACATTTTTTCATGTTTTTTTTTTTCATTTTCATTTTCATTCTTGTACACCTCGATAGAAATATACATAACAAAAATAAAATTAACAAAACAGACACAAAAAAAGAAGAGTTTACAATGGGCGGCCTTATCGCTAATAGCGATCTCTTCCAACCAACCTTTGGATGGAATGAAATTAAAAACGTGAAAATATGGTAGGAGGTGCACCAAAAATCAAGTTGTGTTACTTGCAACTCCATAACTTAAATGATAAGTAAGCACTTACAAAATAAAACCTAGGAACTAAAGATATACATAGGGCTTGCTTATTCCGGCACAATGAATTAGAAATCAGCCATTCGGTCCTGCCGTTTTCGACTTTTATCGAGACTAGCGAACAGCAATTAATTTTTATACATATCACTAATGAATAGAATATTTTTATCGATAATGTGACAGACCATCGTCATTAATGAAACCAACAATATTACCTTCATGGGCGTACCCATTGGTCAGGGGGAGGCAGCTGCCCCCCCTGGAAATGGAAATTTAAAATAAAAATGCATGCATAGTCAAATTGACTTATATTTATATATAACTACCTATAAAGCAGGATCATTTGCGGCTGTTTGCCCTCCACACTACACTACATATACCTAATGTTTTATGTAGGTGTGTTTGTGCAATACATGTATTGAGTATTGAGTAATGACAGTCTGTCAGTCAGCGGGCAGTTAATTAGACGTTACATCTTAGATCTGTGATTTATCTTACCGTATAATAATCCTGCGGCTGGTGCAGACACTTGGCCGCCGCCAGCAGCGCGGAAGGCGGCAACACTGGCTTCGGTCGCAGTATCCGCCACACGCCGGCCGCCCCGCGCCATCTAGCGGACAAAACATATTCATATTCATATTCATTTATTATTCACCAAGGAATTAGGTACAATAAGGTCTTATAGCTATATATATCCGCCAAATCCTACCTTTACAGGCATGTGAATATACAGAAGTTTAAAATTATATTTAATGTCAAATTTAAATAATTAATATGTCAAAAGAAATGTAAACAGTCAATATAATGTCCCCACAAGTCAGTCAATGTCACGGTCTTACATACAGGTGTTGCGACTCTGAGTTTCGACATGGGCCTCTTAACGTGTGAAACCGCTAGCGTCGCTGCGATCGAGGGATGCCCGGTGCGACAAGGATGACAATAGTTGCGCTTGCGCGTCACATGGGCGTGGAATTCTAACCCATAAATTTTATTTACATATTATTATTTCTATAAATTTAGATTGTGCCAATAAAAAATCACTTCGAAATTGTGAACGAAACACGATACGGAACACGCACGTCAAAGGCTTATTCAAACATTGTAGGTTATGTCGATGCATCCCTCGATCGCAGCTCCGTCTGGATTTTTCTTCAACAGAGGAGCCACTCTCTACGATTGGAATTCTGTTAGGTCGCAAGACCTGTATGTAAGACCGTGGTCAATGTAACTCTATAGGGCAGTGTTTTTCAATCTATGAATACGCGACCCCTTTACAGGTAAAAAAGTTCTGGCGACCCCCTTGTACCATAGACAAAGTTCGTAACTGAAGAAACTATGTTTATGATTTTCCACCATTATGTAAAGACCTACACTCTGCAAGAAACTGCGAGGACACAAAAATATCCAGAGCTGAAATTATGTTTTTATTGTAGTGTTTTTGCTTTTTTCCTTTTGCCAATGCCCCCCCAAATAAGGCTTCGCGACCCCCCCTAAGTGACGCGACCCACAGATTGAAGAACAGGGCACAAAGTGTGCTCAGAGCCCTAGGGCTCCACGATAATACTGATCATAATTAAAAATAAAAACCAAAGAAAAAGAAATCCAGAGAAATTAAATGGTTTACGACAACACATAACCTTTTCTGTATTTTAGGTAATTAAGTTATTCTAGGGCTCGGGTTACCAAGGGGAAGAAACAGACAACCGTGCGAAGCCGGGGCAGGTCGCTAGTGAGATATATGAGGCCCACGGATATAAGCCTACGGATATTAGAAGCACGCAGATATAAGAAATATACTGATACTAGCTGTGTTTCGCGGTTTCACTCGCGTTTTTCTCGTTTCCGTGGAAACAGCGCACGCAAAAATAGGTTTTCGATTTTACACCTTGTGTTACAAAATAGCAATTTTATTACGGATCCCTAATTTTGAAAAAAAAAAAATATGTAGGTATATATAGCCTATAGCCTTCCTCGATAAATGGACTACCCAACACTAAAAGAATCATTCAAATCGGACCAGTAGTTCCAGAGATTAGCGCGTTCAAACAAACAAACTCTGCAGCTTTATAATATAGTATAGATGAAGCATACATATTTAAGAAGCACACAGATAAAAGAAGCACACAGATATAATATAGCTACTCACTTGCAAGCACTGGAACATAGCGTTGTAACCCAAAGTTTCCACTCTCGGTTCCTCTGGGCTTCAGTCGATAGCGTTGTGAACGCGAACCTGAAAAAATTAATTACAATTCACTGATAAAAATATGAAGTAAAATAGTTTTGTAAAAATGTTTTTGACGTGATAACGTATTATATAATATTATAAATCGAACGCCGGCTCCACGCACGAAAAAGCATGACTCATTGTCTCGTTCTGAGCCGTGCGTAAAAGTATGCAATTTTTCATCAATGTTTTCTGTAGACGTTATCACGTAAAATTATCGTTAAACCGACTTTACGGACAACCAATTTTTTGCTACTTTTTATCCCGAAAAAAACGGTTCCCGTAGGAAGTCCAACCGCGGGTAACACCGCGGGGCGCAGCTAGTACATACATAAAAGTAAAGTTAAACAGCGAAACCCTGTCTAAACAAAAAATTTCATCCGAACTGTAAGAGCCGTTTCCGAGATACGGACAAAAAATAAACAAATTTATATATATACAAGAAATGCTCGTTTAAAGTAATATCACTACATAGTATAAAACAAAGTCGCTTTCTCTGTCCCTATATCCCTATGTATGCTTAAATCTTTAGAACTACGCAACGGATTTTGATGCGGTTTATATGTATAATACACTAGCAAGTCACCCCGGCTTCGCACGGTTAGTTTATGATACGACACTAATGCTCTACTAACCGTGCGAAGCCGGAGCGGGTCGCTAGTAAGATAATATACATACTTGTAGAACAGCCAGTCGTCGGCAGGTGAAGCCAGGGCGGCGAGCAGAGCCTTGTGCGAGTACATCGGCCGGGGCGCCGCGGCCGACGCACTCAACGCGCGCCAACACGCTCGCCACGCGTGGTGGCCGTGCGTACGCACGCCGGCCGTGAACGCAGCCTGCGAACCAAACACGAAATTAAAGCCCGTTCACTCTCAATTATCGAGAGTAGGCCGGTCCCTGCAGTGGGAACATTATAATAATAATAATAAATCATTTATTTCCGATACAAGATCCATAGAATTGTTAGTAGTACAACCAATAAATATTGTTAGCGAACACAAAAATAATTAAAATAATAATACTAGAATAAATATATATAATAAATACATAAATATATGAATACTACACTATGAAAGGATAAAAAGCATTTCACACGGGAAATGATTGCGAAAAAGGTAGCAAAATGGCAACTAAAGTTTTAGCAATTCTGGACCACGGTCTCAAAACGGTGACGGAAAATATTTTTAGTGCACCGTCATGTCTTAGAACCATAAATTCGACATGTGACATCTTGGCTCCCGTGGTAGATCAGAGCCCGTTCACTCTCAATTATCGAGAGTAGGCCGGTGTCTGCAGTGGGAACATTAGAGGCTGGTACGGCGGGGTGAGGACAAGTATAAACACCTTTCTTTTTGAAGACGGGAAGTGATACACTTACTTCTTGATATATCTCTTGAATCGTGTCATTTTTCTCCATCCACAGGTCGAACATTTCCAGCGCTTGGTACGTCACGTCCTTGTTCTGCCACTCCACGCCGGCCGTCAGCAGGGCCCCACTTAGCCACCTGGATAAAAAACAAACAAAAAAAACGAACTTTAGTTATTCTTAGCCACCTGGATAAAAAACAAACAAAAAAACGAACTTCAGCTATTCTTAGCCACCTGGATAAAAAACAAAAAATAACGAACTTTAGCTATTCTTAGCCACCTGGATAAAAAACAAACAAAAAAACGAACTTCAGCTATTCTTAGCCACCTGGATAAAAAACAAAAAATAACGAACTTTAGCTATTCTTAGCCACCTGGATAGAAAACAAAAAAAAAAACGAACTTTAGCTATTCTTAGCCACCTGGATAAAAAAACAAAAAAAAACAACGTTAACACACTCATACCTCTGCACTAGGATTCCCTGTGTCGCAGATGGCATGGACATAGACAGAAACACAAAACAAACACCCAAGACCCGACCCAAACTTCAACAACCACACAAAGTGTGCCCCGGGAATCGAACCCAGAACCCCTCGCTTCGAAGGCTGGGCTACTGCCAAATAACCCACGGAGCCGTCAATCACTAATTACCGGCTTACTGAGACTCTACTAATAAATCTACTTACAGCTGATCCGGGGGCAGCGTAGGCCCGGTGTTGGTGGTCGTATGTAATGTCGCCAACAGCTGATTCAGCCGGGGACCTGACGCGCTGAGGGCCAGCAGCTGCCTCCACCAGGACAGCTGCGAGACCACCACGCGCCACGGCGCCCAGTGGCGCTCTGCTCTCAACCGGGCTGGAAACATTATCAACTAGCAGCCCGTCCCGGCTTCGCACGGGGTAGTGACATAACTACAATAGTTGGACATATGCTACCGCGGAGTTTTTTGTAGACATTATGATGTTCTTCAATATTGTTGTACATTATTTTGTTCTATCGCTAATAGTTTCGGCAGCGCATTCGACGAAAGGCATTTTAAGACTCATTTTTCTACACCTTCGGTTACATTGTTCAAATTTTACCAAGGATCCCTAATTTTTTTCAAAATGAAATGTAGCCTATGTCAAATTGGAAGAATGTAGCATTCTATTGGTGAAAGAATTTTTTAAATCGGTCCAGTACTTTTTGAGCCTATTCATTACAAACATACAAACATAGGTACAAATCTTTCCTCTTTATAATATTAGTGTAGATATGGGGGCTCCAGTTGCTCACGCCACTGCTGTAGGCTCGGATGTGGTACATAAGCAGGAACAGTAAGAATCATCATTATTTATTTATACACAACTAGCTGCGCCCCGCGGTTTCACCCGCATAGTTCCCGTTCCCGCGGAGAATACGGGGATAAATTGATTTTATTTTTTCGTCAATTTTCCAATGTTTTTAATAGTTATTCTGCTATTCGGGACGGAAACAAATCCAACAAATCAAAAACCATGGCAATCGGTCCAGCCGTTCTCGAGTTATAAGTGTTGTAACAAACACGACTTTCTTTATATATAGATATAATTAAATAAATAAGCGTTTACACACTCATACCTCTGCACTAGCATGACAAACACAGAAACACAAGAAACACCCAAGGCCCCAGAACAAACTTCATGCTCACCACACAAAGTGAGCTCCGGTCGGTAATCGAACCCGGGACCCCTCGCTTCGAAGGCGGGGCTAATACCAACTTAGCCACGGAGTTGTTATCGTACATCCGTTTAAAATTTAAACCTCCGACGGTCTTATTACAAAACATGGACTAACTTTAGACTAGGTTTAAACCATCTATATTGGGGGGTCCAGTTGCTCGCGCCCGTAGCTTGTCCAGTTGTCCTTTTGATTCCCTACACATACCCCCTGGTAGTAATGGAACAACCAAAAGTAGCAGTAGAACTTGTGCAAGTTCGTTCGAAGGTACCGCCACTACACCTTTAATGTGCCGCCAAGCAGTACACGCATTAGCGTATAGTATTCTAAAAATTGCGTCTCTTTACGGAAAATCTTTTAATTACAATCTGCGTCTCTTTACGGAACTACTACCGCACAGTACTCAGCACAACTTCAGTAAAAGAAAAACTTACTGGCAGCAGCGATGGCTCTGCTGGCGGGCAGTCTGCCCGCTCTGCTCAGCACAAACGCATCGTCCAACATCAACGCTCGCTCGGCTGGCGCACCACTGTCGTACATCTCTGCTGCCCGAAGCGCCAGAGACTCTGCTGTCTATAACATGAGACTGGTTAAAAAAAATCTAAAGAACCTGTTTTAGAGGGTTAAACCCTACCACATAGAAAAGAAACATCTTAAACGGATTATTGGCAAACAAATGGGCGAAGAAAAATGTGAATAAGTGACGGAACGAGCTGAGGGCCCACCTGATGGTAAGTGGTGACCCTCGCCCATGACAACAGTAATGCGCGCGACTCAGTATGAGATCCAAATCTTTACTGAGTCGCATTCATCCTGCTGCGTCCATCACCCGAGACGGGGGTGATACGTCTCATGCGCATGTGATTTCACCGGCAGCCACAATTTTCCACCGGAACACAGTAATGCAACCACTACTGCTTGGCGGCAGATTCCAGGTGTGGCGGCAGTACCTCCGGACGAACTTGGCACAAGTTCTACTGCTACTTTTGGTTGGTCCTTTAGCACCCTGGGGGTACGTGTAGGGAATCAAAGGGTACACACCTGCAAACGCGAGCAACTGGACCCTTACAAGCAAGGAAACGCTCTGTTCAAATGCCACTAAACGATATTTAATCTGATATAAGATTATTGGGCACTTATAGAATACAAATCATCATCATCTCCCTGTCCTTATCCCACACTAAGTGGGTAGTACAACATGTATGTTTCTTCCATTCCCCTCTGTCAGACGTCATCAGTACTCACTCCTTTCTTACGCATATCATCTCACACACAATCCATCCATCTTTTCTTTTATAGAATACAAATATGACAGCAAATTAAAGGTTTAGTATCAAAATAAAATAATGGTTCCTATGTCTTCGAAGCGACAAGTGCCGGGTTCGATTCTCGGGGCTCACTTTGTGTGGTGAGCATAAAGTATTTGGGTCTCGGGTGTTTCTGTCCATGCCATCTGCGGCACAGGGGATCCTAGTGCAGGGGTATGAGTGTAAAGGTTTATTCACTCACATCGGCCGACGTGATGTCTTGGGGCGCCACTCTGTACAGACCCCTGGCCCCCACGTTGTAGCGGACCCACTTATGCTTGCCAAGATCCGGTATCGTCACTGAAATGATTGACTGACGTTAAAATATAAAAAAAAAAAACTCAGAAACAACTAAATATAATTATATATTTCAGGGTGTGTCTCCACACCAGAGGACATGCATAGTTGTTTGCTATACCATACACATTATCTACTTATGGGATACAACTCAATTTAAAATGGGACATATATTTAGGAATATATTATGCAGTATATTATCAAAACTATATAAACATAAGTAAGTATGCAATTCACATACTTACATATGGGATACAAGTTAATTTAAAATGGGGCATATATTTAGGAATATATTATGCAATACAGTAATAGAATTAGACCTTACACATATTGGATATATTATAAGTTAATTTAAAATGAGGCATATATTACGGAGTATCTTATGCAGTATCTACTTTTGCGATACAATGTAATTTAAAATGGGGCATATATTTAGGGATTTATTTATCTATCATTTATATATTTAATTGAATTAAAACGGTTGGCACCAATTACATTAATTAAAATTAAAGACAGTATATAAAAAATTCAAATAAAAACAAGTACTAAAATATTGAAGGAATATATTACGCAGTAGAGTATCAGAACTAGATCTTACACTTATTGGATATAAGTTAATTTAAAATGGGGCATATATTAAGGGTATATTATGTAGTATCTGAAAGAAGTCGTAGGTCGTATATGATATTGGTATGGTGACCTGCGAAGCTTCTCGTTATTGCAATGGTTGGCGTAAGTCAAAAGACGTAGCTCCGTGGCAATATTATATAATGAACACTTAAGAATAGTATATAATTTATATATATGGTAATTAAATGGTTTGGTATGGTTAGTATGGTTTAAGAGTTCGCGCGCGCGGTTCGCGACTGGTTTGCGATTGACGGATTTGAGAGACGATTCGCGAGACTATGATTTAGTCGAATAAGCGATTACCAAAACCGCTGCGCTGTTCGACCTACTTCGAACAGTATCTATATTATATAGTAGATTATCACTCACTCTCAGTATCGTTCATCCAAATCAAATGAGTTATGTTTTCTGTCCATCGCGATGTCCTGGCTATTTTCGTTTCATTCCCCACGTCGTACCTGAAGCAAAATTAAATTATCTTATTTTATAAAGTGTGTAGTGTGCTTGCTTTTTTTTTATATCTATACTTAATATTATAAAGCTGCAGTGTTTGTTTGATTGTTTGTTTGAACGCGCTAATCTCTGGAACTACTGGTCCGATTTGAATGATTCTTTCAGTGTTGGGTAGTCCATTTATCGAGGAAGGCTATGTTTTTTTTTCAAAATTACGGAAAGAAGAAAGAAAGAGTGACTCGACTTAATAACTGAGTAACATGCGGGGCGCAGCTAGTCAACTATATGGTCTTCATCTTTTATTTATTTAGGACTCCCAACACAAGATACACTGAACATACAACTTCACTACATAGTATAAAACAAAGTCGCTTTCTCTGTCCCTATATCCCTATGTATGCTTAAATCTTTAAAACTACGCAACGGATTTTGATGCGGTTTTTTTAATAGATAGAGTGATTCAAGAGGAAGGTTTATATGTATAATACACTAGCAACTCACCCTGGCTTCACACGGGTAGTTTCTGATACGACACTGATGCTTTACTAACCGTGCGAAGCCGGGGCGGGTCGCTAGTAAAATAATAAAAGGTCTTAAATAATAGTGGTCCCGCAATTATAGGGCGTCATAGCTACTCACCAAGTGCCGTTCTGGACGCTCTCAGTGGAGTTCTTCCACATCTTCGTTTCCACCTCCTCCTCAATGGGTCCGACGACAAATGTGACGGGAATCACCCACTTGGCCGGCGGCTGCTTGTGCTTAGTGGTGGTGCGGCGGGTGGTGGTCGTGGTCGGGGCTGCGGTCGTCATATTGTAGTCCTCGTCTGACACTTCTGTGAAGTTCTCTAAAAGACAAGGTATAGGGTCTCATAAGTAATGTTGGTTTTTGACACTTGTGTGAAGTTCTCTAAAAGACAAGGTATAGGGTCTCATAAGTAATGTTGGTTTTTGACACTTGTGTGAAGTTCTCTAAAAGACAAGGTATAGGGTCTCATAAGTAATGTTGGTTTTTGACACTTGTGTGAAGTTCTCTAAAAGACAAGGTATAGGGTCTCATAAGTAATGTTGGTTTTTGACACTTGTGTGAAGTTCTCTAAAAGACAAGGTATAGGGTCTCATAAGTAATGTTGGTTTTTGACACTTGTGTGAAGTTCTCTAAAAGACAAGGTATAGGGTCTCATAAGTAATGTCGGTTTTTGACACTTCTGTGAAGTTCTCTAAAAGACAAAGGTCTCATAAGTAATGTCGGTTTTCATATGTGAAAATTCCTCCGCCTCAATTTAAACATGCCGTAATTTGTTAAGACTAGTCTCTGATTCTATGAAGAGTACAATTGCTTTACTTTCATTTAATCATTCTCTGTTTCATAATTCATAATTCTTTATTGTACACAATAAAAAGACAATACAAAGATGAGGAAGAAAGGTATGTACACAGGCGAACTTATCCCTAAAAAGAGTTTTCTTCCAGTAAACCTGGGGTGCTAGAGAGATGTGATAGAAAAGGTAGGTCTTTGTTTATTGACAACGCAATACGGTTATAATAAATAGTATGGAAGCGAATAATGTCTCACAATACACGAATTTCATATTTATCGCATTCCATACTATTTATTATAAGAATGTACTGCGTCGTCAATAAACAAAGATAAATAATATTATAATTAATTAGCTTTAATTTTATATAAACCCATGACTGCAGGTTACCCCTGATCCCCTGATCCCCAGTGATCCGTGATCGCGACTAGAACAATATACAATCACCACCGCCTGCCCTGGCTCGGATGAAAACTATTTCAGCAATCATCATCCACGTGTCCAAACGATTCTTGACATCTATAGGATATACTGACCAAACTCAAACTCAAACTCATTTATTCCTTTAAATCTCAAGTATAGTTACACGACAAATTTTAGACACACAAATAAATATGTCAATGACATGCGCATGTGTATCATCCCCGTCTCGGGTGACGGACGCAGCAGGATGAATGCGACTCAGTAAACATTTGGATCTCATACTGAGTCGCACGCATTACTGTTGTCATGGGCGAGGGTCACCACTTACCATCAGGTGGGCCCTCAGCTCGTACCGTCACACATTCACATAAAAAAATAAACCCATGACTGCAGGTTACCCCTGATCCCGTGATCCGTGACCGCGACTAGAACTATATACAATCACCACCGCCTGCCCCGGCTCGAATAAAAACTGACCCGTGTCCAAACGATTCTAAATGATCTAAAGGATATCTAAATAATATACTGACCTGGTTCATAGAACAGCTCGTCCAAGTCTGCCCTCAAGTCCAGCGTCAGGAGATTGTTCAGTATCGGCGGGTCTGGCTCGGGCGGGTCCGCTGTCATCACGAATCTGGCATCAAATGAAAACGTTTATTTGCTAGAAGAAGGAACGTATCAAGCTTTATACTTAGTACTAGGTTTAAACCACCAATAAACATGTAATACTGGTGATTTGAGAGCGTGGTGGCCCAGGGGCATAGACTGATTCCCGGCCGGGGCACACTTTGTGTGGTGAGCATGAAGTTTGTTCTCGGGTCTTGGATGTTTGTCTTGTGTTTCTGTGTTTGTCCATGCCATCTGCGACAGGGAATCCTAGTGCAGAGGTATGAGTGTGTAAACGTTTATTTATTTAATTATATGGTGTATAAATAAATAAAGAAGATTCTTACCGTTCCTGCTTAAGTACCACATCCGAGCCTACAGCAGTGGCGTAGAGGAGTGGATACCCTGGCTTCTCGCACCAGCCGTCCCACGCGTGGGAGTGGGACGGGTCGCCTGTGCCGTCTCGCTCCAACGCTCGCCACAGATCCCTGAAAGTTAATGTTAAAATTTCACACAGCGCCATCTAGCCCCAAACTAAGCATAGCATGGCCAATAGACTATTGATACAATAATTATATAGTACTTTGTAAATACACCTTATCTATACAAATAAACACAATTGTAATAATTTTAAGTAATCCTACTAATATTATAAACGCGAAAGTTTGTAAGTATGGATGGATGTTTGTTACTCAATCACGCCAGAACGGCTGAACGGACCTGGATGAAATTTGGCACAGAGATAGATTATAGTCTGGAATAGCACATAGGCTAATTTTTATCCCGGAAAAATGTACGGTTCCCGTGGGAAGTCCAACCGGGGGGGCGCAGCTAGTTTTAAATATTTATATATATTTTAACTATTATATTTTAATTTTTTTCCTATTAATTGTACCTACTTTTTGTGTCTTTTTCTTTCTTCTTTCTTAATGTCAAAATATTATAACAGATTTTTACTAAATGCATTTGAAGTACATTTATATCTACTGTACTGATAACAATAAAACAATTTCTATAATTTTTCACTGCCTGCCTGTCTGTTTGTTCCGGCTAATCTCCAAAACGGTTGATCCTGCCACATTCCATAATAACAGGATATATGTCCTGGTCTTGTGCTTATTTCAATTCCATTGCCCCATGAAGACGCTATGTCTCACCTTTTTATTCCGGGGGGAAATGCACTCGCATACCGCCCTGCCACGGAGAGACAGAGCATTCATAGACTAGACCCACTAAAACCCCACGGTGTCCTCTGATGCTTAGTGCTAGTTAGTGGGAACACGGGAACGTTACACACACATCCGCGAACACCATGTCTCACCTGGCATCAGCGCTAGCAGAGCGGTGGTCTCGTAGAAGTCTTGCTAGAGCTGCCCTTCCAGCAGCTTCTCCAGCTGCCTCTATAGCCATGCTCACTATGGCTGCACCCTGAAACATTACACAGCAGATTCCAGATGTGGTTGCAGTACCTCTCCGGATGAACTTGGCACAAGTTCTACCGCCACTTTTGGTTGCTCCTTTAGCACCCAGGGGGTACGTGTAGGGAATCAAAAGGTACAACAAAAAAAAAGTACTATTTATGTATAGTGTTAGTGAATGGACTTTGATCTACCACGGGAGCCCAATCCGGATTGAATGAAACTGAATCATATCACAAACTGAAAACACATCCTTCCAAAAAAAAAGGATATTCAAGATCGCTTCATAAATGACGGAGATCTGTGGTAACAAACATAAAAAATAAAAACAGTCGATATGATAACCTCTTTTTTTAAGTCAGTTGAAAATAACTTACCTTATGTAGCGACAACTCATCTGTAGCCGATTCGATGTCGGCTCTCTCTAGCCTGGGGGACGCCACCGCTCGTACAGAGTTACTTGAGTCCAGCCTGAAGATATAACCAAGGGCGGCCTTAGACATAGCGAGGCTCCGGGCGATAGATCTTTGTGAGGCTCTTGGCGTGTGAGGAATTTAGGTGAGTTGGAAGTGTACAGCTACTGGTAATCAGTCAGCATCCTCTTTACAGCTGCAGTACATCGAAACGGGTTGTTCTGCGAGGGTGCGAGGCCCTACAAAAGCGAGGCCACGGGTTGCCCTTCTTGCCACCCCGTAAGGCCGCCACTGAATATAATAATTATTTATTTATTTCAGACATTCCATTACTTAATTAATAAAAAATTACGCACACATTACGTTACACTTTAGTGTATTTATAAGTTTATAAATGGGTCTGGGCAGGTCATATTTAGTTTATAGCTTAATATTTTTATATTATACCATTCCACTAGAATTCCCACCCAGGACAAGCATTTGTGTGCGAATATAAATGTTTATTCTGTGTCTGGGTATGTATTATATGTATATATTTACAAAAAAAAGTAACTTAAGTCCGTATCAGCCTCTAATGTTCCCACTGCAAGGGACACCGGCCTACTCTCGATAATTGACAGTGAATGGGCTCTGGTCTATCCGGATTGGTAGATGTCACATGTCGTCGAATTTTTGATTCTAACACATGTCGGCTTCCTCACGATGTTTTCCGTCACCATTTCGAGAAGGCGGTATTGCGCACGTAAATTTTCAAGTGAAAAAACTCATTGGTGCACGTGCGGGTTTGAACGAGCGACCTTCAGATTGAAAGACGGCGTCTGTGCACCTGGTAACAGAAAAGGTATGTCCCTTTCTGTTTCCACAAACGAGCGAAGACGCGGACAAAAGCTTGCAGATGATAAACCACTCACCTAAGCGCTGGCAGTACATGGTCCAGCAGCAAGGCATCCTCTTGTTTCTCAGCGGGGTCCGAGAGGGGCGGGGCGCGCTCTGCTAGCACAGAGGTCAACGCTTCCAGCAGCCACTGGGAGGACCACCAACGAGGGGACACTAGCCCGGAGAACCACTGGGAAAGACGTTCTTACTGGAATAACTCTTAGTCAAAGTTGTAACATCAGCTATCAGCAATTCAGCTTGTGAAAGTCCCGTCAAAAATCGGTCCAGCTTTTTTGGAGATTAGCCAGAACAAACAAACAGCTCACAGCTTAGTTGGTAGTAGCTCTGCCTTCTGTTGTGAGTTCGATTCCCACCCAGGACAAGCTTTTGTGACAAATATATATGTTTTTTCCGTGCCTGGGTTGTTAATATATATTATATGGATGTATTTACAAAAAAATTCAAATGTATTCAATAAGTTATCTAGTTCTCATACAAGTTATGCTTAGTTTGGGGCTAAATGTCGCTGTGTGAAATTTCCATGAATATTTATTAAGAATAAAAAGTATATTGAAAAAAAAATTGCGTCTGGATCATGGTACGCAATGATATAAATGTCTGACAATAATATATTTATGTTTCAAAGAGCTAAATTAACTTGATATATATAAAAAAACTATTAAAATAATTTAAAAAATATATTATTTTATTTGTACGATGCGCACTAATGAACGCAAGCCCGTTTGCTGACCGGGAGAGTGAGAGAGAAAGCATATCTAAAAACTAGCCTACTTGAAATTCTCTCTCGAAAACTTTGCTAGCTATTAAAACAACCGTTTGAATAGATTGACAAATGTTTTAAATCTTAAATATCAGGTAATATTTTTAAGGTTCCGTACCCAAAGGGTAAAACGGGACCCTATTACTACGACTCCGCTGTCAGTCAGTCTGTTCGTCTGTCACCAGGATGTATTTCTGTTGCCGCTGTAACAACAAATACTAAAAAACAGAATGAAATAAATATTTAAGGGGCTCTCATACAAAAACGTGAATTTTATTTGATCGTTTTTGATAATATTATAGATAAGTAATGGTATGGAACCCTGTGTGCGCGAGTCCGACTCGCACTTGGCCGGTTTTGTATTACATACCTGCTGAGCTAGTAGCCTTGCGATTGTCTTCGTATCAGTGAGAGTCGATGGTGATAGTGTGATGAGGCCCCAACCTTCAGAATAAGGATTTCCACTCTCCACCACTACTATATCTGGAAACATATTGTGATGTAAATACTAGCTGCGCCCCGCGGCTTTAAATGGCAGCATGAGACTATGGGAAACATCTGCCCAAAGTTGTATTTTTACAAGTTTTTTTTTATGTGAATGTGTGGCGGAACGAGCTGAGGCCCCACCTGATGGTAAGTGGTGACCCTCGCCCATGACAACAGTAATGCGCGCGACTCAGTATGAGATCCACATCTTTACTGAGTCGCATTCATCCTGCAGCGTCCATCACCCGAAACGGGGATGGTACACATGCGCATGTGATTTCACCGGCAGCCACACCCTTCCACCGAAACACTAGGCAAGCACTACTGCTTGGCGGCAGATTCCAGGTGGCAGTACCGCTCCGGGCGAACTTGACACAAGTTCTACTGCTACTAAAGAACTGAAGAATCTGAAACTCTGGTTCTAAGTATACTTACCAAATTTCGGCAGAGGGTATGACGTATTCAGTTCAAACGCGAACATTTGAATCGTTTTTTGCACCCATTCCAGTAGCGGTCTGCAATGGAAAATAGCATCTAGCATATCTAGCCGGAACGTATGGAAAATAACATCTAGCATATCTAGCTGGAACGTAGCATAGCAATTATTTTGACCAATGTAATTTCAATTCAATCTCAAATGTAGAGTAATATATTTAAATTTTGTATTCTTATTGGTATTTTTATTTTTATTATATATACTTATTGTATTATTAAAGCATACACAAACCAACTAACATTTTTATATAATAATAATAAATAATAAACGTTTACACACTCATACCTCTGCTCTAGGATTCCCTGTGTAGCAGATGGCATGGACAAACACAGAAACACAAAACAAACACCCAAGACCGAGAACAAACTTGATGCTCACCACACAAAGTGTGCCCCGGACGGGAATCGAACCCGGGACCCCTCGCTTCGAAGGCACGGCCACTACCAAATAATCCATATATATATATATAGATCTATAAAAATCAATTGCCGTTCGTTAGTCTCGCTAAAACTCGATTTGGCTGATTTGAAGTTGCGTGAGCATGAAGTTTGTTTTCGGGTCTTGGGTGTTTATCTTGAGTTTCTGTGTTTATCCATGCCATCTCCGACACAGGGAATCCTAGTGCAGAGGTATGAGTATGTCATCGCTGTTTTTTTTAATCCTTAGTCTATCCCAATTGACACTTACGGGGATTCATCCAGAATCATTTGCTTGTCACTGTACAAGCTGATTTCGGGCGGCGGCAAAACCTCTTCGTCGGGCGAGGCAGTGGTGACGTCACTGGGTTCAGGGGGATAAATGACGTCAGCAAATAGGGGGGGCGCGGCGCGGCGTTGTAGCCGACACACGGCGACGGACATCATGTGGGGCGGCATTGGGGGTGATGTCGCAAATTCATCTTGTAGCTAAAACAAAACACATAATATTATATACAATAATATTATATAGTGTTATAGTTTTTTTCTATTTAGTAACCCTAATAGGTATTCGGCCTCCCGCGACAGAGACTTCGTCTAGTGCGGGGACCACTAGTAATTATGTCTTATGTGTAAGCTATGTTTTTGGTAAAATAAACAATTTTGTATTTTTTGTATAAAGCAAAAAAGGCAAAACGAAACTCATCTTTACCAGGAAAACGAAACTTCCAAACTTGGTTCGTCCCACACTTTTCGGAACCAAGGTTCTGCTAAAACCCACATCCTGGCGAAGCAAGTCGCTTGTTCCATCAAATCTTGACATAGAGGTATCACCCGCCCACCAGAGAAATCAAAAAACGACTCAAAACATTATTATTCGTGTTAGATATGATGTTTATCATGATCTTGTATCTTATCTTGAGATATTTACCATGATTTGTGAAATCATGGTAAATATCACGGTAACACGAATAATATAATGTTCATAACCATGATAGTTTTAAAATTTATACCACTCAAAACACTCTGAAATGGGGCACGGAAAGCTTTGGGAAACCCTTGTGTCCAAGGAGCACACGCCGACTTTCAATCTGAAGGTCGCTGGTTCAAACCCGCTCGTGTACCAATGTGTTTTTTCACTTAAAATAACACATTGGTGCACGGGCGTAACGACGCCATCGTCGTCATTAAGAAGGCATACTACACTGTTAATGATTATGTTATTGATAAAACACATTTCAATAATGGTTAACATGATGTATACGTAGATTGAGAGCGTGGTGGTCCAGGGGCATAGACGCCGACTTTCAATTTGAAGGTCGCTGGTTCAAACCCACACGTGCACCAATGAGTTGAAAAATTCATGTCCGCAATACCACGTTCTCAAAACGGTGACGGAAAACATCGTGAGGAAACCGGCATGTCTTAGAACCAAAAATTCGATGACATGTGACATCTACCAATCCGGATTGGGCTCCCGTGGTAGATCAGAGCCCATTCACTATCAATTATCGAGAGTAGGCCGGTGTCCCTGCAGTGGGAACATTAGAGGCTGGTACGGAATACATAGACATAAGGAACATTTTTTTTGTGAATATGATCATGGTTGCGAAAAAAGTAATCCTTCCATTAGGGGTTTCTTGCTTGTTCTTCCTATAGAGGGTCAGATAAAGTTTGAACAAGTGCTAAACTTAGTAATAACATATAATGTAGGTTAATTCCTTTAAAAATAAGTGACGTTTACAAATATATTTTTTTAAGAATTCAATGGAATTAAAATATCTTGTCTTTGACTTTGTCCTCGTAACATGTGCTTGTTCATAAACAGCGCCGGCCCGAAGTAAATTTTAGAATGGAGCGAGATCCAATTATGCCGCCTCTCCTGTTTGCTCCTAATAATATTATATACCACTTTGGCGCCCCCTAGGATTTGGCGCCTGGAGCGACTGCTCCGTTCGCCGTATGGGCGGGCCGCCCCTGTTCATACAGCAATGTCCAGTAAACCTAGGACATACAATAACAGATTTAAAGCGTCTAACTCACCAGTCTATGTCCTAAATAGAATCCTGCTTCTTCAGTAGCAACTATCGGCATATTAGTCAGCGAAACGTGGAACCTGAAACCACAAACTTATTCAGACAGAATATCAAATGGATTGTTATTGTTTATTTAGCCAGATGTTTATTGTGTATTTCTAGTGTAATGCAGAAGAGAATCTGTAATATTATATTTTAGACTTTATAATAATAAATTAATAACCTTGGAGATACATTTTTCGTCAACCGGGGGAGTAGTAATAATAATGAGGGGGAATATGAGCAACCTTTTCCCTGAGGGTCTCAGGGTGGGTGCTTAGTAAAACAGGCCTTGAAGAGAAGAAAAGATTTTTCACACTACTTATAAATTAATAAATAAATCAGAAGAACCTTACAAAAAATTTAATAATCAATAAATTTATACCATTAAGCTAAGAGGTCAAATGAGTCTATTGTAAATTTTTCATTCATACAAACTTTGATCTGACAATTTTAAAAAAGACATTAAAATCTGTATACAACGGGGGAAGAAAAAAGTCACAGAAAAAGACATATTTTTTTCCCGTTTTGATTTACCAACCAAACCATTGAACCGGTTTTGATAAAATTTATATGGGACCGATCTGAAAGATTTTTTTAAAGCAGCCAATTACATGAAACAAACAGCAGGTTACCTGTCCCTCACCACCGTGAGTTTGAAGGTGGCCCTGAAGTGCGGCTCGTCCAAGCAGGGGAATGCTGACCGTGCGTGCGTCAGCCAAAACCTCGATACTGCACAGCGTCTGAAAAATAAATAAACATTTACACACTCCTCTGCACTAGGATTCCCTGTCGCAGTTGGCATGGACAAACACAGAAAGACAAGACACACACCCAAGACCTGAGAACAAACTCCATGCTCACCACACAAAATGTGCCCCGGCCGGGAATCGAACCCGGGACCCCTCACTCCGAAGGCAGGGCTACTACCAACTAAGTCACGGAGTCGTCACGCAGTACAAATCCATGAAACAGTATAGCACATAAAATAGTCGTTTTTTATGTGAATAAGTGGCGGAACGAGCTGAGGGTCCACCCACCTGGTGGTAAGTGGCACCCCCCGCCCATGACAACAGTAATGCGACTCAATATAAGATTTGGATCTTACACTGAGTCGCATTCATCTTGCTGCGTCCATCACCCGAGACGAAATAGTAATATAGTACATAAATATAGCACATAATTAAGTTTTCCTTTTTTTTCTATTTTTGTAAGAACAAGCAATTGTGTATGAAATTATGTAAAATTGTGTATTATTTCAATTATGAATAACAAAATATCATTTTTTTAGAATTTTTGTCTTTATATTTAAATGTGTACACATAACAAAATATCATTTTTTAGAATTTTTGTCTGTCTGTTTGTTTCATATTATCTCCGAAACGGCTGAAACGATTTTGACGGTATTTTCACTGGCAGCAATAACAAGGGTTCCACGCAAAAATTGGTTAAATTCCACGTGGACAAAGTCGCTGGGAAGAGATAGTAAACAATATAAATTGAACTCACTGTCTATGTGTTCCAGTCAAGAAGAACCCGCGCTGTTTGTCGTTTCTCTCCAACTTTGTGATAAACCGCAGACTCAGGGTGTAGTTGTATTTGCGTCGGAGTTTCTCCTATGATATTAATCATATACATAATATTATATTTATAAAATATAAGATTATAAGATAGAAATAGCAAATAGGTTAGTCGACGTCACAGGAGACCGATGAGCTGGCAGTTACCTCGGACAAAGAATAAGTCTAGCTATTCAAAGGGGGAACGCTGCCAGTATCTTCGGAACCTTGCCTAAAGGGACTCCTTTTAATAATATTATATTATATATTTTAGTTCTTATATTATTATATATTTTTAAGATTTTAGTTTTGTTACTATTACTATGTTGTTATTTTTTAAATAAATACTTACAGTACAAAAAAAAAAATATCACTACATAGTATAAAACAAAGTCGCTTTCTCTGTCCCTATATCCCTATGTATGCTTAAATCTTCAAAACTACGCAACGGATTTTGATGCGGTTTTTTTTAATAGATAGAGTGATTCAAGAGGAAGGTTTATATGTATAATACACTAGCAAGTCACCCCGGCTTCGCACGGGTAGTTTCTGATACGACACTCATGCTTTACTAACCGTGCGAAGCCGGGGCGGGTCGCTAATATAATATATAATACAGAAATTCTCTAAATGATTGTAAAATCGATGATACAGTTTTTTAAAATTGTAGGGTACAAACCTTGAACTCTATATAAGTCTGGTCCCCCTGAGGGTAGTCCAGAACCTTCAGCACCTTGGGGCCGGCGGTGCCACCAGATTTGAACAGCGCGCGCTCCGTCACGTTCATATCTCGAACGTTCAACACCACGAACGTCGTATCCCGGTCTACCTTCAGGTCTATTGACACCTCACCTGAAAACGTATAAAAGAAATATAAGAATTAGAAGATGCACAACAAGTGCGAAGCCAAAACAAGAGAAAAATAATTTGAAGTTTCTTTTTGGACATGTACGGGGACAAAAATAAATTAAATATCTCAAGATTCCAATTCAAAAAAGTCGTTTGGTCTAAGATACAGCTGCAATATTGCTACGCTAATCGACTTTTTAATTGAAATCAATTTTTTATAGATAGTTTTGAATGGGGGAACATATTTTTGCCTTAATGCCTATCAAGAAGGTAGCCTGATATATTACAATAATTTATAAAGGGACTCCTTTTAATAATATATTTTAATTCTATATTTTTAAGATTTTAGTTTTAGATTTGTTACCATTCTATGTTGTTATTATACGCTAATATATTCGTCTCAATCATTTATAAAGAGTCTTAGGTGGGTGGATGATAATTTTACAAGTAATTAATGCGAAAGTTTGGATAGATGTAAAATTTTAACACCCTAAAATTTTACAGAAACATCCAAATCCATCTATCCGAAGAAAAAGTCACCGGAAACCAAAATACGCAATATCGTTTACTTGGACGAAATATTTTTGTCAGTCATTTTGATTTAACAACCAAACTTTTCAACCGATTTTGAAAATAAATCTACGGAGTTTACTGAAAATACATCCCAAACATAAAAAAATACAACCCAATTGATAACCTCATGCTTTGCAAGTCATCTGAAATCATATACTTACAAATAAAAAAATAATTTTCAAAATCGTTTCATAAAACACGGAGACCTGAGGTAAACATAAATTAAAAAAAAAAACAAGCAAATGAGAACCTCCTCATTTTTTAAGTCGGTTGAAAATATGATTTTGTGTACCATGATGTAGATACTTTACCTCTCAACTCCCCAGTTGTTAAGTTGGGATGTAACCAGAGGTTGTAGTGCTTAGGTATCACGAAGGTTGGCAGACGAGCGCCCCTCCATGGGAACACGGCTCCATTGCTAGCTATGCGCTCTCTGTGGAAACAAACATTATATTCATTTACTGTTACTCTATAAATAAACGTTTACACACTCATACCTACTAGGATTCCCTGTGTCGCAGATGGCATGGACAAACACAGAAACACAAGACAAACACCCAAGACCCGAGAACAAACTTCATGCTCAACACGCAAAGTGTGCCCTGGCCGGGAATCGAACCCGGGACCCCTCGCTTCGAAGGCAGGGCTACTACCAACTAAGCCACGGAGCTATGTCCGCGTCGAATTTCACCTCGAATTGAAATTGCGAATTTGCGAACTAATTCTATTTTCTTTATCTAAAATAAAAGTCATTTAAGTTACTCTTTATAACATCAGCTATTTGCTAGTGAAGTGCCAAAATCGGTACAGACGTTTGGGAGATAAGGAATTTAACGAATGTACATAGTCAAAACATCATTAAAAATTAAAAAGATCATATTGATATAGCCAATTTAGCAATTTTATTTTCTTGCCGTAACATGTAGGAATTGATTTTCGGCGTTACTCTTGGAATTGGCTAAAAGACCCCCCAATACTCACTTATTAGCTGCCGCTTCGCTTGAAATAGGGTCGGTGGGGGCTTGTCCAGGGATGAGGGTAGCTTCCGATGAACAAGGACAGTCTGGAACAAACAAAAAATCTTAGTTCCTTTTTTTAACTAGGTACTAAGGTTGCAATGGTAATTGTTTCAGTAAATTACAGTTACTTTAAATAAAACTATGAATAAATGTAAATAAATTGATTGCTATGATTGAAGTCTACAGAAAAGCTACTTAAAAAAGTACATCAGATGTAGACGATGCGTAGCATTTACATAAACATGAATGTTTATGTTTTTTGAGGTTAGTAATCAAATTAAAAGCTACAGGTGATTATTTAAAGGTATGTTGTACGACTGAGTAATAAACTATGTTTTTGTTGTACAGTACAGTTGTAAAGTGGTCAAATTATTGTACTTTTACCATTTGGTTTGAGATCCGTGGAATATTGTATGGGACAGGCGGCGCAACTTACCGAAACTGTCGATATATTCCATATGTTTACAAATGTAACAAATCTAAAACTAAAATCTTAAAAATATACTATAAGAACTAACATATAATATTAAAAGGAGTCCCTTTAGGCAAGGTTCCGAAGATACTGGCAGCGTTCCCCCTTTGAATAGCTAGACTTATTCTTTGTCCGAGGTAACTGCCAGCTCATCGGTCTCCTGTGATGTCGACTAACCTATTTGCTATTTCTTTAAAAAGCCTTATAGCCTTATAAATATATATATATAAACATGAATCGTAGTATTAGCCGTAGCGATCTGCTGTGCGTAGCAAGCCCGTAGACACACTCAAATAATGCGTAGCAGTTCTGTAGCGCTCTCCTAGTCGTAGCAATCTCGTAGACTTACTCGTATTATCCGAGTAAGTCCACGAGACACGCACAGAAGATCGCTACGGCTTATACTACGATTCAAGTTTATGTAAATGCTACGCATCATCTGCATCTGATCTACAGACGGCCAGTAATGAACAACGAGCGAAAACGGCGCACGCGCAGATACACACGCATGTTAATGCGAGATCTAGGATCTAGGACTTGGTTCGACTGGATTGATGCGAGATCTAGGATCTCGCATTAATCCAGTCCACCATCCATCATCCACGACCGTAGAGGCGTTTACTTTTGTGCGCACGAGTCAAATTAAAGGTCAAAATGGTTTATTTACAACGAATTCTTTAAAAAAATTAAATAAATATGTATTTACAATATCGTGCGTTCTTAATCTACGTCGTTCTGGTACGTTGCAGATACTTACACGGCTGCGGGGTAGCGTACACAACGAGCAGAGCACTCGCGAATATGACAGAGAACACAACTGCTGTTAGGCAGATTGCTCGTCGCTGCGAGCAGACTGCCACTGGCGTCTCGCGGAGGTCGCGTGCCTCGCGAGCTTTGTCCGTGTCTGTGGAACATATTTTTAGAATAGACGTAAATATTCATAAATATGTCTTTTTTTGTTCGGTGGGCTTATACAAGTAGTAGACTAGTACCCACCGGCTAAGAATGCGACGTCATCTAAATCCTGGTCCACCATATTACGCCACGCAGCTGCTGAAATAATACAGTAAGAAAAATTATTTGTAAACAAACGAGCGACTCGCCCCGCGTTCGAACTGTTCATCTGTTTTATCTGTCTCACAAGGTGAAGTTAGCATTAGCAATGTAAGCGTTCAAAACTATGTTTTTTGTGACATCATTATAAATCATTGAAATATTATATTATTATACTCAAGATTAGGGGTGTCTCATAAGTGATGTCGGTTTTTATATGTGAAAATTCCTACGCCTTGATTTACACGTGTCGTAACTTGTTAAGACTAGTCTCTGATTCTAAGACCCGAGAACAAACTTTGCCCCAGCCGGTAATCGAACCCGGGACCTCTCACTTCGAAGGCAGGACTAATACCAACTAAGCCACGGATCATTTATTCTGTCTATTCTAATTATAATTTTTTACCCGCAGTGTTTTCCACGGTTGGACTTCCCACGGGAACCGTAAATTTTTCCGGGATAAAATATGAAGAGTACAATTGCTTTACTTACTTCAAATCATTCTCTCTTTGTTTATTGACGACGCAGTACGTTTTTATAATAAATAGTATGGAAGCGAATAATGTCTTAACAATAGACTAAATTCATATTTATCGCAAAAATCGGAACTTTTCACTTATGAAAACCTACATTACTTATGAGACACCCCTATATATGGTACATGCATAATATATTATTATATATAAATAGTATAATATATAATATGAACCGATGATGCAGTTTTTTAAAATTTATGAAAATTTGTTCATGCGTTCATGCGTTTGATGTTACCAAAATTACGGGAAATCGGGAAATTACGGGAAAACAGAAAATTACGGGAAATCGTTTTCGTAAAATGAACTTGTATTATAAATCTATATTCTACGCTTTGGAATTCAATGAATGTATTGTAGTTGCTCACCTTTAGCAGACCCGTTTCTGTCGGCCTTGTACTTGCCGATTGGTTCCATTTGTATGCCGTCCATCACTTCTCACGCGGCATACCGAAGTTTACCTGCAACAAAATATATGATAATTAAGTTATTTATTATATTTACACATAGGAACTAAAAAAAAATCATAATCTTACAATAGAAGCTACAATGTAAAAATTACAACAGAAAATTTTGATCGTGGGGTAGGATGCCAAGAATACTGGCTGCATCCCCGCGTTATCTCGAAAAAGTGAAGTATTTTATTGACTTGCAAAATACACAACTTCTGTAAGATTTTTCCCATAGTCTCTAAGTTATGCTTCGTTTGGGGCTAGATGGCGCTGTGGGTGATGTCCGTGAATATTTATTTATTATTTGTCGTGTTCAGGGTATACCCCAGTCGATTTAAAACGTCCTCGAATGCATATGCTCCACCTATACCGTACAAGATCTGATGACTTGCACAGACAATGCTGTACTTGGCTTCATACTGGTGTAAAACGCTGATCATTTATGTGATATCGATACGAAAGATGGGTATACTGAGCAAAAATGTGACTTGCTTACTACGCTGTGGCTTCCTTGTGATATGAATGGCCCTCAGATTCACCCTCCATTTTAATGGGGCAACGGGGAAACGTGCTAACTCTCGCCACAGGAGTAAAAACATTTTAGGGCTGTCTCCAAAGCAGCCCTATAATAATATAATAATGGCAACAGACAGACCCTTGCAACTGCTTTACAAAAATCCGTATTCAATATTTTCATCCCTTGTGTATAAGGGCGAGCCCTTAGGGGTATACAGCGGGTAAAAAAAGGCACAGGAAAGCAATATACGCAATTTCGCTTACATAGATGACAAATTTATTTCCAGTTATTTTGATTTAACAACCAAACTTTTCAACCGATTTTGAAAAGTAATCTATAGAGCTAACTGAAAATACATCCCAAACATAAAAAAGTACAACACAATTGATAACCTCATGCTTTGGAAGTCGGTTAAAAAGGGACCATCCATGTCGGTTATCGAGTTGCGAAGACATAAAAACAAAAAAATATAATTAAAAAAAAAAAAACTTTTTTTTTCCATTAAATAATTGCAATATTATTTCATCGCCAACCCTAAAGTAATGCACTAACATTGACGCAAGCTGCACCCCTCTCTCGCGCTTTTGAACTTTTAATGGTGCATCCTTTGAATGTGTTGTTTTTGTTTTACCGTTTAAAGTAAGGCTTAGGGGAAGGCCCGGAAACCCACAAGGGAAAATTTCCTTTGCAATGAAAAATAGGTCTCTAGGTGGCATATGCACGCACTACGTTATATGCTATACATGTTATAGGTAGTAAAACGCGCCTTACTCTTCTTCCTAATCGCGTACAGTGCAACATTCCGCGACTGTTTAAGTTTTGTCGATACAAAACAATAGATAGTTTTAAAAACATAGATTTGGCGTGACTCTTTTCATATTTTGCACACCGTAATCGGTAAAATGTGTTGTGCCAAACCAAAATGTACCACTTTGCATGCAATGTAATCTACACATATTCATAAAAATAAAATATCTTTATCTTTATATACAAATAGTATGTATCAATTGTTATTGGCAATAGTCTATATATTTACAAGTAAATGAAACTGAAGTGTCTGTTTTTAGTGTCAAAACAGCCTTGACTAAATGCATTTGAAATTATTTACAGTACTTAAAACAGAAAATCATTTTTTATGATATTTGTCTGTCTGTCCGAAACGGATAGACCTATATTGACGGGAGTCAGTCAGATAACTTATGTTTAAGGTATAACTTAGCTAGTCAGCTGTCTGAAATAAAATTACCATTATTATTAGTAGAATTCCTGCCATAAATAATAAATAAACGTTAACACACTCATACCTCATAACTCTGCACTAGGATTCCCTGTGTCGCAGATGGCATGGACAAACACAGAAACAAGACAAACACCCAAGACCGAGAACAAACTTCATGCCACCACAAAAAGTGTGCCCCGGCCGGGAATCGAACCCGGGACCCCTCGCTTCGAAGGCAGGGCTACTACCAACTAAGCCACGGAGCCGTCATAAATGGCACTGCTTTCGCGCAGTCTGCTGAAAACAAACCCACAAACCCTTACGTCGAGCAATTTCCGTTTGTCTGAGCGGATATTGGTAATTTTCGAATTCATTTCGCGAGCCATTAGGGACAGACTGTAAACTCGCAGGTTTTATTCAGGTAAAGCACGACTACTAGTCTCATTTCATTTCGATTCCCGGCCGAGGCACACTTTGTGTGGTAAGCATGAAGTTTGTTCTCGAGTCTTGGATGTTAATCACAGGGAATCCTAGTGCAGAGGTATGAGCGTGTAAACGTTTTTTTATATATATATTTTATGACCAGGCGCGGACGCAGCCAAATATTTTGGAGGGGTTCACTTATAATGACACTTATTATCACTTATATCGAGTAAATTAAACTTATCCAAAAATTCTATAAAATACTTTAAAATGCATTTAGTAAAAGACTGATATTTTGACATTACAAAAGGACACTTTATTTTTGAAGAGTTTTAATATATGTTTTGTTATTTCATTGTAAAGCGTGAACGAATAATTGTTATTTGTAACGGCATCATACCGTTTCCAGAAGTAAATTTGATTTTAATTATAACTTAATTATGTATATTTCGATAGTGTTGCTGATAAATAAATAACCCTGAGTATTTTTGCTGCTTCAATAGCACAGTTATCAATACTCATACTCATACTCATTTATTTCCACCGTAGGATCATATAGCGAACACTTGGTTATGTGAAATTTCAAATTTCATTATAATGTTACAGAATCTTAATACTAATAGTTGGATCTTATAAACTAAATTAAAATAGACATGCATTGTAGCGTCATAGAAATACTTAAAATAATAGAAATAAAATGTTACATTAAAAATAAAATATAATTAAACAATGGCTGCTGTATAGTGGCATTGTCAAGAAATAAATAATACATTAAAATTTCAACAATACATAAAGTATGATGGCATGTCAAATAAATTTATATGTCAATTACACCTATAGATTAAATATAATTATATAAATATAATTACGTCCATTCATCGTTTCCCTTAGTAAGCTATAATTAGTTTGGGGCTAGATGGCGCTCTGTGAAATGTACATTAATATTTATGTATTGTCCCTGCCGCAAGGCGCTTAGTTCCGGGGTCGTTCCCCGGAACTCCCTCCGGAATCATCATCTGTGAACCTAGAACACGATTCCAAACGTGAATCGTGTTCTCGGTTCTTGATTGAATAGCATAGAATAGAAAAGACATATTATCATTAATGATTGGAGATACACACGAAATTTAATAATACATAATAGATGTTTTTGTAAATTGATTTTGCCCTCTGAAACATCCGGGTTTTGTTGCACAAGCAAGCGGGAAAGCATTTTAAGGCAAACTAAATAATACATAATACTTTGTTAAAAGAAAAATGTTTTTTAAGCATTATAGGCGTTTACTAATTTTGATAACTACGTGAAAATACGTATTAACGCAGGTGCGTATTTGTAGCAACCACAACGACTTGTAAATCGTAGAATACGCGCATTGACCCTCTAAACTTGTAGAGATACCAACCAAACGAACAATCTATTACTACCTCAAATTCTCCTCACTAATCTTCAGATATTCTGTGTATGTTTGTGATATAGTAAATGCTACTCACCTGGCCTCTATTAAAAAAATCCACAACAACAAAATGGCACTCACATGTGATCAACAAGAACGCGAAAATCAAGATATCCCGACGTTTCTACGCGACGATCGCGAAGCAAATGTGTGAGGAAAATCGATTTCACCCCTCCCCGTAACAGACTAAAACCAACTTCTACCGTACCACCCTCACTGCCTACCAACTATGCTCGATTCTGTTCACCCCTGCAAGCAAGGTTGAGTATTAATTCCGCTTAAAACAGTTCAAAATACTTAACTTAAAAGTTCTTGGTGGGATGCAAGCGAAAATATTATTGTGAATCTTAAAATTTATAGCATTAGGTTTAATTTATTATGGTTTGCAGCTAGGTGAGATTCGGCTGTCTGTGCAAGGGGGAACGTAATATTATAACAGGCCGGAAAGGAAAGAGAAAGGTGTAATTAGGGGATGGGAATGGGCGAGCACTCGCGTTGTGGGGTTGTTTTGTTGCCTCTACTACTGGTGTGTTTTGTTTTTTTTTTTTGAAATGAAAAATATTCCAATCTGCGGGTTCCCTTTGAGTCTAGCATGCCAATTTTTCAAATTGACGGTACGAAGCGATTAATTTTTACGTATTTTATTTTCCTGTTGCTTTTGTTCGCCCGTTGCATACCTAATTGGACGTTTAAAATGGTATGATGTACCCCCTAAAAGAGAAAGAAAGGAGAGATGAAAGATTTGAGCCGTTTTTTTTTGTTTTTTATTTCAGTCACTTTTACATTACCAAACTCATTTGACGCTATACTCACGCACCTGGATTCCTCTACTCGATCACGTAGTAGTGGCCGGCGGTTCGTTAAATCCAATGTGCACCCGTACGCAACTAGAGCAGTAGGGAGAGGACCTCACAATCTACCTACCGGTACTGTAAATAACATGTAGTAGCGAAACTGCAAATATTTCTTTCATCTAAAACTCGTAGAAATGTACAGGATATGTTTCTGTATAATGTATGACAACGTTAGCCATGAGGACGTATAATTGGTTTTTTTATTATTACGCTAATTACGCTAATTACGTTAATTATTTTTGTAATGAAACCTTTAGGCGCGTTGGCTATTTTTTGAGATGGGAAAAACCATTAGTTCGATGGCATGTTTTTTTATATATTTGTTACGCGATCTTCGTCAATTCTTGGACGAATTCAATGATCACTTTCTATTTGATGGGATATAACTCCGAGGTGCTTGAAAGTATTGAAGTCGGTTTATTTGATTATATAATCTGTTTCCAGTTGATATTCACACTGACCTTTATCAGTTTTCTGTCAAATTTTGTAGATTGAATGAATTAACTATTTATTCTGTTAGTAAATATAATATATTCGCCGTTTCCTTAGTTTGACCGCAGCATCGTACTTTAATCCTGGCTCTGAGGGTCTCTTGACCTGGTAAATGAAGTTTTTTGAAGGAGGAAAATAATGAACATGCCCACAGATTTACCTGCTTACCCATTTTTTTTATTTTCATACAACTTTCGAAGGAGGTTGTCAATTTGGTAGTTTTTTTTTTTTCTCTTCCTCTGGCGTCGCACTTCTATGCATTTGCCATTGTCAAAATTTGGTAGTTTATTATGTTTGTTTCTCGAAACTTCGTCTTTTTCAAACTATTTCGAATTATTTTTGTCTGATAGAATTTTTATTAAAATCGGTTCAATAGTTTGGGTTTTAAATCAAAATAACGTCAAATGTCATCCAAATAAACGAATTTACTTAGTTTGCTTTCATGTAACTTTTTTCATCGCTCGTTGTAGAAATAGAACGATTGAGATGAATCTTTTTTTAATAATGGAACATCAAAAACAAGAAGTTAAACATTCGTCATTAGGCAATGGGCATAGACAAGCGCTGTGACATAAATATCAATTATCTGTCAATCCGACAGTAATTGTTTTTTTTTTTTTTAAATTAATTGTCTTATCTGTCAATCTATAATAACAGTAATTGTTTTTTTTTTTAAATTACTATTCAGGTCTTCCCCTACCGAAGTATAAGACCGAAATCGTATTATCTTGCGCTCGTCTTTGTGACACACTGATATTAAATTCAAGGCTCACTGACGTGCGTACAACCTAGAGAATTTGAGTTGAAGCGTCGAATTCTCTAGGATGTACGCACATTCGTGCTTATGAGAGACTTGCAGTTGCGACTCGTGTACTATTGTTGTCTAGGCTATAGTTTGACAAAGCAAAAGCTAACCGGGATTAACCATCTATTGTGTTAATCCAGGTTAGCTTTTGGTTTGTCATTTTTATCTTCGCCCGTTGTATACCGAATTGGATGAAACGATAGGGTGCCTCCTAGAGTAACAGGGGTAAAAGAATTGAATGGAAGAAATCAGGTTCATAAATAATACAAAAGTGTAGCGTAGTACCATTTATTACTAATCTTACAATTACTTAAAATTATTCATGGACAAAACAAAACGGACTCCCATCTCATCCAAATTAAAGCATTCTTTCAGCAAAACCACCTTCTCACTCATAATAACGAAAACTACTTTTTTATCGTTGGATAAAGTATTATCATACTTAAGGTTTGTACAGACAAACGTGCAAAATTACTATTAAAAATTTTCACGAAAAAGTTAGTCACGAAAAAAAAAGCGCTCGCGAGGATATCTGCGCCTAACGTAATATTTATTACTATATAATCCCACTGAAAGGCAAAGAGCTAACTTTATTTCTTCCGCTCTTAATTCTTGAACATAATAGGTAATAATCATACATAATATATTTCGTGCGAGTGGCCAACTCTGGTGTTGGTTTTCAGGCGGTTCCGTCACTTAACGACAAGTATAAAGTATAATATTAGCCAATAGATTCGACACCAAGATGCATCATCAGGAACTGACTAGAGATGTGGCCTCGTCAAACGGACGTAAACAGACTTAAAATGTACTATAGGTTGAAAACTCAGACTAGAGTTGGCTACTCAAACGCTAACTCCGCTTAACCTATAACGCTTTTTTCCAGGCGCGCGCTTTTTTGTCGTGACGCGTGCTTGTTTTCGTGACGCGCGCTTTTTTTCGCATGGCAGTGTCACTGGTTGTCGCATGGAATGAGTGAAACCGCGTAGATGTAAAACACTTTACTGCGCCACTTCCATCAACTGGGGCGCATCTGAAACGAAAACAAGTTTTTTTTGAAACATCTTTCATTAATATTTTTGTCAATTTTCAATTCCACAGTCAAATTCTTTTCTAGTGTGTGTATCTAGTGTGTTTTTTGTGTAACTTTAATTTAATTATCTATATATTATGTATATGTAAAATTTAATGTGTTTTTGTTTATATCTAGATTATATGTACAGTAAATGGTTATATTTTTTTTAACATTTTTTTTTTTTTTACAAATGTTGACAATAAAAAGTATATTAATAACCATTAAGGTTTAATCATGTATTAATCAGAGCATTCGTTAAATTTAAAAGCATATCTTACATTCAAAAAGCCGTGAACCTATTGGATGTGTGTGTATGTATTACATGTATGGTATGTATGCTATGTATGCTATGTATTGCACGTACGGCTCCGTGTCTTCTCTAGACACTAGTAGTAGTAGCCCTGTCTTCGGAGCGGGGGGTCCCTAGTTCGATTCCGGGCCAGGGCACACTTTGTGTGGTAAGCATGAAGTTTGTTCTGGGGTCTTGGGTGTTTGGCTTGCGTCTGTTTGTGCCATCTGCGACCCAGGGAATCCTGGTGCAGACGTACGAGTGTGTAGACGTATGGTATGTATTTTATGTATGCTATGTATTGCATGTATGGTATGTATGTATACCGACCTCCCGCGCCCTCGTTGAACATAAACTCGTCCTGGTACTCCTTGAGGAACTGTTCGGACCGGTGCTCATCGAGGAACAGAGAGTATACCTTCTTCACATCCTCCATGCTCACCTGCCAAATATAAATATTTATTTAACAACACAAACTGCATAGATACCGCCATAAATAAATACATATTCATGAGTATAACACGCGGCGCCATCTAGCCCCAAACTGAGCATTATATACTGCGCCCCGCCGTGTTACCCGTGGTTGGACTTCCCACGGGAACCGTACATTTTTCCGGGATAAAAAGTAGCCTATGTGCTATTCCACACTATAATCTATCTCTGTGCCAAATTTCATTCAGGTCCGTTCAGCCGTTCAGGCGTGATTGAGTAACAAACATCCATCCATACTGGGCCACCATGCTAGAGAGAGCGTGGTGGCCCAGAGGCACAGACGCCGACTTTCAATCTGAAGGTCACTGGTTCAAACCCACACGCGCACCAATGAGTATTTCACTTGAAAAATGTATGTGCGCAATACCACGTTCTCGAAACGGTGACGGAAAACATCGCGAGGAAACCGGCATGTTTTAGAACCAAAAATTCGAAGACATGCGACATCCACTCCGGATTGGGCTCCCGTGGTAGATCAGAGCCCGTTCACTATCAATTGTCGGGAGTAAGCTGGTGCGGACGGACCTCGCTAGCCTTGCGTCTCTTGGCGACGAGGGAGGCGGTCGTGATCAGCTGTATGGCGTATCGCAAGGAGGTCTCAGTAGCCACCCGCGTCAGCACCGTGAGCGCGTCGTTCGACATCTGGCAATCCTCCTCCTCGCATCTGCGGAGAATACAAGAGAACAGAGTTTTGAATTTACATGCCACTGTACAGCAGCTATTCTTTTATAGAGAAATATCAATTTTAACATCCAACGGAAATAACCCCCGATGCAAAAAGAGGGGTGTTATAAGTGAATTCCACTGTACAGTAGCAATTCTTTTAAAGATAAAGGTCACTCTTAACCGCCGACACAAAAAGAGGGTGTTATAAGTGAATTCCACTGTACAGTAGCAATTCTTTTAAAGATAAAGGTCACTCTTAACCGCCGACACAAAAAGAGGGTGTTATAAGTGAATTCCACTGTACAGCAGCTATTCTTTTAAAGAGAAAGATCACTTTTAAACCCCAATATGTGTGTGTCTGGTATCGTAGCTCTTAAATGGGTGAACCGATATCGAAGCGGTTTTTTAAATTTAAAAGCAGGTTTTCTAGCGGTGGTTCTTAGACATGTTTGTATTAAATTGTATTAAATTTTATCATCCTATAATCACCCTTCCTAGCAAATCCAGCGGCTCCCTCACCTAATATTGAGTATCTCCCTCAGCTCCTGGTGGGAGTAGGGGGCGGTGGGCACTATAAGCACCCTTCCTAGCAAATCCAGAGGCTCACTGACCTAATATTGAGTATCTCCCTCAGCTCCTGGTGGGAGTAGGGGGCGGTGGGCACTATAAGCACCCTTCCTAGCAAATCCAGCGGTTCCCTCACCTAATATTGAGTATCTCCCTCAGCTCCTGGTGGGAGTAGGGGGCGGTGGGCACTATAATCATCCTGTCCAGCAGGTCGAGCGGTATGCCGTGCGGGCTGCGGTAGTTGGTGCCGCGGATGCGCGTGATGCCGCGGTTCGTGGCCATCATCACCACCGGCGCCGTCTCCGACTCCAGGGCGCGGTTCAGGAACGAGAAGCACTCTATGTCCAGCATGTGTGCCTGTTGGATGACACAATACATAGATAGATAACTCTTTATTGTATAATACCACATTGATATAAAAACATAATCACTAAAAATACTACCAATAAATGTGGGACAATGGGCGGCCTTATTGATTAAAGCAATATATTAGAATAAAATCCCAGGGCCCCCAGACCCTACTTTTTTTCTGATGGACAAAATACACAACACTCACCTCGTCGATGAAGAGCACTCCAGGTATCATCTCGGCTTTCCCCTCTTCGCGCCACTCAGCCACCTTACTGTTGATCTGTTCGCGAATTTCTGACTTTATTTCGCCAGTGTCGCCTGAAATAAAAAAAAATTCATGGTCAGTGGCATCAAGCCCCAAACTAAAACTATTGAAATTGTGCTATAGAAACTGATAGAATACTGATTGTTTCCGATATGGACTGGATTGGCAATTAATTTTAATCTACCGTACCTAATGCCTCTAATGTTCCCACTGCAGGGACACCGGCCCACTCTCGATATTTGAGAGTGAACGGACCACGGGACCACGGGATCTACCACGGGAGCCCAATCCGGATTGGTAGATGTCACATTTCATCGAATTTTTCATGCCGGTTTCCTCACGATGTTTCCCGTCACCGTTTCGAGAACGTGGTAATGCGCACATAAATTTTTGTAGTGAACAAAACTGGAGTCGATGTGTGGAGTCGGGGGGTGGAGTCACTCACCAGAGAAGAGTGCCAGGAACCCGTGGCTCCTCGAGTTGATGACGTCCACCTCGTGCAAGGTCACCGTGTGAACCACCTCCTTGCGCTTCTGCAGCTCGCCTTCTGGACACTGGACGAAGCGGGCCTGCTGACCTGCAAATGCAACAAACAGACAATATCTTGTCTGCGAACAGCGTCTATATGTTCCATAATAACCTGCCGAAACTACTACAAATAGCACAGGTTTTTTTTCTTTCACCAATAGAATGCTACATTCTTCCAATTTGACATAGGCTATATTTCATTTTGAAAAAATTTAGGGATCCTTGGTAAAATTTGAACAATGTAACCGAAGGTGTAGAAAAATGAGTCTTAAAATGTCTTTCGTCGAATGCGCTGCCGAAACTATTAGCGATAGAACAAAATAATGTACAACAATATTGAAGAACATCATAATGTCTACAAAAAACTCCGCGGTAGCATATGTCCAACTATTGTAGTTATGTCACTACCCCGTGTGAAGCCGGGACGGGCTGCTAGTATATTATAAGTTAAAGTGCAAAATAACTCTTCACAATACCTGTAGCATCATAATCGCGTGCGCGCGAGAAACTCCTTCCTAATTTGTTGATTTTCCCCGTGGCCTTGTCTATGGTAATGACGTCACCGGATTGCACCTGAACATAAATAAATCAATCTATAAAAATATTCAATATAAATATTTTTACACACTAGGAACTGCAGTAGGATTCCCTGTGTCGCAAATGGCATGGACAAACACAGAAACACAAGACAACCATTCAAGACCCGAGAACAAAAACAGCTCACCCCACAAAGTGTGCCCCGGCCGGGAATAGAATCCGGGACCCCTCGCTCCGAAGGCAGGGCTACCAACTAAGCCACGGAGCCGTCGATAAAAATATACTAAATAAATATGCAATAAATAAACCTATAAAAATATTCAAGAACATTTCACAAAACGCCATATACATCATCATCTTGTAAAAAAAAGAATTGGTTGTCCACAAAGTGGGATTACGAATAATAGTTTTACGTGATAACGTCTTAAGAAAACATTGATGTAACAGTTGAAAAAACAGTTCACGTGTAGGTTGTGTGCTACCGTTCTCTCTTCTACTCGGACGCATCGGCCGATGGATTGGAAGAGAGATAGATGCCGAAAGCTTAGGCCTTATACCTTTTCCTTGAGCAAAGCATCAGCCATCTTAGCGCCCATATCGTAGTTGGTCTCCATGTCGCTGGTTTTCAGCGTGAGGCGGCCCACACGGGCGCTGCCACCGCCCACCCGCTCAATCACCACCTCCACTACTTCACCTTCGATTATCTCAGATTCTTCCCTGTTGGACAAAAATCATACTAATATTATACTAGCAACTTCTAGTTTATTGCCAATGTCTCATGTGGACTTTTTAACTGCGGGGCGCAACTAGTACATACTTTACCCAGACATAAATAAACATCTATGCTCGTCACACAAATACTGATCCTGGCTGGATAATAAACCCATCACCTACAGCACAGAAGGCAGACCTACTACCAACTAAGCCAAGCAATATAACGCAATGCTTTTGTTAGAACAAATAAGATAAGCTTAAACATGAAATTGTAACTGTAATCCTACTACTATTATAAAGGCGAAAGTTTGTAAGTATGGATGTATGGATGTATGGATGTTTGTTACTCTTTCACGTAAAAACTACTGAATGGATTTGAATGAAACTTTACCACAATACAGCTTATACATCAGAATAACATATAGGCTACAATTTTTGAGGTTTCTATAAAATCTATATATATAAAAGAAAGTCGTGTTTGTTACAACACTTATAACTCGAGAACGGCTGGACCGATTGCCATGGTTTTTGATTTGTTGGATTTTTTTCCGTCCCGAATAGCAGAATAACTATTAAAACATTGGAAAATTAACGAAAAAAATAAAATCAATTTATCCCCGTATTCTCCACGGGAACGGGAACTATGCGGGTGAAACGGCGGGGCGCAGCTAGTTTGACATATCTGTGTGCATGTAATGTGCCTGGGGATTTCCTGTGACACGTTACATGCTCACGAATATGTGTACATGCATGTGTAAAATTTGACGTGTCTTAAAACGATACTTGAGATCTAAAGGAATAAATGAGTTTGACTTTGACTTTAGACTTACTTGATCCTAATACCAATAGATTTCCTGATGGCCTGTGTCAGTGCTTCAGTTTTGCTCATCTCCAAGGAGTAGATTTCGGAGCCTGGAATAAATAAATAATAAATAAATATTCATGGACATATTTCACACAGCGCCATCTAGCCCCAAACTAAGCATAACTTGTGGAACTAGATAACTGATAGAATACATGTAGTACTTTTTTTGTATATACATACTTAAAATACATATTAACACCCAGACACAGAACAAACATTTATGTTCGCGCACAACTGCTTGTCCTGGGTGGGAATTGAACTCACAACCTATAGCGCAGAAGGCAAAGCTACTACCAACTGAGCTATGAGGCCAGTCTAATAGAGTATGACAATGATTATAAAACAAAATATTTGTACATGTGCAACATGTAGCGGAACATAGTTTGGGGAGGAGCCAAGTCGTCATAGTTATCATGGGCAGAGGTAACCACTTAAAAACAGGTAAGCTCACAGCTTGTAGCATCATTCCATTCAATTCAATTCAATTTATTTATTTCAGACTCATGTCCATATTGATTCATTAAAGAAACAAGTTTTTGAAGCCCGTTTATGAAGTTTGTTAAAATTTACCGGCCATGCTCGTGAATGGTGTGTCAGGACCCAGGGCTTGAGCCAGACCCATCGCAATTGCAGTCTTGCCAGTCCCCGGCTGCCCGGCTAGTAGCACCGCTCGTCCGGCAATCTTGCCTGTAAATAAAAGCAACTGAAATTAGTAGTAGCTCTGCGTCCTGTGCTATAAGTTGTGGGTTAATCAATTTTCACCTAAACATTTATGTGACAAATATAGATGTTTGTTTGTAATATGTACATAATATATACAAAAAAAAAATATTTATTATAGGTAGAATTTATCAGAAATCCCACTATGCATAATTTTTTGTACAGTTAATATTCTATCAGTTATTATAGTAAAGCTATGCTTAATTTGCTAGACGGCTAAGTGATATGCGAATGAATGTTTATTAACAAAACTCTACATAAGCCAACCAGAGCTGCCAATCATTCCATAGACAGATGTCTCTGGTTTCTCTTAGCATAACAAACTGTTGTCTAGAACCTAGTAATCGATAATGTTAAGTAAATACTTTTATGTGCTAATTGAAATTAAATTCCACTGCAAACTACTGAAATATATATTATTTCGTAGTAAAACATCACAAACCTTCTTTGATCATTTGCAAGATGACGCCAGCTGCTTTTCGGGCCATCTTTTGACCAACCATGCCCTGGGACACTGCTCTTGGTTCCAGCGAGTCATCGAGCCCCAATCCTCTGATGTGCGAGTGAGCGCCTATTCTTTCAATTCGTGTGATGGAACGCACTTCCTGAACTTGGGCCGCTGCTATCGACTAGAGAAAAAAACAAACGAATGTCTTTTGAAGATGGAAGATATCAAATTTATGAAATGCTTAGGTATTCTGCTACTGGACAGAGCAGGAGCACAATTAAATCGTTTAGCAGATAAATTATGTCAGGAATATAGTAGTAGTTGACCAAAAACATGAAATTGTTTTGTCTAAGAAGTAAGGTTATGGTAGGTGCCGACAGTAAAATTATTATTTAAACAATTAAAATATCTTCGAATAGTAGAATGATAACTTACAGCCATTTTAAATGCAAAGTTACTATTATTTCAGGTGAATATCCAGAATATTTCAAGCGTGTTTGCAGTCGCTTCGCAACACCAAACAATAGATTTTTCCGACTCTGTTTGACATTAACACTGACAGTGAGTGACAGTTTTCGTTTCGTTTTGAAATACCCAGAGTTTGCCCGAAACCCTCTTATAGAATTTTCACTTACTAGCTAGTCCAAACCGAAAACGCAGACCTTACCAACAGTGTAGACGGGCGTCCTCGACATCGGATCATTACATCGTCAAACTGTTTTACATGAACCACGGATGTAATTTTTTGCCCTAGTTTCGTTAGCAAAACCACTGAACCACTGAAAAAGACCTTGAAAAGTCATTAGAATAGTACGCATCCTAAGTCACAAATCTAGCAGCCATTTAGTGGGTATGTGAATACCCTCAGAGTTCCTATACGTGTCCTCCGGATAGTACACAAAGAGCACCAAAAAATAGCAGTAGAATTTGTGCCAAGTTTGCCCGGAAAATTATACCCTCATCTCGTAATTCGCTGCCAAGCGACGTACTCGCAATGCAGTGTTTGCCTGGAAGAGATCACTTTTAACGATAAGGCCGTCCATTATGCCACCTGTCTATTTTGTATTACTTTTATATGATGTGATTTCGGTTTTTTCATATTTTAATGAGGGAATGTCTGAGTCGTAATTTTGTGGTTATTATGGGCGGTGGTAACCACATAACATTTTGGAAGCTGCCAGCTCATGCCGTTAGCGTAGTCAAAAACAAAAAAATTAAACGAGGCCCGACTCGAGCTGCGTGCGACCGCTAAAGTGTATCGACGCATGTCATTTCCAACAGCTTGCCAAGCCCTCCGATTCGATCTGTCAAATGTCAATAAATTTTACAGAATTTTGCGTAGTCCATTTGCGGTTTGATAAATTTACAAGTGAATATCCCAAGTAAATCAAGATGCTGGCTGTGAGAAACCTCTTTAAGGCTAACGCCCAGATTCTGAAGAATGTTGCTCAGCAGAGGAACATGAGTGTGGTCGCTATCCCACCCCGGAAGAAGGTGTCCAAGGGAGTAAGTAAAGCTAGAAGTTTTCAATTTTTGACCTTTTCGACCACTTACAAGTCATTAAATGATATCTATAGGACCTTAATTATGAAATCTAAGTAAACTATAGTTATAAATGATTATTTAACGGTTGTAGCGCAAATAAAAACATTACGTAATTTTGTCGCAAAAGTAAGGTTACTTATCAAGTAAAATATCGGTTTAGACGCACTATCGAAGGTACATATTATCATTTGATGTGTTATGACCTATTTAATACCACATTCATTTTTTCTGACCTCATTTGTTTTATTTATGATGACTGGATATTTTCATATGTTGTCTCAACAAATTACTGATTTTAAAATGGTTACTGATTTAAAACTAACTTCGCTATATTTCGCCCTAGAGGGAATTTTTTTTCCAAAATCTGTGGTACCAACTTAGAGGCACACTCTTTAAATTAAAAAAAGAATGTAATCATACTTTTTTATTAAATCAGTCTACAATTGACTAAAAAAACATCATTCAACCAACTGATAAGTTTTGTTCCAGGTGATTATAATTTATCAATGATATCATTAAATCCTCATTTGATTTGTTTCTATTACAGGAGGTAATAGCTCTCGGCACTCTGATGGTGATTGGCTGGAGTGTGGTACCCGCCTGGGTGCTTGTCAACATCAAACACTACCGCGACCATGAATAAACTAACCAATAAATTACTGTAGTAAATTATGTCAAATAAAGTATTTGTTTAAGTTATTTGGTGTGGTGTTTTAGTACTTGGAAAACATGCATTCCTTACCATATGAAATAAATTTTTTCTATAGAAATAAATATAATTGAAGAGTCTGCTTGTAATGTCAAAGTAACAGATTTTTACGGAAGAAATTGGGGGAATCTAGTGTGAAATAAATTTCTATATCTTTATAAATAACAATTGGTTCTCTCTCTATGAAAGATCATGTCTTGACAGACAAATTTTGAGGTATTTTTATATTTACAATATTATTTACGGCCTTGTAGTTTAACTATTTAATTTTAAAAAGCTATTGCATGACTAAATCAGCCTGATTTCCACAAATAGCAAGTTAATGATATTTTTGGTAAGAATTTTTTTTTTTTTTTTTTTATAAAATCTTGTTAACTGTTAACAGAAAATAATCCTTCCATTAAGGCTCGCTGGTATATCCCCATGGAGTTTGAACAAGCACTAAGCTTAAACTGGATTGATGGGTAATGATTGTTACTCAATCACGCCAGAAAGGCTTAGCGGATCTGGATGAAATTTGGCACAGAGATAGATTATAACCTGAATGAGTACATACTTTTACCCTGTAGGATGCACTACCGTGGGTAAGACATGAAAATAAAACACCTTTGAATCAAGATCGAATATAATAAATTATATTACACTAACAAAAGTCTCAAAACGCTAATAGCGGCTAGAATAGGTGACAATTTAAACAAAATGGCGGCGCCTCGCTGTATTGGCGCGCATTCATCCTGCAGCCATTCATATTCGTCGACATAGCCGCGTTCTTGCAGGATGGGCCCGAGAGTGGACAGGACTCTTGCGTGATAATCATTTATGTACTTAATCTGAAAAATAAAAGCTTTTATAGCCGACGTCCGTTGTAAAATTTTTCAGTTTTCATTACTTATGAAGACAACAGAAACTATAGTTTTTTGTTAATTTTTTTTTGTTTTGTATAGAAATGACAGGAACCACATAGTGATATTTTGACATATGTTTACAGAAATGGATACAGTGGATATTTGAAAAAGAAAAGGACATTGATGGGTAAAATGCTTACAGAAATTACAGTGGATATTTGAAAAAAAAAAAGGAAATTTATGGGTAAAAATGTAAGAGTTGGTTTTATAAATCAAAGTTAAATCACCAAATTTTTAATAAAACGCTAATCATAATTATGCCGGTGCAGGCATCCATTCATAATGAAATTGGCAGAATTGGATCAGACTGCAATTACTCAAAACTCATCGCTACCCAACTGCCGCTTAGATAAATTTTACAAATACCTCAAAGTCAGTTAGCAAGTCGACATCAAGGCAAGCAGTCTGGTGTGGTGCCAATGAAATAGTATAAAATCCCACCGCCCCGCGGCCTTCGAAGTCAGCAACCATGCCGTCAGCCTATAAAAAAAAACGGGGATGATCGCATGCGCATAGATTTCACCGGAACACAGTAATGCACTACTGCTTGGCGGCAGATTTCAGGTGTGGTGGACAAATTAGGCTTGGAACTGACATTTTTTTAATGAACGAACTGATTGCCCATCTGTTGGTAAGTCGACCCCCGCCCATGACATTAAAGTCTCATTACAGATTTGGATCATACACTGAGTCGCATTCATCCTGCTGCGTCCATCATCCGAGACGGGGATGATGGACGCAGCATTTCACCGGCACCCATACTCCCGGAACACAGTAATGCGTGCACTACTACTTGGCGGCAGATTCCAGGTGGCAGTACCTCTCCGGACGAACTTGGCACAAGTTCTACTGCTTTTGGTTGCTCCTTTACCACCACCCAGGGGGTACGTGTCGGGAATCAAAGGGTACACACCTACGGACGCGAGCAACTGGACCTGCTAAGCAACTTATTGTCATGGGCGAGGGTCACCACTTACCATCAGGTGGACCCTCAGCTCGCTCCGTCACTATTCACATTAAAAAAAAAACTGTGGATTGTTCCTAGCAACTGTGGATTGTTCCTAGCAACTGTGGATTGTTCCTAGCAACTGTGGGTTGTTCCTAGCAACTGTGGGTTGTTCCTAGCAACTGTGGGTTGTTCCTTTCGTATCGCTCGTACGATGCGTATAGTGACTGAGGGTATCTGAATGGTCTCCAAAATGGACATGTTAGTTTGAGGATTGTAAATGAATTCCTACCAGCATGTGATCAGCGTCTGCATTAATCAGTATCGTCTCCACGAGGTCTTCGTGGCGGATGCCGTACTCCCCCACTTCGTAGTATCCAGGCTCTGGAAACCAAAAACGATGCCACTATTTGAAACCGGCCAAGTGCGAGTCGGTTCGCACTTGGCCGGTACGAACGTTTCGAACGTACGAACGAAAAAAGTACTATATGTATTCTATCAGTTATCTAGTTCCCATACAAGCTATGCTTAGTTTGGGGCTAGATGACGCTGTGGGAAATATGTACATGAATATTTATTTTATTTATTTTAACTGAAACTGTAGATTACCAAAGTACCCACTATAAAAATTGCGCTGTATTAAATTTTACATAGATTATTACAAAAACATTTTCCTATGAAAGTATGCGTTTTTAATACAACACATAAGGTTTTACATACAGATGAACATAAACAGCAAAAACACAAAATTTCATCCAAATCGTTGGAGCCGTTTCCGAGATACACAAAATAAATGTATAAATAAATAAATACACAACTTTAAAGTAACTCTTTTGAAAACTTATAAGATAGTTAGAATAGTACCTACTATAAAACTATAGTAGATTCAAAGAAAGAAAGAAAAATATTTTATTTGTGCCACTAGGCTTACAATTAGACAGCACAATAATTATAGAAAAAAAAAACAAGAAAAAATATAGAGAAAAAAAAAATACAAAAACTTAACCTAGCAGACACAAAAAGGACTCTGCCTCAGCATAATGTTGATTGACTGGCAATCAACGCTGGTCTTCCGTCAGAGCCGTTTCAAAGGGCACTCACATAGTCGCCAGCAACTGGACCCCCCAAAAACTACTCACCGTTACTGTATATCATCTGTGGGCTGATCCCCGGGTCGTTGGCGGCGGGCCCGCTCAGGATCCACGTAGGCCCCTCGTGCACGTTCAAGAAGTGCCCCACCCCGTGCCCCGTGCCGTGCCCGTAGTTGAGACCCACGTCCCACAACGCTTTGCGTGCTAGGACTTCAATTACGTGACCCTGTAACATATATTACTGTTAATATATTAACAGTAATATAATATAATTATGTTAACAGTAATTATATAATATTACTGACCGTTTTACCTGAAAACGGGGACCACAAAAATTTACGAGATAGCGCTGTTTTCAATTTTCATCACAGTTTACTAGAAAAACGCTTTGCGTAAAAATATGCGTTTTTACAAGAAATACAATTAAACAGGTAAACTTATAGCAAAACTCTATCTAAACACAAAATTTCATACAGATCGTTGGAGCCGTTTCAGAGATACACGAAATACAGATAAATGATAGAATGAGACATGTACATATATATATACAAGAATTGCTCGTTTAAAGGTATTAGATAAAAAATATTTTGAGAGCGTGGTGGTCCAGGGGCACAGGTGCCGACTATCAATCTGAAGGTCGCTGGTTCAAACCCACACGAGCACCAATGAGTTAAAACATCAGAATCTAGTATGTTCTTTGCCAGTATGGTATGATTATTACCCCTTTCTTTAAAAATCATATCAACATAATAAGAAGAAATATAAATACCATACAATAAGAAAATAAGTAGAAATTTAATGATGTACCCGTGTACCGGACGGGAAGACCGCCGTGCCCAGGTTGATCTGACCCTTGAGGACCCTGGTGAAGGCGCGGCGCTGGGCAGCGGTCGGAGACGCGCTCATGTGCCTCGTGCGAGTAATGTCCGTGGTTCCATCTCTGAAATATATATTCATTAATTTTTGACGGCTCCGTGGCTTAGTTGGTAGTGGCCCTGCCTTCGAAGCGGGGGGTCCCGGGTTCGATTGATGAAGTTCTCGGGTTCTTGGGTGGTTGTCTTGTGTTTCTGTTGTCCATGCCATCTGCGACACAGGGAATCCTAGTGCAGAGGTATGAGTGTATAAATTAAAAAAAAATGGTAAAAAACTTTTAAAAACAAGCTTTTTTTTAATTGCCCTATTAATATGTATTGACCTGTAAACATTTTTTACCAATAAATACTTATGACTTATGACTTATGACTTATTAGTTTTTGTGTTCACATATTATGCGGAGGGATAAATGGCATATAACAAAACAAGTCTTAAATATGGATGTGGAAGGATATAAGACACGAGGTAGGCCAAAGAAAAGATGGATGAATTGTGTGAGAGATGATATGCGTAAGAAAGGAGTGAGTACTGATGACGTCTGACAGAGGGGAATGGAAGAAAAATACATGTTGTGCTACCCATTAAGGGCGGGGAGATGATGATGACGGCTCCGTGGCTTAGTTGGTAGTAGCCCTGCCTTAGAAGCGAGGGGTCCCGGGTTCGTATAAACAAGAGATCTTGCTTTAGAGGGTCTGCCCTACCTGTATTGCCCTCCAGAGTCGACGAGCAGAACGTCTTCCTTCCCAATGACCCTCTGCTCGCTCTCACTCGGCGTGTAGTGGATGATCGCTGCGTTCTCCCCCGCGCCAGCAATCGTTGCAAATGATGGACCCATGAAATCTGCTTCGTCGCTAAAAAAGTTCGAAAATCACAATTTTACATCCGACTAATATTATAAACGCGAAAGTTTGTGTATGGATGGATGTTTGTTACTCAATCACGCCACGGCTGAACGGACCTGCATGATTGGCACAGAGATAGATTATAGTCTGGAATAGCACATAGGCTGCTTTTTATCCCGGAAAAATGTACGGTTCCCCTGGGAAGTCCAACCGCGGGTAACACGGCGGGGCGCAGATAGTATATTATATAGGCGAAGGTTTGTATGTATGAGCCTCATAACAATAATGGTAATAAAAACTTTTAGGGCGCAGATAGTATATTATATAGGCGAAGGTTTGTATGTATGAGCCTCATAACAATAATGGTAATAAAAACTTTTAGGGCGCAGATAGTATATTATATAGGCGAAGGTTTGTATGTATGAGCCTCATAACAATAATGGTAATAAAAACTTTTAGGGCGCAGATAGTATATTATATAGGCGAAGGTTTGTATGTATGAGCCTCATAACAATAATGGTAATAAAAACTTTTAAAAACAATCTTTAATTGCGTTAAAAAGAAGTTGGATTTATTGCGACGTTGTATTAATTTTCGTGTTCTCAGCGAGCCCTTTCAATTGATACCCATACTGTGGTAGTGCAGAAACAATAACTAGTCCGCCATCTTGGATGATCCGCCATATTGGAATTAGAATGACGTCACATAGCTAAGCATGCATTGTCATCCAAAATAAGCGTGTATACCAAATTTCAGCTCAGTCGGTTAAAGATAACTGATTTAAAATTCAGTTGCAAGTTTCCACCCGGAAAAAAATACATTGCAAGTTAAATAAAAGCTTGAACAAAATTTCACCTACCCTCGTAATTCCTCCATCTTGTTTGAAAGATCGACTTCAGTCACATTAACGCCAGCGCTTACTTGCTGATGTACCCAGTACAAAGACCGAACCACTGCTACTCCATCTTTGATATGCGCATTGCGGAAACCCTGAAAAATTTATAATTATTCATGGACATTTCACACAGCGTCTATGCATAGCTTGTAATATGGGAACTAGATAACTGATCGAATACTTATATAGTACTTTTTTGTATATTTATATTTATAATACATAATAATTAATAAACAAGTGACTCAAATAAAAATCGAAAAAAAGTAACGTCAAATCTTGCTTTACTTATATCCTGCCCATAGGCGGTACATTAAACCATTAAAAAAAATCATACTGGTATACAACAGGCGAAGAAAACAAGTCACAGCAGAATACGCAATTTCGTTAACTTGGATGATATATTTTTTCAGTTATTTTGATATAAGAACCAAACTACAGAACCGACTTTCATAAAATTTCTATGGGCCCAATATAAAAGCAAATTCTTTCACATATTATAAATTTTTTTTTTTAAATCGGTTTTGATGTAACAAACAAAAAAAACATAAAAAAATACCTTACTACGTGAAAATCCCAAGTTATTAGTAGCCATAAACAAATCTTTCGACACCTCTCAAGCTAAAATCCACAAAGCCGTTTAGGCTACAGAACGCGCCAAAGACAACAAACATACATACAAACATACACTCAACATAACCCTCATTCTGACGCAGTCGGGCGTGGTGGCCCAGGGGCATAGACGCCGACTTTCAATCTGAAGGTTCCTGCTTCAAACCCACACGTGCACCAATGAGGTTTTTCACTTGAAAAAATTTATGTGCGCAATACCACGTTCTCGAAACGGTGACGGAAAACATCGTGAGGAAACCGGCATGTCTTAGAGCCAAAAATTCGACGACATGTGACATCTACCAATCCGTTGGCTCCCGTGGTAGGTCAGAGCCGATTCACTCTCAATTATCGAGAGCAGGCCGGTGTCTGCAGTGGGAACATTAGAGGCTGGTACGGACGCAGTCGGGTAAATGCAGCCGATTCATGAACCTCCAGAAGTGGATTTAAAATTGTATTACTCACAGCTAACTCAACTTGGTTCTTCACTACTTTTATAAGAGCCACGGGGGACACCGTAGACAAAATGTTGACGTCATCATTTGATCCATCCTGCAAGCAGATTATTTAGAACTAGCTGTGTTCCGCGGTTTCACCTGCGTTTTTCTCGTTTCCGTGGAAACAGCGCACGCAAAAATAGGTTTTCGATTTTACACCTTGTGTTACAAAATAGCAATTTAATTACGGATCCCTAATTTTGAAAAAAAACATAGCCTATAACCTTCCACGATAAATGGACTACCCAACACTGAAAGAATCATTCAAATCGGACTAGTAGTTCCAGAGATTAGCGCGTTCAAACAAACAAACAAACACTGCAGCTTTATAATATTAAGTATAGATTAATTACCTATTAATTTATTACCTGGGCAAAAACTTCGCTAGGTTTTTTTCTGTAAAAAATTGCGTTTTTACAAGACATAAAGTTATATAGATAAATAGCAAAACCCTATCAAAACATAAAATTTCATCCAAACTGTTGGAGCCGTTTTTGAGATACACGTAATAAATATACAAGAATTGATCGTTTAAAGTAATCAAATATTTTTGTATCATTGAAATTACCAACTAGACAAGACGCCAATTACTTATTTAATTAGTATCGTAATCACTACATAGTATAAAACAAAGTCGCTTTCTCTGTCCCTATATCCCTATGTATGCTTAAATCTTTAAAACTGCGCAACGGATTTTGATGAGGTTTTTTTTAATAGATAGAATTATTCAAGAGGAAGGTTTATATGTATAATACACTAGCAAGTCACCCCGGCTTCGCACGGGTAGTTTCTGTACAAACCGGGCGAAGCCGAGGCGGGTCGCTAGTATCATTATATATCGAAACGCAATTAATTATCGTTAGAAAATTCTAGGCACTTTTTGTTCATGCATTTTCTTACTCTTTCTTTTTCAGTACTTTCTGATATATTGATTAAAGTACTATTTTTTTTTATCTTAATATACATAAATTACGTGTCACGATGTTTGTCCGCGATGGACTCCTAAACTATTAACCGATTTCAATCAAATTTGTACACCGCGTGCAGTTTGATCCAACTTGAAAGATAAGATAGCTCACATCTCAATTTATGATCGCAATATTATTTTTATTGCAAATTATTTGTCTATTATTTGACAGTTACAATTACAAAAACGTTAGCCACAGCAACGCGTGGCCGGGTCAGCTAGTTTATTATAAAAATACAATTTCTATGGAATTTTTGCCACCGTGTCGTTTAACAGCTGTCAAATTGCGAATCAAGACAGGAGAACATTTGTCTGGCAAGCTAGCTATATATAATATCTGTAGCATGTGTTAATCCAGGATATAAGCTATCCTGATACCAAATTTCGTCCAAATCCGCTGAGCCAAACAACAAACACAGACATACAAACTTTCGACATTGTAATATAAGTGCGATAAAAAGTTATTTACAAGTTTGTACATACATTTTCAACAGCCAAGTAGATGGCGTGGCTGCCGTCTTCTGATAGCCAAACAGTGCTGCCATAAGGAAGCTCGCTCTGAAAATAACAATATCTGCGTTTTAGTAGTAATAGACAGACAAAAAGAGCGACTTTTTTAATGTGAATGCGTGACGGAACGAGCTGAGGGCCCATGGAACGGAAATGCATTGACGTTACAATGCTTGATGATTTTGAGGTAAACGAAATTTTACCACGTTCTCGAAACGGTGACGGAAAACATCGTGAGGAAACCGGCATCTACCAATCCGGATTGGGCTACCGTGGTAGATCAGAGCCCATTCACTCTCAGTTATCGAGAGTAGGCCGGTGTCCCTGCAGTGGGAACATTAGAGGCTGGTACGAACGGACGGTAATATTTTTATGTGATAAATGTGAAGGTACGAGCTGTGGGCCCACCTGATGGTAAGTGGTGACCCTCGCCCATGACAACAGTAATGCGTGCGACTCAGTATGAGATCCAAATCATTACTGAGTCGCATTCATCCTGCTGCGTCCATCACCCGAGACGGGGATGTTACGACTCATGCGCATGTGATTTCACCGGCAGCCACACCCTTCCACCGGAACACAGTAATGCAACCACTACTGCTTGGCGGCAGATTTCAGGTGTGGTGGCAGTACCTCTCCGGACGAACTTGGCACAAGTCGTTTTTGGTTGCTCCTTTAGCACCACCCAGGGGGTACGTGTAGGGAATCAAAGGTGTAAGGTGTACCACCTACGGACGCGAGCAACTGGACGCCCCAAACTGAAGTGAAATTTGCTTAGAGATGTGGTTACCGTGAAGTTCCTCAGATAGTCAAATATCTGTGCATAAGGTCTGGCCGTGATCTGCATTCCCTCTGAAGCCAGGTGCTGGACTATGTCGTTCGACAGTACTCCGTCACTCCAGAATAGAATTATGTTATTGGGTGCACTCTGGAAAAATAATTCAATGGTAAGATACGAATAATTTTAATTTTTTTTTACTTATTTTATTTAAAATTAATTTACTAAATAATATTTACATTCCTGATCAATTTTTTCGACGGCTCCGTGGCTTAGTTGGTAGTAGCCCTGCCTTCGAAGCGAGGGGTCCCGGGTTCGATTCCCGGCCGGGGCACACTTTGTGTGAGCATGAAGTTTGTTCTCGGGTCTTGGGTGTTCGTCTTGTGTTTCTGTGTTTGTCCATGTCATCTGCGACACAGGGAATCCTAGTGCAGAGGTATGAGTGTGTAAACGTTTTTTTTTAATTATTTTAAATACAAATACAAATATTCTTGATTGTTTAAACTATCCAATTGAATGTCTGCTTGACTGGCCTGATAGCTCAGTTGGTTATGGCTCTGCCTTCTGCGTTGTAGGTCGTCGGTTCGATTCTCACCCAGGACCAGCATGACAAAGATTTTTTTGCTGGCTGTACCACCCGTAATTTGACGTATGTCAAATAAGAATAGGACTGTCAAGACGCCATTTCTCGCATTTCTGACGTAGGCATTTGGTACAGAACTAAATATAACATTTCAGAATTATATTTTAACTAACTGCACCCCGCGGTGTTACCCGCGGCTGGACTTCCCACGGGAACCGTACATTTTTCCGGGATAAAAAGTAGCCTATGTGCTATTCCAGACTATAATCCATCTCTGTGCCAAATTTCATCCAGGTCCGTTCAGCCGTTCTGGCGTGATTGAGTTACAAACATCCATCCATACTTACAAACTTTCGTGTTTATATTATTAGTAGTATAAACAATATTCATGGTTTTTTTGTGAGCATTTTTTTGCTGGCTGTACCACCGGTAATTTGACATATAATGTGAAGTTATCTGCAAGTATTTATTGACAGTTGACTTGCATAGTATTTATTGACAGTAATTGTATTTCGCTCGGTCCGGGGGACTCGTGGGCAGTCAGGGGGTAATGGACCACCCAGAAAACTTACCATATCAGCCCTTATCACGAGGTAGGAGAAAAACACGGGGTTGTAAGGGATGTCCGACCCGCGGAGGTTTAATGTATCTGCGGACAGTTACGATTACTATTATTATTCGAGTTACCGAGATATTTACCATGATTTGCCTCATTTTTATAATAGTAATAGTCATAATAGCATTTTATTGGTAACTTAAATATTACAGATCAACATTTTATCGTATTAAATTACTTTATAATTCATGAAATTCAAATAAAAATAAAAAAATTAAAAAAAAAAAAATATTTTTTTTTTTTCAGACTCATGTCCATATTGATATATTACATTCAAATTATTGTAAATTACAATTAAACATATTATAAATTATTATAAGAATTAATATGTCAAACAATTTTAATTAAAATTAATATTTATTTTATTTTTTGTATGGTAAATATCTCGGTAACTCGAATAATAATGTTCATAACCATGATAGTTTTAAAATTTAGTTACAATTACAAATTATTAGGCAGAGCTACTACCAACTAAGAACTACTCCGTGGCTTAGTTGGTAGTAGCGAGGGGTCCTGGGTTCGATTCCCGGCCGGGGCACACTTTGTGTGGTGGCATTTGTTCCCGGGTCTTAGGTGTTTGTCTTGTGTTTCTGTGTTTGTCACACAGGTTTGTGTTTGTCCCTGCGACACAGGGAATCCTAGTGTAGAGGTATGAGTATGTAAACGTTATTTTTTTTTATTTGTTGAGCATGTAACATCACGAAGCAGGGAACAGCTAGTGATCAATATGTACTTACAAGCCACCTCGTCAAGAGCTGTCAAAATCAATGCGCTTGCGCCTCTACTTTGCATCTGAGTCAGCAGTTCAGAAATCTTGTCACTGGCTGGTCTTCCTGTACAAAAATAATCCAATTATTAGAGAACTTTGGGGGGTCCAGTTGCTCGCGTCCGTAGGTGATTACCATTGATTCCCTACACGTACCCCTTGTAGTGATAAAGGAGCAACCAAAAGTAGCAGTAGAATTTGTGCCAAGTTCGTCCGGAGAGGTACTGCCACCACATCTGGAATCTGTCGCCAAGCAGTAGTGGTTGCATTACTGTGGAAGGGTGTGAGTGCCGGTGAAATCACATGCGCATGAGACGTATCATCCCCGTCTCGGGTGACGGACGCAGCAGGATGAATGCGACTCAGTAAAGATTTGGATCTCATACTGAGTCGCGCGCATTACTGTTGTCATGGGCGAGGGTCACCACTTACCATCAGGTGGGCCCTCAGCTCGCTCCGTCACGAATTCACATAAAAATAAATGTGTATATATTATTATGTAATAGAATAGAATAGAATAGAAAAGCATTTATTTTGACACGACATAAGTAGGTACATTGATGATGTAGTAAAAACATATTTTGACATGTACATTGATGATGTAGTAAAATTTGGGCGCTTGCATTGCTAATGCTGGCTTAACCTAACGAGATAGATCAAAATAGTGTAATTACAAAATTAGGTTAACCTATAACCTGTAAAATCGATGGTCAATGGCATCAGGGCGTTTGTGGCTCTGCTCGGAGGTCCATCGTTGATGCTGGCGCGTGCGAGGTCCACCAAGTTTTCTGGAGTCGCGAGTAAGGTGATATTGACTTGGGCTAAAGCATTCTGTAAGAATTACGAGTGACTGATAATAGTACATTTCTGTTACAAATGGTTGTAATTTATTGCCAAATTTAATCAAATTGAAGAATTAAATGTTGGTTTAGTATATTTTGTCTCCCAAAGTTAATTTTATTCATAAAATGTTGACCACTTTCTGACATAAAAACTCTTTGCTAAGATTTAAATAGTACCGTTCTTTTTAGACGGACCTTCTTGATAAACCGTGCGTTTTACATTACAATAACGCACAAGTGCGTAATGAGATACATTACGATACGGAAATTAGTGAAATAATAGCACCTTTACGAGCAAATGTGTAAAAAATTAAAAGGCGATGCTACTACATTATTACAGTCTTAAAAATCGATGTGGAAGGATATAAGACAAGAGATAGGCTACGCTTTCCTAGAAAATACCCGAGATTTCAACCCTTACCTGTAAAGGTATCCATGAATTTCTAGTGTAAGTGGTAGGGTCGACCCCCACTACTGCGTTGGCTGGCAGATTGTCAACCAACCACTGCGTCACAGATGAGTCTGTGCCTGAAAAAGAAAACAAGATTAGGTGTTATTATTCGTGTTACCGAGATATTTACCATGATTTGTGAGTTTGGTAAATATCTCGGTAACACGAATAATAATGTTCATAACCATGATAGTTTTAAAATTTATAAGATTAGGTGTGTCAGTAAGTAATGTCAGTATTCATATGTGACAATTCCTACGCCTCAATTGAAACATGTCGTAACTTGTTAAGACTAGTCTCTAATTATATGAAGATTTCATAGAATTAGAGACTTCATATTTGGAATATGTAATACTGTCTACGAGGGGTTTGTTGTCTGTTTCTTCCCCTCGGGTTGGTCGGTTAGGGTTGTAACAGACGTAAACTTAACAAATAAGATTAGCTTAAACATGAAAACTGACTGTAATTTGACATATCTGTGTGCATGTAATGTGCCTGGGGAGTTCCTGTGACACGTTATATGCTCACGAATATGTGTACATGTGTGTGTAAAATTTGACGTGTCCAAATGATACTTGAGATCTAAAGGAATAAATGAGTTTGACTTTGACTTTGAGTATACCTTGGATGACCTAATAATAATAATATATCTTTCTTTCAGGCAACAAGAACATAAAAATAAGTACATTGGATAAATACCTTAATCTAACATGCATATAAGAAATATATTTATAACTCTTAAAACTACGCTAACTGGGAACTTTCTTCTTAGGCGCGTCCCGGAAACGAAACACGACCCCGATGGGAAATTACAATACAAAGTAAAAACTTACCTTCTCTCATCAGGTCCCACAGCGTAGTGTCAACCTGGACGTAGAACTGCGTGAAGTACCGAGCGTCGGTCCAGAGTAGCGCACGCGATGCCGTCACCACCGCCGTCCCAGAGGACCCCTGGAGACCAGAGACCCACTCCCGACGCGCGTCCGCCGGAGAAATGTATTGGTTCTAGAAGAATTTGTTTAATTTCATACTCATACCCGTACTATAAATTTTAAAACTATCATGATTATGAACGTTATTATTCGTGTTACCGAGATATTTACCATGATTTGTGAGTTTTGTTGACTCCCGATATTTCGACGCAGTTACATGCGTCATGGTCCCGGGCAAACTAACTGCGTCGAAATATCGGGAGTCTACAAAACTCACAAATCATGGTAAATATCTCGGTAACACGAATAATAATGTTCATACCCCTACTATTCGTTTTACTTTTACGCACTCATGCAGGATGCATTATGACCTGTGTCGGAAATAATGATTTTTTTTAATGTGAATAAGTGACGGAACGTACTGAAGGCCCATCTGGTGGTAATTGGTTTCCTACGTCCATGACAACAGCAATAAAACTCAGATCCTCCCCAACCGAAGCATGAGAATACCCAAGTCGCAACTCTTTGCAGCCATCACCCGATCTTACGTCTCAGGCGCATGGGATTTCCCCCACACACTTCCACTGGAACACAGCAATGCGAATGCACCGCTGCTTGGCGGCAGATTACCAGAGGCAGTACTTCTCCGGACGAACTTGGCACAAGATTTACTGCTACTAGTTTTTTATTTCCTGTTATTATTTTAGGCTATGTAAGCCATCATTTTTGGCAAAACCAAGTGTTTCATAGTGTTGCTAAGGCTGAATAAATGTGTATGAGTATGTGTATGAGTATGTGTATGAGTATGTGTATGAGTATGTGTATGAGTATGAGTATTAAGAAAATGTCATTAATTTTACTCACGTTGTGAGCGTCGGCGGTAGGCACGATATAAGCATCGACTCTGTTCTCCGCGAGTACAGATCTCACAGCCGCCAGCCGCGCTGAGCTGGTCTGCCGATTCACCTTGGATATTGAGGAGTCGGGCACTGAGGGAACATACGTTTTAAACCACCTATCATAGATCAGGGGCGTAGATATTGGGCGATAGATCTTGGGGTTACAGTTGCTCGCGTCCGTAGGTGACCCTTAGAGTCCCTACACGTACCCCCTGGGTGGTGCTAAAGGAGCAACAAAAGTAACAGTAGAAATTTGCCAAATTTGTCTGTTTTTTTTCTACTTTGTATGAGACCCTTCTCCTGATAACAACAAACACAACAAAAAATAATTGGTCCAAAAACAAAATTGGTCCAGCCGTTCAAGCGTGTTGCCGTGACCATGAGAAATAGGATTCATTTTTAAGGTACCGTACCCAAAAGGTAAAACGGGACCCTATTACTAAGACTCCGCCGTCCGTCTGTCTGTCTGTCACCAGGGTGTATGAACCGTGATAGTTAGAGAGTTGAAATTTTCACACATGATGTATTTCTGTTGCCGCTATATAACAATACTAAACTATTATACTATACAATACTAAACTACTACTATAATAACAATACTAAAAAACAGAAAAAAAATATATTTAATGGGGCTCTCATACAAAAACGTGATTTTATTTTTTGTTCGTTTTTGCTCGATATTATAGATCATGGTACGGAACGCTTTGTGCGCGAGTCCGCCACGCACTTGGCCGGTTTTTATATAAAAAAAACAACGTTAACACACTCATACCTCTGCACTAGGATTCCCTGTGTCGCAAATGGCATGAACAAACACAGAAACACAAGACAAACACCCAAGACCCGAGAACAAACTTCATGCTCACCACACAAAGTGTGCCCCGGCTGGGAATCGAACCCGGGACCCCTCGCTTCGAAGGCAGGGCTACTACCAACTAAGCCACGGAGCCGTCAAATGCAGATATATAGATGAATATTCAATAAGTTACTTGCCATAGATCGGTGCATCAGGCTCGGCCGAGTTGAAGTACCGCATGGGTATATGCCCATGCGCCACTCCTGTCATGTATCTGGAATGTAACACGCATTTAAAGGAGATAAAGATATTATTATTCGAGTTACCGAGATATTTACCATGATTTATGTTTTGTTGACTCCCGATATTTCGACGCAGTTTCATCTTCATAAATCTTTAGTTAGCTAAGAATCATCTCGATCACGTCGGCATTCAAGAAAAAACCGCATCAAAAGTGGTCCATTCGGGAGCTAAGATGCCACAGACAGACACACAGACACACACTACAAACTTAAAACGCCCCTCTTTTTCGTCCAGGGTTTTTTATTTATTTATAAATAATTACACACATCGCATCACATGCGCATGAGACGTATCATCCCCGTCTCGGGTGATGGACGCAGTAGGATGAATGCGACTCAGCAAAGATTTGGATCTCATACTGAGTCGCGCGCATTACTGTTGTCATGGTCGGGGATCACCACTTAAAAATTTATACACAATCATATTAATAATATATATATACACATATATTGTATTTGGTCATAGCTTCAACATGTATTTTGAAAATAGAATTAAATACTCACATAAAACATAGCACAAGCCAGCTACACTTCGCCGACATGTTGGCTAAAGTGGTGATTATTATAAAGAATTAACATTTATCGATATTATTGCAGATAACGAACATATCACTGATAATGCAGGATTAGATACGTGATTAAAATTAAGACGTATAGATTTTGTAGGTGACCATTTAATTATTTTTAACCGTATTCAAAAAATGAGGAAATCATTAATTTTTATATTTTTTGTGTATAAAAAAACAAAAGTAAAAAATTGACAGGGTCCACTTACAAGGTGGTTTCAAGAAATTTGTCTTGATGATATTCCTCCAAAAAGCACTTAAATAAATTAATGGTAAAAATTACTTTTTAATAACAAGATTTTTTCGTGTTCTCAGCGAGCCCTTTCATTCGATACCCATACTGTGGTAGTGCAGAAACAATAACTAGTCCGCCATCTTGGATGATCCGCCATATTGGAATTAGGATGACGTCACATAGCTAAGCATGCATTGTCATCCAAAAGCGTGTATACCAAATGTCAGCTCAGTCGGTTAAAGATAACTGATTTAAAATTCAGTTGCAAGATTCCACCCGGACAAAATACATAAGTTGGTGATTGTGGTATATGGTATTTTGTGGATAACGGTGTTGGTTGTACCACAGATATAATAATAGTTGTTCATTAATAATTACTTGATTTCTGACTGTTCTTTACTTCTAAGGTTTAACTGTTTGTTAGCCCTAAGAAATAAATAAAATAAATACATTGCAAGTTAAATAAAAGCTTGTAAAAAAGAAATGAAATATATTAAGTCTGTGTATCTAAAATTTCAATTATCAATTTTACAAACCGGCGTTTTCGAGCGCAATTTACTAATTATTATATAAAATTAAATTATTATGAACTAGCGACCCGCCCCAGCTTCGCACGGTTATAAAAGCATCAGTGTCGTATCAGAAATTACCCGTGCGAAGTCGGGGTGAGTTGCTAGTGTATTATACTTATAAACCTTCCTCTTGAATCACTCTATCTATTAAAAAAACCGCATCAAAATCCGTTGCGTAGTTTTAAAGATTTAAGCATACATAGGGATATAGGGACAGAGACAGCGACTTTGTTTTATACTATGTAGTGATTATGAAATTAAACTGCTTTCATGTAAATATATAACTTTATTAAAACATTTATGCGTATTATTTGTTAGGTATAAGCGAAGTAGAGTGATAATGTTGAGCGGTTGTTTCACATCTGAAAAAAAAAAATGTCTTTGGATACTCAATCATACTGGCTTAGTTGGTAGCAGCCCTGCCTTCGAAGCGAGGGGTCCCGGTTCGATTCCTCGGGCACACTTTATGTGGTGAGAATGAAGTTTGTTCTCGGATCTTGGGTATATGTCTTGTGTTTGTGTTTGTCCATGCCATCTGCGACACAGGAAATCCTAGTGCAGAGGTATGAGTGTGTTAACGTTATTATTATTATAGGAACCACATTATACAATACTTTTTTTGGCTCAGTAGCTCAATTGGTAGAAGTCCTGCCTCTAAGCCTCAAGAGCCGGGTTCTATTCCCGGCCACGTAGCGTGACGAGCATAAAGCTTGTTCTCGGGTTTTGGTGTTATGACTACATTATCTGCCAAACCTTATGCCCTGGTCATGGGGGCGCATTCATCTTGCAGCCACTTGTAATCGGCAGCCAAGCCGCGCGCTTTGAGGATCGGACCCAGTGTATCCAATACTCGTTGATGGTATGCATTAATGTACGAAAGCTGAAAAAAAAAAACAAAAAAAAAATTATTGATCAAAAAACTGTTTTAAACGCGCTTTCGTGTTCTCAGCGAGCCCTTTCATTTGATACCCATACTGTGGTGCAGAAACAATAACCAGTCCGCCATCTTGGATGATCCGCCATATTGGAATTAGGATGACGTCACATAGCTAAGCATGCATAGCAACCAAAAGTAGCAGTAGAACTTGTGCCTAGTTCGTCCGGAGTCCGGAGTACTAACAGTAGTGTTTGCATTGTGGCTGCTGGTGAAATCACATGCGCATGAGACGTATCACCCCCGTCTCGGGTGATGGACGCAGCAGGATGAATGCGACTCAGTAAAGATTTGGATCTCATACTGAGTCGCGCGCATTACTGTTGTCATGGGCGAGGGTCACCACTTACCATCAGGTGGGCCCTCAGCTCGTACCGCCACATTTGTTACATAAAAATATTACCGTCCGTCCGTACCAGCCTCTAATGTTCCCACTGCAGACACCGGCCTACTCTCGATAACTGAGAATGAATTGGCTTTGATCTACCACGGTAGCCCAATCCGGATTGGTAGATATTACATGTCATCGAATTTTTTCGTTTCTAAGACATGTCGGTTTCCTCACGATGTTTTCCGTCACCGTTTCGAGAACGTGGTAAAATTTCGTTTACCTCAAAATCATCAAGCATTGTAACGTCAATGCATTTCCGTTGGTTCGGCACGAGGGTGATAGTTCTGAAGCCCAGCACGCCGCGTCCGTCGTAGTCCCCGATGAGGTTTCTAGCCTGTTACGAAGTACAATGCAAAAATACTCTTTTTACAGCACATGCTGAGTGGTTACCTATTTTGTTGTTACATATTCTTCAATTTGTAATTTTGTTTTTAATTTTTAAGTGAGCCCTAATTATGTTACACAAAATAAAGTTTTTCTATTCTATTCTACGTCCCGGGATAAACAGTAAACATTGGGAATTGGTTGCCAAAATCAACATTAAAGCGTCGAAAGCTTTTAACTAACTAGCATTAAGGCTAGTCTATACTTATAATAAAACTAACAGATCTGACACTGTACATTGAAGAAATTAAAAAAAAATTTTGGATGCGACTTTTTTCATTTTAGCCTGTCTGTATCCTGGCCGCGTATCACGCCGAAACTATTGAATGAATTTAAATGAAACTTGGCATGATTTGAGGTCATGCTTTGAGGTAGGACGTAGGATACTTTTTATCCTGAAACTCAGCACGGTTCCCGTGGGAGAGGGAATAAAAGTCAAAATATGTTTTTCATTGTAATTCATTAACGCGTTGCCCGATTCGATTTATTCTTTTTTTGTTAGAAAGCAAGCACTTTAGACATTATCCTGTAAATATTTCAAGGTCGTCGGTTTCGTAATTCAGAAATTACAGACATTACAACCCTCAGGCTTGGCCACGCATCACGCCGAAAGTACTAAATTAATTCAAATGAAACTTGGAATGATTTGAGGTCATACTTTGAGGTAGGACGTAGGATACTTTTTATCCTGGAATTCAGCACGGTTCCCGTGGGGGAGGGGATAAAAGTCAAAATGTGTTCTTCATTGTAATTCATTAACGCGTTGTGTGATTTCATTAATTTTTTTTTAGTTACAAAGGAGATACGTTAAAAATTGTCCCGTAAATATTTCAAGGTCATCGGTTTTGTAGTTTGGAAATTACAGACATTACAACATCAGTATTAGGTCTAAATAACTTGAACTTTCAAAGGACTTTCACAGACAGATTGGTGATTTTATAAGGAGAAACTTAAGATACTTTTATTTCAGAAAAACAAAAAACAATTAGGGTTCTGCGCAAACTAAAACAACTAGTTATCACTACATAGTATAAAACAAAGTCGCTTTTTCTGTCCCTATATCCCTATGTATGCTTAAATCTTTAAAACTACGCAACGGATTTTGATGCGGTTTTTTTAATAGATAGAGTGATTCAAGAGGAAGGTTTATATATATAATAATACACTAGAATGTCGCCCCGGCTTCGCACGGGTAGTTTCTCATACAAAACTGATGCTTTACTAACCGTGCGAAGCCGGGGCGGGTCGCTAGTTAAATATATTCCTATGTATTTCGCAATACTGACCCTGGGGTGATCAGAACCCTTGGTGACATCAACGGTCTCCACGAGGTCTTCGTGACGGATGCCATACGCCCCCACCTTGTAGTATCCAGGCTCTAAAGACAAACAAACAAACAAAATTGTTACCATGTTTTTAACAGGCTTCGAAAATGGAGGATGTTCCACTATACTGTTGTGTATTTTCACAGATTTCTTCACCATTTATCAACCGATTTCGAAAATACTTTTTATATTTGAAAGGATATGCTTTCAGATTGATACCGTAGAATTTTTATCAAAATTCGTGCAATAGTTTGGTTGTTAAATCAAAATAACTGCATAAAAATGTCATCCAAGTAAACGAAATTGCGTATTTAGTTACAAAAGTATTGTAGACGGCTATTTTTCGATTTTTACAAGCTTTTATTTAACTTGCAATGTATGTCCGGGTGGAATCTTGCAACTGAATTTTAAATCAGTTATCTTTAACCGATTGAGCTGAAATTTGGTATACACGCTTATTTTGGATGACAATGCATGCTTAGCTATGTGACGTCATTATAATTCCAATATGGCGGATCATCCAAGATGGCGGACTAGTTATTGTTTCTGCACTACCGCAGTATGGGTATCAAATGAAAGGGCTTGCTGAGAACACGAAAAAGGCTTGTTATTAAAAAAAAATTACCATTAATTTAGTAAATCAATTACTTGTACATCAAACCATTTGTAACGCAAAAAGGGTCGTTAAAAAATTCATTATAATAATAATAAAATTTCATTTATATTTTATTCAGATAACATTGATACTGAATACAAAAAAGCATTAAAAAAAAATACACTTAATTATTACAATAAAATAAAATATAATACAATAAAATAATCACGCATATAAATCCTACTACTATTATAAAGGCGAAAGTTTGTAAGTATGGATGTATGGATGTATGGATGTTTGGATGTTTGTTACTCTTTCACGTAAAAACTACTGAATGGATTTGAATGAAACTTTACCACAATATAGCTTATACATCAGAATAACATATAGGCTACAATTTTTGAGGTTTCTATAAAATCTATATATATATAAAAGAAGTCGTGTTTGTTACAACACTTATAACTCGAGAACGGCTGGACCGATTGCCGTGGTTTTTGATTTGTTGGATTTGTTTCCGTCCCGAATAGCAGAATAACTATTAAAACATGGGAAAATTAACGAAAAAAATAAAATCAATTTATCCCCGTATTCTCCACGGGAACGGGAACTATGCGGGTGAAACCGCGGGGCGCAGCTAGTAAATTATAATTTCATTAATTAATATAATATAATGTCAGCGTTGGGGTGTATCACTGTTAAGACCACTGCATTTGTCTAGTCTGTCAGCTAATTTATATAAATCTCTCACCGTTGCTTAGTATCTGGTTCGCCGCTAGCCCGGGGTCCCGCGGGTAGGGCCGCCAGGAGACCCCCGAGGGCCCCTCGTGCACGTTCAGGAAGTGGCCCACGCCGTGGCCCGTGCCGTGCGCGTAGTCCAACCCAACGTCCCATAGCGCTTTGCGTGCAAAACTGTCCAACACATTTCCCTGAAAATTCAACAATAATAAAATGGACATTTCGCACAGTTCCATAATCTTTTTTTTTATACTACTTATATGGCAAAAAAGCATACGGCCCACCTGATGGTAAGCGGTTACCGTAGCCTATGGACGTTTGCAATACCAGGGGTATCACTCGCGCGTTGGCGACCCTTTAAATATTTTAAAACACCCCTTACTGACCCCATACTGTAGTCTCCAAGGAAATCTAGTCCCAAACTAAACATATATGAAAACTAGATAACTGATATATTATACAATATATTATTCTTATACATACTAATATACATGCAATTCATCTGTATAAGGTGTTTGTTGTTCCATACATAAAAAAAAATTATGTATAGTATGGAATGCGACAAATATGAAATTCGTGTATTGTTAAGACATTATTCGCTTCCACCATACTATTTATTATTAAAACGTACTGCGCCGTCAATAAACAAAGAGAGAATGATTAAAAGAAAGTAAAACAATTGTACTCTTCATAGAATCAGAGACTAGTCTTAACAAGTTACGACATGTTTAAATTGAGGCGTAGGAATTTTCACATATGAAAACCGACATTACTTATGAGACACCCAATATATACACAAAACAAACTTACAACCCCTCTTTTTATTTTCTGGGGGGAGGTAGTTCACCTTGACTCCTTTAGGGAACAGCGCGCTGCCGAGCATCATCTGCCCCTTGAGGACCCGCGTGAAGGCGTCTCTCTGCTCGGCAGAGGGAGACGACATGTGTCTGGTGCGGGTGATGTCTGTTGTGCCATCTCTGTCGAGGAAAACATTTGAAAAATTTCGAGGCATTTGAAAAGAAAAACATTTGAAAAAAAAAAAAAAAAATTATTTATTTAATTATTTCTTGCACAAAAAAAAACTTAAATTTATGTATTGTACAAAAGGATAACTTAAAGCTAAAAGCATTTTCTACCAGTTACCCTTAGTAGTTGATTGAAAAAGAAAAAGTTTCGTATCTTTTTCTTTTTCAATCAACTTCAAAGGAGATTCTCAAATCGACAGTTTTTTTTACCATACACCTCTTTCATTTATGAACAGATTTTGAAAATTCTTTTTTTATTTGGAAGGATATGATATTTTTTTTTTTTTTTTTTTTCAAGTTAAATTTAGACTCTAATATATTAGAAGAAGTTACATTTCAGTTTTATTTTAATTTCAGATTGGTCCCATAGAATTTTTATCAAAATCGAATCAATAGTTTGGTTGTTAAATCAAAATAACTGCAAAAAAATGTTATTGACATATATTTTCCAGTTATTGGTTGATATTTATAATAAACTAGCGACCCGCCCCGGCTTGCACGGTTAGTATCATCAGTGTTGTATCAGAAACTACCCGTGCGAAGCCGGGGTGACTTGCTAGTGTATTATACATATAAACCTTCCTCTTGAATCACTCTATCTATTAAAAAACCGCATCAAAATCCGTTGCGTAGTTTCAAAGATTTAAGCATACATAGGGATATAGGGACAGAGAAAGCGACTTTGTTTTATACAATAGTGATATCGGATATTTTTGAAAGCTACCAACTGAGCTGTGAGGTGAGTCACTAAACCTGTATTGTCCGCCAGAGTCGAGCAGAAACATGTCTGAGGCCCTCACGACCCTCTGCTCGCCGTCTCTGCTCGGGGTGTAGTGTATGATAGCTCCGTTTTCACCCGCGCCCGCTATCGTATCGAACGAAGGACCCATGAAGTCAGCTTCGTCTCTAAAAAGGAGACAAAGTCAAGGTCAAACTCATTTATTCCTTTAGATCTCAAGTATCGTTTGGACACGTATGTGTTAGCTATGTTTTTGGTAAATAAACAATTTTATATTTTTGTATTTTGTATTATTGACACGTCAAATTTTACACACACAAGTATATATATTTATATAACGTGTCACATGTAAGCTTGCAATATATTATTATGATTGTCAATGTCATTTTGTAGTGTATTATTATCTGTATATATATATTTTGGCGGCAGCGATACAACGGTCCAGCGTTGTTATTGATACGGCAATTGCCGTTATATAAGGTAATTCACCATTTTGTAAATAGGCCTGGCAGGCCTTTCAATGCCGTATCAAGAAAAATGTATTATAAGTAAAACGAAACGTTTTTTAGCACACTCACAGCAGATAGCCAGGGAAATCTGAATGAATCTGAAGTTATGAAACGATTAGAAACCTGTATGGAGAAGAAACAAATGAGGAATAAACATTTTTAAATTATATACGGCATTTTAGTATTTTTCCTTAAAATACGGCAAATCAGAATGTGACATACGGCATCCCAGAATTTTACGATAACAACACTGCAACGGTCCTAGAGTTAACTGGTAGGAAGCTGGTGAAACTAATGTGAAAGTGATTGAATTGTTGGTTTAACATAAATGAGAAGATAATGAAAGAGAATAATAACGAGTATTAATGATCTGGAGATATTTAACTTCAACCACCGCGTCGAAACGGGCGGTAGGTCTTCACACAGGAGCTCCTGCACATTACATGCACACAGATATGTCAAATTACAGTCACTTTTCATGTTTAAGCTAATCTTATTTGTTAAGTTTACGTCTGTTCCAACAACATCATTTCTTCAACGATTTGTTTAGTTCGCACAAAGTAATATTAGATAGTAATAATATATAAGGGTGTCTCATAAGTAATGTCGGTTTTCATGTGTGAAAATTCCTACGCCTCAATTTAAACATGTCGCAACTTGTTAAGACTAGTCTCTGATTCTATGAAGAGTACAATTGCTTTACTTTCTTTTAATCATTCTCTCTTTGTTTATTGACGACGCAGTACGTTTTTATAATAAATATTAGGAGTACAAATAAGTTTCCGCCGTTTTTAACACAAATGAAATATTTATTGTATTATAGAAGAACGGTAATATAAATTTAATCAAAATATTGCCCATCACTTGCAACCACTTTTTCCCATCTCTCAGGCAGCATTCGAATCCCACGTCTGAAGAACTCCTTGTCTTTTGAGGTTATCCACGAATCAACCCAATTTTTGGTATCCTCATAAGATGTGAACCGCTGCGCCGTCAGAGCATGTGCTACGGACCGGAACAGGTGATAATCGGACGGTGCAATGTCTGGTGAATACGGCGGGTGGGGTAACACTTCCCAATCAAGTGTTTCCAAGTACTTTTTCACGGGAGCCGCAACATGTGGACGAGCATTGTCATGCAGAAGAATAATTTTTTCGTGTCTAGAATAGTATTGAGGGCGTTTTTCCTTCAGAGCTCGGCTCAATCTCATCAATTGTGTTCGATAGAGGGCTCCAGTAATTGTTTCGCTCGGATTAAGCAACTCATAATACACTACACCTAGCTGATCCCACCAAATACACAGCATATCGTAAATTTTTGGCCTTCCACTGCGATCTTTGTCTTCTACGTCGAAATCACCGTTTTTAAACTTTTGAAACCACTCTCGACACGTTCTCTCACTCAAAGCAACCTCACCATATGCTTCTACGAGCAATCGATGCGCCTCAGCAGCAGATTTCTTTAAATTAAAGAAGTAAACTAATATTTCCCGCAAATGACGCTTACTTGGCTCAAATTTTGACATTTTCAACTTATAAAAATTATATTTTACCAATATAAAATCAATGATATTAATAGGTTATGTTGTTCTTGAATGTCCAAACTATTTTTTAAGCCGGTTATCATCTGCGAAAGCTAACCGAAACTCCGTGCCGCGCCATCTACAATAAAACGGCGGAAACTTATTTGTACTCCTAATAGTATGGAATGCGATAAATATGAAATTCGTGTATTGTTAAGACATTATTTTGTACTCTTCATAGAATAAGAGACTAGTCTTAACAAGTTGCGACATGTTTAAATTGAGGCGTAGGAATTTTCACATATGAAAACCGACATTACTTATGAGACACCCATATCTGTGTGCATGTAATGTGCCTGGGGAGTTCCCGTGACACGTTATATGCTCACGAATATGTTTACTTGTGTGTGTAAAATTTGACGTGTCCAAACGATACTTGAGATCTAAAGGAATAAATGAGTATGAGTTTATTAATATAATATAATAATCATTTATTTATTTCAGACATATTATAACATCCATTAATTAATTAATAAATAATAATAATAATAATCTATACTAATATTATAAAGCTGCAGAGTTTGTTTGTTTGTTTGAACGTGCTAAACTCTGGAACTGCTGGTCCGATTTGAATGATTTTTTCAGTGTTGGGTACTCCATTTATCGAGGAAGGCTAAAGGCTATGTATTTTTTTTTCAAAATTAGGGATCCGTAATAAAATTGCTATTTTGTAACACAAGGTGTAAAATCGAAAACCTATTTTTGCGTGCGCTGCAAAAACTATTGACAATTGAACAAAATGATATACTACGGGTTTGTAGATCCCATTAAGACCTACAAAAAAGTCGGCGAGAACATATATCTAGCTATCATGGTTTATTCACAATAACCAATTTTGTGTTCAAAATAATTATTAAATCATCTGAAGAAAAAAAAAAAAACTAGAAAAACGCGGGTGAAACCGCGGAGCACAGCTAGTAATAAAATAAAATAAATTGCTTACTTGCGAAACTCCAGTAGTTTATCGGCGACTTGTATCTCGGTGGTTTCGACGCCTGCGTCGACTTGTTCGTGCAACCATCGTAACAGTCTCACCACCGCGACGCCATCCCTGATGTGGCAATTACGGAAACCCTGGAAACAAGTATCTTTTTCTTTGGCGGCTCCGTGGCGTAGCCCTGCCTTCGGAGCGAGTCCCGGGTTCGATCCCCGGCCGGGGCATGGAGTTTGTTCTCGGTTCTTGGGTATGTGTTTGGCCATCTGCGGTACAGGGAATCCTAGTGCAGAGGTATGAGTGCGTTAACGTTATTGTTAACTTTCAGGGGAGGCTATCAACGCGGATGTAATTGTAACCGTCTTGAAAAAGGTGGTTTTCAGATTTGGATGTAAATACTGCAAATCTTTAACTTAACAATTATGTAATAGGTGTGTGAATATGACTCCGCCCCTTTTTGTCAAAATAAAACACATTTGTTCGCTTACAAAATTAAAAAAAAAATTATTGAAAGTATGCTCCATCTGCAGCTACAGCCTTCGCCCATCGTTCAGGTAGTTTTCGTATTCCTTGCTGGAAGAAGTCCTGGTCTTTTGAGCTTATCCAGTTGTCAATCCAAATTTTGATACTTTCACATGAAGTAAACTTTTCTCCAGTAAGGTCTGTCTGCATCGTCCGGAATAGGTGGTAATCCGAAGGAGCTATGTCTGGTGAATATGGCGGGTGGGGTAACACTTCCCAGTCCTGTCCCTCTAAATATCTTTTTACGACTTCTGCGGTATGCGGTTTGGCATTGTCATGCTGAAGAACTAATTTGTTATGTCTATTCACCCATTCTGGTCGTTTTTCTTCTATGGCTCGCTTCAAACGCATTAGTTGTCGTCGGTAAACTTCTCCATTAATAGTTTCAGAGGGTTTGAGCAACTCATAATATACAATACCTTTCTGATCCCACCAAATACAGAGCATGACCTTGGCACAGTGAATATTTATTTTTGGCTGTGATGGGCCTGGTTCGCCTGGTTTCACCCAAGCTTTTTTGCGTTTAGGATTTTCGTAGTGTATCCATTTTTCGTCTCCTGTGACTATCCGATGCAAAAATCCTTTTCTTTGCTGTCTTTGAAGCAGCATTTCACAAATGGTTTTCCGACGTTCCATGTCTCTTTCTTTTAAATCATGTGGAACCCAGTCACCGGCTTTTTGAATCATTCCCATCATTTGTAAACGCTTTGCAACAGTTGAACGATCAACATTTAATGCTGCAGCTAATTCTGATTGAGTTTGGCAAGAATCTTCCGCCAATAATGCTTCCAATTCAGCATCTTCAAATTTTTTTGGTGGTTTTCCATGTTCTTTATCCTCAGTACTAAAATCGTTATTTTGAATTCGTCGAAACCATTCCTTGCAAGTTGTATTAGACGGAGCATGCTCACCATAAATCTCCACAAGCAAACGATAAGTTTCCGCTGCAGTTTTCTTCGCAATAAAATAATGTAATAACACTTCCCGCAAATGACGTTTATTTGGAATAAAAACCGACATTTTCGAAAAGGTGAAAACAATTGTTGCTTACACTTCAACCAAATATCATAAAATGCGTTAGATAGCTGACATTCAGTACTATCGAATACAAGTATGGTCATTTATTAGTACACGTAAACAATACTAAAAACGACATCTGTTGAGAAAGGGCGGAGTCATATTCACACACCCAATATTTCTCATATAGTGAAATGTCATTTCTTTTGAGAATAAAACTGTTTAATCAGAATATTTTTTTATGTAAGTATGTTCACTGATTTCTCCGCAATTTATCAACCGATTTGGAAAATTATTATTTTTTATTTGAAAGGATATGCTTTCAGATTGGTCCCATACATTTTTTGTCAAAATCGGTTCAACAGTTTGATTGTTAAATCTAAACAACTGGAAAAATATGTCGTCGAGTAAATCACGAAAGTATTTCTTTTCGTGACTTCGTAATCACCGCATTTGATGGCAGTACTTCTCCGAACGAACTTGGAACAAGTTCTAATGCTTCTTTGGGTTTCATCTTTCGCACCACCCGGGGGACTGAGAATAGAAACTGAGCGTATTCACACAGACGCGAAAATGACACAAAAGCTTGAACAGTAAGAGGATATTCTTGATGGACTAAGAATATGTGGCCTGGACGAGATCGCTACTAAGCGATAAGGCCGCCCATTGTACATTATTTAGTTTCTGTGTACATTTATTTATATCGGTGTGCAATAAAGTATTTTTGTATTGTATTGTAAATTTACCTCTAATTCAACTTCGTTCTTGACCAGCTTAGCTAGCGCTACGGGAGACACCTCGGATATCAAAGGCAACGGTTTCTTGAGGACATCACTCTGGAATGATTATCAAATAATATATAAAAAAAAAAAAAAAAGCCTAACTGTGAAGAAATTGAGCCTAATGAGTCTGCACAGATAGTAAGTGGGGATTTTGAAGTAGTTAATTGAGTCTGACGCAGGTAGTAAGTGGGGATTTCGAAGTAGTTAATTGAGTCTGACGCAGATAGTAAGTGGGGATTTTGAAGTAGTTAATTGAGTCTGACGCAGGTAGTAAGTGGGGATTTCGAAGTAGTTAATTGAGTCTGACACAGATAGTAAGTGGTGATTTTGAAGTAGTTAATTGAGTCTGACGCAGATAGTAAGTGGGGATTTTGAAGAGTTAAATGAGTCTGCGCAGATATTAAGTGGGGTTTTTGAAGTTGTTAATTGAGTCTGACGCAGATAGTAAGTGGGGATTTTGAAGTAGTTAATTGAGTCTGGCGCAGATAGTAAGTGGGGATTTCGAAGTAGTTAATTGAGTCTGACGCAGATAGTAAGTGGGGATTTCGAAGTAGTTAATTGAGTCTGACGCAGATAGTTAGTGGGGATTTCGAAGTAGTTAATTGAGTCTGACACAGATAGTAAGTGGGGATTTTGAAGGAGTTAATTGAGTCTGACACAGATAGTAAGTGGGGATTTTTAAGTAGTTAATTGAGTCTGACACAGATAGTAAGTGGGGATTTCGAAGTAGTTAAATGAGTCTTCATTAGATTCTGATACAGATCGTAAGTGGGGATTTCGATGACGCTATAAAAGCTATATTTAGATTTAATAGTGTACCTAATGTGTTTCTTTGTATTTTTTTATTATAAAATAAAGGCCGGCGTTGAAGGCTCGTCCGGGAGGGGCGCGAACCCGTTAATTTAGTTTTGATCATTTGAATGCGCGCGGACATGGCTCACCGTTTACATCTCGTAACAAGTTGTTTCGCTTACCATACCTATCCCTGACAGATTGTACGTGAGGATTTTTAAGTGATAAAATAATCCCCTCACTAGAGAACAATACGGACCCACCATAATGGAATGGAATAAGATATGGAATGGTATCTCACCCCCGCGGCGGCTCTGTGTATCGCCTCACTGGCCTCACTGGAAAGCCACACTGAATTCTGCCCATCGCCAGTTTCAGATAGCTTTTTCTGCAACAAATTAATTAGTACATTTCAAATCCTTTTTTGAGTTTTTTGGTGTTTTAAAGTCTGTTAATTAGATTTATATAACAGTTAATCATTTATTCAATTGCCACTTGTCAGTTAATAATTTTAGTTTTCAAAAATATTTAATTAAAAAAGTATTATATTTAAATACAATACTTGAAAGTAAAAATAATAAATAAATACATAATAATGGACATTTACACAGCGCCAACTAGACCCAAACTAAGAATAACTATGGGAACCAGATAGAACAAGATCACTGATATAATACGAAGAATTCGAAGACATGTGACATCTACCAATCCGGATTGGGCACCCGTGGTAGATCAGATTCACTCTCAATTACCGATAGTAGGCCGGTGTCCTGCCACTAGTTTATTGTTTCTTACCGCTTCGCTTTCCAAGTACGCCACTACGCTATTATAAGGCAGACCTTCAAAGTCTGCCACGCCCTCATCGCGGAGATGAGAACCGACGTCCTCCGGCAGGGTGCCGTCCCCCCAGAACAGCTTGACGGCAGACGGGGTGATTAGCAGATAAGAAAAGAAAACGGGGTTGTAATCTATATCGCTACCCCGAAGGTTAAGAGTATCTGGGGACAAAGTGGTCACATTTATCCTGTTATCTGGGGGGGTCCAGTTGCTCGCGTCCGTAGGTGTGTACCCTTTGATTCCCTACAGGGGTACGTGTAGGGAATTTTGGTGGTGCTAAAGGAGCAACCAAAAGTAGCAGATGGGCGCAGCATGATGAATGCGACTCAGTAAAGATTTGTATCTCATGCTGAGTCGCGCGCATTACTGTTGTCATGGGCGAGGGTCACCACTTACCATCAGGTGGGCCCTCAGCTCGATCCGTCACTCATTCACATAAAAACAAAAAAAAAATTTTTAACCGCCTCGAAAGAGGAATGTCAGAAGTTTGTATTCGTACAAGAATATTACTAGTACAGTAAGTGCAATCGACTAGTACTTACACGCGACTTCGTCTAAAGCAGTGATGACCAAGGAGGCTGCTTTCTTTTCAACCATTTTCTTTCTCAAATCTCCTATCTTCTCCCCCGCTGTTTTACCTATAATTTAAGAGAACAGTAGGTGAAATAGGCTGGGATTCTAGGGCGCGATCAACAGTTCCCCAATTACATTATTTCTACGGCGCGATCAACAGTTCCCCAATTAGATTATTTCTACGGCGCGATCAACAGTTCCCCAATTAGAGTATTTCTACGACGCGATCAACAGTTCCCCAATTAGAATATTTCTACGGCGCGATCAACAGTTCCCCAATTAGAGTATTTCTACGGCGCGATCAACAGTTCCCCAATTAGAGTATTTCTACAGCGCGATCAACAGTTCCCCAATTAGAGTATTTCTACAGCGCGATCAACAGTTCCCCAATTAGAGTATTTCTACAGCGCGATCAACAGTTCCCCCAATTAGAATATTTCTACGGGTGCGATCAAGAGTTCCCCAATTACCTGTATATTTGAGCGGAAGCGGGATGATGTCGTTGTGGGTTCTGGGCGTCGGCGGATCGTTCAGTTGGTACCTCACTTCGTCCACCAGGTTCTTAGACACGCCTACTATTTTCATGTTTACTTTGGACAGCGCTGACTGGAAAATATATAAGATATACATTATACATATATTATACTAGCTGTGTTCTGCGGTTTAACCCGCGTTTTGCTCGTTTCCGTGGAAACAGCGCACGCAAAAATAGGTTTTCGATTTTACACCTTGTGTTACAAAATAGCAATTTTATTATGGATCCCTAATTTTGAAAAAAAACATAGCCTATAGCCTTCCTCGATAAATGGACTACCCAACACTGAAAGAATCATTCAAATCGGACCAGTAGTTCCAGAGATTAGCGCGTTCAAACAAACAAACAAGCACTGCAGCTTTATAATATTAGTATAGATGTACACAAACCATATTTGCATATATTGGAAGGTCAATTATTAGAGTATTCACAACCAAAATATCAGAAATGTATAGTTCATAATTACGACAAATCATTACGAAATAAGTACGACAAATCGCAATAAAAAATAGATATCTAAAAAATTGTCCCAGGTACAACAGCCCCCTTCATCATGAGCCCCAGAATAGGGTAGTTTCTCAGCCGACTTCCAAAGGGGGTTATCAATTTATAGCCTTCGATACTTCAGAAGTTAAAGACCCTATCGAATCACTTCCTTATCTCCGTAAATTAAAAAGTAAAGTACCCACAGATTCAAAAAATAATAATTCCACGTTTACGCACTAGGATTTCCCGCAGATGGCATGGATAACCACAGAAACACAAGACAAACACCCAAGACCCGAGAACAAACTTTGCGCTCATCAAAGTCTTCTCCGGAAATCGAACTCAAGATCCCTTGCTTCGGAGTCAGGGAACCTACAAAGCTACGAAATCATGCGATAGACATGGGCGTACCCAGGGTAGGGCAGGGGGGGGTAGCTGCCTCCTGGAAATTTAAATTAATAAGCGAGCAAAATTATCTACCTATAAAGTAGCATCATTTGCGGCTGTTTGCCCTACACACTACACTACATATACCTAATGTTTCATGTAGGTGTGTTTGTGTAGTGTGTATGCCAAAAAAAGCGCGGACGACCCGACCTAAAAATCTGACTTGCCCCCCCTAGGCCAGAAGCTGGGTACACCCATGGCGAAAGATAATGAACAGTACCTGCAATGGGGTCCACTCCTCCCTTGTCATGGTGTGGGGGTCGACCCCCACCACTGCACCCTCCGCCAGGTTGGTAGACAACCACTTCTCCATGGAAGGAGTGTCGGGGAGGGCTGGAATAATAACTATTTCTTTTTACCCGACTACAGCGTACCCAATAGGACGGTAATAGTTTCAGCTCGTAATTTCTCGTTTTTTTTTTATTTGAAGAAGTGACGGAACGTGAAGCCCGCCCTGGTGGTAAGTGGTTACCACCGCCCATAATAACAGCAATACGAAATAGGTCTTCCCCGACCGAAACAAGAAGACCCAAGTCGTACCCCGTACCGCGCGCCACCCGAGACTGGGATCTTACGTCTGATGCCCACGTAATTTCACCGGCACCCACACCGTTTCTGAGATACGCGATATAAATATACAAGAATTGCTCGTTTATATACATAAGATTATTTTTGTGTATGGGTATGATTATTTCGTTTTGAGAGTGTGTATTTATCTGTAGAAATTATTGTATTAAGTTGTTTTATAAAAGCGTGCAAATATGTGAATACTAGCTGCGCCCCGCGGTGTTTCGGGAGGCAATATAATTTGAAATTTGAACTCACACTGCTTCATCAGGGTCCAAAGGCTCATATCAGCCTCCTTTTCAAATTGCGTATAATATCTGAAACAATAACGTATTCGCATACACAGCTTTTCCTCGTAGGTTAAGGCAGAGACCGACGGCCCCTCTCCCAATTGTACTATTAATTAGTACTGTCCAGTTTAGGGCCCGCGATGACATCACGTTGGCACCATATTATACATGCCATCTGTCCAGACTAGAGTCCGCAATGACGTCACGTTGGAACTTTATCATACCTGCCATGTATCCAGACTAGGGCCCGCGATGACGTCACATTGGGACTTTATTATCCCTGCCATGTATCCAGACTAGGGCCCGCGATGACGTCACATTGGGACTATTATTATACCTTCCAGCTGTCCAAACTAGACAGAATACCAGCGCCTGGCTACATTTTAGTGATTTTGCTAAGCAAAATTCTGAGCCGAAAGCCTTTTCCTGTTGTATATTTATTGTTTTATTGTCGTAATTCTAGTTATCATTTTTATATCGTACCTCTATTCGTTTCTATTTTGTATTGCCTACGAGTGCCAAACATGATATACACCGATGACGTCACATTGGGACTATTATTATACCTGCCAGCTGTCTAGACTTGGGCCCGCGACGACGTCACGTTGGGACTTTACCTGCCATCTGTCCAGACTAGGGCCCGCGATGACGTCACGACCGCCGTGCCAGCCGACCCGGTGAACCCGCTCAGCCACTCGCGACGGGCGTCCACCGGCGCTATGTACTCCGACTGAGAACAGCATACTTCTTTATCAAGTGGGGTACCAAGTCGCTCACCTCCGTAGGTGAATGATAATAATCTATACTTTGGGGGGTCTAGTTGCTCGCATCCGTAGGTGTGTACCCATTGATTCCTTACACGTACCACCTGGGTGGTGCTAAAGGAGCAACCAAATGTAACAGTAGAACTTGTGCCAAGTTCGTACTGCCACCACATCTGGAATCTGCCGCCAAGCAGTAGTGGTTGCATTACTGTGTCCCGGTGAAAGGTGTGGGAGCCGGTGAAATTACATGCGCATGAGACGTATCATCCCCGTCTCGGGTGATGGACGCAGCAGGATGAATGCGACTCAGTGTAAGTCCCAAATGTTATATTCAGTCGCATTACTGTTGTCATGGGCGGGGGTCGCCGCTTACCATCAGGTGGGCCCTCAGCTCGTTGCTCGTTCCGTCTCATTTTCACATAAAAACAATAATATAATAAAGACAACAATATTCGTCACAAATTTGGATGGGAAATCGAACCCATGACGCAGACGCAGACAGCAGAGCTACCAGTACTTACATTATGCGCATCAGCAGTGGGCACGATAAACGCTGCCAGCGGCGAAGACTGGCTCGCCATCAGCGCTCGAAGCGCTGCCAATCTCTGCAGCGACATGCTTACTGAAACAAGTACAATTTATAAATACTAGCGAATTCTACGTGTGACTACGCTAAAATAAATTAATGGTACAAAAATCTTTTTAATAACTAGCTTTTTTCGTGTTCTCAGCGAGCCCTTTCATTTGATACCCATACTGTGGTAGTGCAGAAACAATAACTAGTCCGCCATCTTGGATGATCCGCCATATTGGAATTAGGATGACGTCACATAGCTAAGCATGCATTGTCATCCAAAATAAGCGTGTATACCGAATTTCAGCTCAATCGGTTAAAGATAATTGATTCAAAATTCAGTTGCAAGTTTCCACCCGGACAAACATACATTGCAAGTTAAATAAAAGCTTGTAAAAAGAAATAGGTACATTTTGAGCATACTGCATTGTTTGGTCATCTTCGTATTGCCTTTCTAATGTAACCGGTTTGGGGCACATCGGTTTGATGGTTTCAAAGTCTACAACGGACATAGGTAGAAACAATTTTTGTGTCTTTTCTATTAGGAATAGTTACGCCCCGCGGTTTACACGTTAAAAAGTCTATATGAGACGACGGGAAACAACTGACAGAAGTTGGATATTTAGCAGGCCACTATAAAAATTACTTAAATTATTCGGGATAAAAAGTATACTATATGTTATTCCAGGGTATCAGCTACCATTCTAAGAAACATACGAAATTTCCTTTAAAAAAAATGTTTCTAATTCGGTTGATAAATGACAGATTTCTGATAACAAACATGAAAAAATTACAACCAATTAGACTTCCATTAACCTGCTTTAGAAGTCTGTAAAAATTAAATTATCGTACTAAATATTATAAACGCGAATGTTTGTAAGTATGGATGGATGTTTGTTACTCAATCACGCCAGAACGGCTGAACGGCTGGATGAAATTTGGCACAGAGATAGATTACAGTCTGGAATAGCATATAGGCTACTTTTTATCCCGGAATAATGTACTGTTCCCGTGGGAAGTCCAACAGCGGGTAACACCGCGGGCGCAGCTAATTTAGAAATAAAACAATTTTTATAAGCTCTGTTCATGTTTATTTAGGATAATCTTTCATCTGGAATTGAACACAATCACAATAAAAGTAATATTAGAGGCAACTTTCACTTTGGAAAGACAAAAATATTTACATGTCCGTTGAATTTTTAAAAATTACTTGTATACGAAAATACGTAGTTTACGATGCCACAGACAGACACCGTTTACACATACACAGAACAAACTAATAACACTCCTCTTTTTCGTCGGGGGATAAAATTAAATGAAACAGTTCAACTATAGACTCTCGACTTATTTTATCGTTTAAGTCGCTAACTCTAATGTCGGGGTTTTCAAGCCCGAAGGTTTCCGACATGGCTTATCGACTAATAAAGCCGGGACCGTCATCAAATACAAATATAAATAATTTATTTCAGACTCCATAGTTACAGGTCAAGTCGTGATTGAATAAAATAATAGAGATTTAGTAATACAACTATATCAATTGTACAATTACTGCAAATGTGGTAGTTTCAACAATCTCTTCGATACTATAAAAAACGTAACCGTGTAAATGCTTTTTTAATAGAGATTTGAACGCGCTGATGGAAGGTGCATTGCGTATAGTGCATCTTAACGAGCCCGCCGAAGCACAGCATACTCGACACAGTAATAATTTAGAATAATAAATTACTTTCCAGTTGACACAAATAAAATGTAATTTTAATTGCACTTTCAGTTGTGCAATACAGATAGTAATAACTCAGTAAAAAACGTGTTCCATTTTTTCCGTGTATAAAACGGTGATTATTTTTTTAAATAAACAGCCTTATATTTATAAGGAAAAGATTAGCCACCCACAATACAACGAGTCTTAGATAAATAAGTAAATATTTATGCAAAACAAATTTTATGTGTAACCCACAAGGCGAAAAGCCATTTTAAGGCCTTGTCTACCCTTTATGGCATATCGGCGTGAAACAATCAATGAATGAAATCACTTACTTTGTATTTTGTATGTTTTTTTAACTCTGGAAGCAATAAAAGAAAAATCTTCAGAATCAGTATCAGAATCAAGCGGTGCTAAAGATATTTCAGATTGCTTTTGCATAGAATTGTCATCGTCCATAGATTTGGGTAAAATGTCTCTAGATTCTAAATCGTCTATAGATTTCAGTAAGGGATCCTTGGTATCCAAATACTCCATTTCAAACTCTGTGTCTGAGAATCTGTGGCTCATTTCCTCTTGGGAGATAAATGTACATTGCTTGGGAGGTGGTGCTTCGTTCCATGGAAAGATTGAAGGCACCGCGTGTCTCTTTAAATACCTCTTTTTCATGTCTGCAAAGTAAAATTTTCCTAAAGGCAAAGTCAAAAATCTTTGATATTTTTGATTTAAAAATAATGTTAGAAAATATCTGCAGGGTAGGCTATGCACTTTCGAGCGACTTTCCCAGAACTTTCCCAGACTTTCCGAATTTTACGAATGAGTGAAAGGGCGATATAAATTTTAAAACTATCATGGTTATGAACATTATTATTCGTGTTACCGAGTCAACAAAACTCACAAATCATGGTAAATATCTCGGTAACACGAATAAGAGTGAATGAGCGACTTTCCCAGAAGATCTAATTTTACTAATGAGTGAAAGACCTGCTTACGCAGATGATCTAATTTTACTAATGAGTGAAAGACCTGCTTACGCAGATGATCTAATTTTACTAATGAGGGAAAGAGCGACTTTCCCAGATGATCTAATTGTACTAATGAGTGAAAGAGCGACTTACGCAGATGATCTAATTTTACTAATGAGTGAAAGCGCTACTCACGCAGATGATCTAATTTTACTAATGAGTGAAAGACCTGCTTACCCAGATCATCTAATTTTACTAATGAGTGAAAGAGCGACTTTCCCAGATGATCTAATTTTACTAATGAGTGAAAGACCTGCTTACGCAGATGATCTAATTTTACTAATGAGTGAAAGACCTGCTTACGCAGATGATCTAATTTTACTAATGAGTGAAAGACCTGCTTACCCAGATCATCTAATTTTACTAATGAGTGAAAGAGCGACTTTTTCATTTTACTAATGAGTGAAAGAGCGACTTTTTCAGATGATCTAATTTTACTAATGAGTGAAAGAACTACTCACCCAGGTGATCTATTTCCGCGTCCACATAATCAGTTTCTTTGAAATGAAGAGCACAAACTAAAGGACGTTTCAACTTTATAATCTGACCATCTAACTTCATAGCTTTAATCCAAAGACATCTTCGATTATTGTCTCTTGGTATTAAATGGTGACCCAAATTATCACACCCAGGCACCACGCATCTTCCAACCATTATTATTTATATCTCATCAAGTCGATTGATGGATTCAGGCGTTACGGATGATCTGAAAATGGGGTAACATTTAGGTGCTGCATCGACGAAACATGTCGTGTCAACGCTTGAAGATGCCTTATTGAGGAGAAAGATACCGATTCTATGGTTGAGTATTTCCATTTCCATTTAAGTTATAGTTGGTTTCCTGTTCTTACACTACAGGAAAGACGGAGATGTTTGGAAACTCATTTATGAGAAGTTTGGTGTACTAAATATTACCCCATTACAAGTTTTATTAAAAGTGAGTATCATTAATCAGAACCCGAAGGAATTATCGCAGTCAGTTTAGGCATGTCCTCCATACGCAATACTATCGGTGTTCAGATGATAAAGGTCTTCATAAGCAGTGGAAACATAGATCACTTTAATCGATGGATTTATGTTTTAAAGTGTGTCTTTGCAGAAGTCTTTGTGTGTGTAGTTTAAAAGTTAAATTCATCCGCGTGGAATTTAAAAGTGAAATTCATCCGCGTGTAATTTGAAAGTGAACTTCCAAACGCGCAATTTTTCCAATTTTTGCGCGGAACTATAATATATTTTTTCGTTTTTCTGTAATAAGTAGCCTAGGTTACTCCTTATAACATCAGCTACCTACAAGTTCGTTCCGTCGAAATCCGTACAGCCGTACAACCAAAAAAAAAATTTTAATGTGTTTTTTTTTATTAGTGCCGTACATACTTTCAAATTAATTAAAAATGCTGTTATTTTGCCATTACAAACAGACACTTCAATTTTATTTATGTGTATAGTTTAAAATCTACCTGATTTTGTTTCCGCGTCTTCACATTCACAAGCGTGCGACTCCACGTCTGTTGTTGTTCTGAAACAAATAACATTCGTTTCATGTAGACTTTTTAATCGCAGGTAACACCGCGGAACCCCGCCTTCGAAGCGAGGGGCCCTGGGTTCGATTCCCGGCCGGGCACACTTTGTGTGGTGAGTATAAACTTTATTCTCGGGTCTTGGGTGTTTGTCTTGTGTTTCGGTGTTTGTCCATGACATCTGCGACACAGGGAATCCTAGTGCAGAGGTATGAGAGTGTTAACGTTTTTATTTTTTTAAATAGTCTTGGGGAGTCCAGTTGCACGCATTCGTAGGTGTGTACCCTTTGATTCCCTACACGTATCCTAAGTTCATCCGGAGAGGTACTGCCACCACACCTGGAAACTGCAAGCAGTATTGCTCGCATTACTGTGTTCCGGTAAAGTGTGAGGGTACCGGTGAAATCACGTGCGCATCATCCCCGTCTCGGGTGATGGACGCAGCAAGAATTCAACTCAGTGTAAGATCCAAATCTTATACTGAGTCGCATTACTGTTGACATGGGCGGGGATCGCCACTCATCACCAGGTGATCCCTAACTCGTTCAAACACTTATTCACATTAAACAAATATTTGCTCACAATAACAGTATTATCGGAAGCAATATAAACAGCATCACTACATAGTATAAAACAAAGTCGCTTTCTCTGTCCCTATATCCCTATGTATGCTTAAATCTTTAAAACTACGCAACGGATTTTGATGCGGTTTTGTTTAATAGATAGAGTGATTCAAGAGGAAGGTTTACATGTATAATACAACACTAGCAAGTCACCCCGGCTTCGCACGGGTAGTTTCTGATACGACACTAATACTTTACTAACCGTGCGACCGGGGCGGGTCGCTAGTTGCAAATAAGTCAGTTGTTGATGTTTTTTTTTAGTCGCTCTACGGGCAAGATATCACGTGTTATCACAAACTAGGCCACATAAAAAGGCGAATGGCAACACTGCGCTTGTACTGTAGAAACCAGTAGAAACAGAGTCCTTAGTAAAAAAAAAACAACGTTAACACACTCATACCTCTGCACTAGGATTCCCTGTGTCGCAGATGGCATGGACAAACACAGAAACACAAGACAAACACCCAAGATCCGAGAACAAACTTCATGGTCACCACACAAAGTGTACCCCGGCCGGGAATCGAACCCGGGACCCCTCGCTCCGAAGGCAGGGCTACTACCAACTAAGTCACGGAGCCGTCCTGTAATCCTCATTTGTAATGGTAATCACATTCTGTATTCCTCATTTGGCCTTCTGCCTTCTACTACCAACTGAGCCACGGAGTCGTCTAATATTTCGGCAAAATATTAGATTAGTACTCAGCTACTTGGCTAGTAGTTGATAGTATATTTACTCACAATAACACTGTTATCAGAAGAAATTTAAACAACATTGCAAAGTCACTTGTCAATGTTTTTTTAATACACTCTACGGGCTAGATATCATTAGATATCACAAACTGTGCCACTTAAAGATACTTTCTAATGGCGACACTTCACTGTAACCTAGTTTTAGAAATCTTCTTCTTTTAAATTTTTGGCTTCTGAGGCTTGGCTGCCCGCAATTTAGCCACTAACGTTTATCGGTAAGATTTCGCATAAAAAAATCGATGGAATTCCATAAAAAAATGGCCAGAGAGTCTTTATAAATATTAACAAAGTGATTATTTGTTCCTGTACATTTTATGGAGTTAGTGGTTTAATTCTAGTTTAATATGTAAATAGACAAATGTCACTGATTGTCACTGTCAAAGTCAGTGGTAAAAAACTATGTAGTAAGTAGTTATTACTAGTTATATTATAGGTAAGAGTTTAATTACTTTTTTAGTTTGTTATATTCACAAACTACATTAGATTACAGCAAATACCGGAACCCCAAGTGAATTGAATCGAAACCACAGAATTCAAATAACCGCGACTTCGTTTATCGCGAGCTAAATTCAAACTGAATACCTATTCAGCCAAGACTACAATTGAATTCCAGATTGACACAGAAAAACAATTTTATTACCCAGTAGTGGATCCAGGGTTTCGGTTCGGGAGGGGCTTGACCTAAGGTGGGGTTTATCAATGGAAACCAACAGCTCCGTTGCTTAGTAGGGAGCCTTAGGAGAGAGGGGACCGGGTTCAATTCCCGGCTAAGACATACTTTTGATTGAGCGTAAAGTTTGCATTCGAGTCTTCAGTGTTTGTGTTGTGTCTGTGTTTTTAAAAAAGAACTCAACGTATATATTACAATGTGTTTTTTATCTTATTTTATGTTATATTTTATATTTGACTTTTGTATTATAAATTTTCATCTCACTATGGATCATGTGTCTGCAATAAAGAATGATTACTATCGTTATTATATTTCCTACTAGCGACCCGCTCCGACTTCGCGTGGTTGTGCAATCTGTGACGTAGAATGTCATAAAATTCCGCAGTACATCATCTTGATCTATCTCGTAAGGTTAAGCCAGCATAGGAATGTAAGCGATCAAAAAATAATGATTTTACAAAAGTATGTATGTAACTGCCATCAACATTTATAATCATTTATCTATCGATTTTAAGCAATTGAAGGGAACCATATTTAAATATCGACTGAAAAATTGGTTAGTTAGTAAAGCTCATTATAGTGTTAATGAATACTTAGCTGTTAACACAAGTTAACTCTTTATTTTTTTCTTTGGAGTCGCTTTTAATATATTTTACCTCTGAGAGGACAAGCTGTTGTAAACTATTACTTATAAGATCTTTGTATACACAGTTTAACAATAAAATATATTCTAATTCTTCTAAAAATATATTCATAACGACATCTTTACAAATGTAGTAATTATGTAGAGAAGAACAATATTTTAATCAACTTACCAAACAATAGCACCAGATCTCACTAATATTGTAAACAAAATAGAACACAAGCAAATTAATTGAATTCGATTATCTTTGGACACTAGATTAATCGCACATACAAAACAAAACCGAAATTATCCTGCAAACCAATTAAGAAACCTCACTTTCTGCATACGCGTGTTTTTGGCTAAATTATTCCATTAATTTTATTTGGTGAGCGTAGAATGCGAACAACTATTTATATTACGAAAACAGATGTATACTTATACTGGTTAATATAAAAAAACCGGAACAGCTGTATACAACAGTTTATTGAAAGAGAAATACTATCACAGAGAACCGCGAAGAACAACCTAGCGCAACGATTACAAGAATCTACAACAGATGCGCTGATACTACTCATCATACATCACGCAAGTGATGCGTGCGGGCAGTTCGAGCATATATGTAATCACTACATCAACTATAGGACCTCATTCCGTAGACTGCGACATATTCTCAGTGCTGCCGATGACGAGATCACCTCCAACTACAGGTGGTCTTGGCATCCAGTCGGGTCAAAGTCAAAGTCAAACTCATTTATTCCTTTAGATATCAAGTATCTCAAGTATGTGGAAGGATATAAGACACGAGGTAGGACAAAGAAAAGATGGATGGATTGTGTGAGAGATGATATGCGTAAGAAAGGAGTGAGTACTGAGATGACGTCTGACAGAGGGGAATGGAAGAAAAATACATATTGTGCTACCCACTTAGTGTGGGATAAGGACAGCGAGATGATGATCTTAAGAATCATTTGGACATATCAAATTTTAAACATGCATGTACACATATTCGTCAGCATATAACGTGTCACAGGAACTCCCCAGGCACATTACATGCACATAGATATGTCGAATTACAGTCAGTTTTCATGTTTAAGCTAATCTTATTTGTTGAGTTTACGTCTGTTCCAACCCTAACCGACCAACCCGAGGGGAAGAAGGGGGGGTCAGATTAAACACTGCACCATTGCACCTACGGACCGATGGGGTTGAAGTATCTCTTAGTCTCGCCCTGGGCGAGTCTTAGTCCAGCGTCCCGATCAGTAGCAGCGAGCCAAGCCTAGGTCCCTACCGCGGTTTGATTTGATGCTTAAAAGTCGTTTTAATACCACCACTACTATAAAAACATTTTTTGCAAAAATATGCGTTTTTAAAAGTAATGCAATTAAACAGTTTAACTTATACATATAGCAAAACCCTATCGAAACACAAAATTTCATCCAAATCGTTGGAGCCGTTTTCGTTTCGAAATATATATACAAGAATTGCTCGTTTAGAAATATTAGACAGATTTAGTTTTTATGTCGGTCGAAAGCCGCCTCTCTCACCAAAAGCCCGGATAAACTTGCAAGGTTATCTTGCCGTACAGTGGTACAGCACAAGACCCGCTCGGTGGAAGATCCTCCCGTCTTGGAGAACTTGGAAAACCACCCTTCATGAAATGTTCGTGAGAAACCAACGACACCCACTAAATCTAAATTAGATATCGACCCGGCCAACAGACGCAATTAACATTAATTAATCATCGAAGTAAGTCTACAAATAGGTAAAAGCCCGTATTATAGACTAGCTAGATATGATATAATTAACTAATGACTGATTGAAAAAAGGAAAAAAAAACTAGTTCAATTCTTTCATTCTTTATTTCTCACCCTTAGGATGTACCCCTAGCATTTAATTATCTATACTGTACTAATATTATAAAGCTGCAGTGTTTGTTTGTTTGAACGCGCTAATCTCTGGAACTACTGGTCCGATTTGAATGATTCTATCAGTGTTGGGTAGTCCATTTATCGAGGAAGGCTATAGGCTAAGTTTTTTTTTTTCAAATTAGGGATCCGTAATAAAATTGCTATTTTGTAACACAAGGTGTAAAATCGAAAACCTATTTTTGCGTGCGCTGTTTCCACGTTAACGAGAAAAACGCGGGTGAAACCGCGGAACACAGCTAGTTACATATAATATGGGTGGTAGGTGACTAATGGTAATTTCTTTTACTCGTTACACTACTCTGAAAAGGATCGCACTTGACTGAATAGTAGGTATATAATGAAATGTCTGATAGATAAACGATTCGATATTTGTTGATTTGTATTGGTGATTAGCAACTTGCGTTTAACAAGGTCGGGTCTAGAACAAAAGATCACTAATCTTCTGATGTTACATATATTATGCACTTGTAAATTCACTAAGGGACACATGAAAACATTTAAATGTACTTTAGAATCATGTTGTAAGACTGAAATTAGTTTAGCAACCAAAGAGCCTTAGAACGCGTTGATTTAAAACTGAGTTATAAACAAAAATCGATTTTGATATTAACCGATTGAACCGATTTTGATAATAAAAATATGGGACCAATCTGAAAAACATATCCTTTCAAATATTATAGGTTGATGAAGACAGAGTTTGGAGATAAAAAAAAATATAAAAGAATTGATTAACCATCTCTTTTGTAAGTCGTTTGAAAAAATTACCATCCAAATCCACAACTGGCGAAGAATTTGCGTAACACGCAAAAAAAAACCCGGCCCAGTGCAAGTCGGATTCGATCACGAAGGGTTCTAAAAAGGGTTCTTGTTGTTATAGCGGCAACATAAATACATCTGTGAAAATTTCAACTCTCTATCACGGTTCATGAGATGCCTGGTGACAGACGGACAGCGGAATCTTAGTAATAGGGTCCCGTTACCCTTTGGGTTCGGTACCTTAAAAACAACAACCTTTGGAAGTCGGTAAAAAAATCCCTGAACTAAGTATATAAGATTATTAACAGTCACTTATTTCATGGTATTCACGCGTAAAGGTCAGGTCGCCATTAGCCACAGGGTCTGTAGGAAATGAGACGGAAAATACAGAAATATCTGACCTACGAGTAAGATCTATTTATTACGAAGCTATTGTTGGATAAAGGCCATAGGTTCGAATCCGGGGACCGAAAAAAATAATACTTTATAAATAAATATTCATTGGCATATTTCACACAGCGCCATCTAGCCCCAAACTAAGCATAGCTTGTAATATGGGAACTAGATAACTGATAGAATACTTAAATAACTTTTTTTTATATACATATAATACATAACAACCAGACACAGGACAAACATTTCCGTCCGCACACAAATTCTTGTCATGGGTTGGAAATCAACGCTGAGCCGAGTCCAGTTAAACAACCAGTTGTTAATGGATAGGAAATAAAATAAATAGTATCAATCAGGTTTTAATATTTTATACACATTATTCTTAACTGTAATTTAGTAATTGTACACAAAAAAATAACTACCTACCTAATTTTGGTTCATTTCATACAAAAAATATATTTTCAGTTATTTCATTGGGGAAGAAAATTAAGTACCCTTATGCCCAATTTCTATAATCATTAATATGTAGGGTTTGTATATTTTCTATTGTAACTTATTTTATTTTTTAATTTTAATTTGACCATCATTGAAAAATATTGTACTAATAAAAGAGCGTGGTGGCCCAGGGGCACAGACGTTCGTTCGTTCGTTCGTTCCGACACGTCATCTCAGCGAAGAGAGAGACCAAAAATCTCGTTACGGGAAAAAAAAAAATTGATGGGGTTTCATACCTGGACCAGTGCTGCAAGGGTCGCGGAGGTCATGCTCTAGCGTTCCCGTGTCCCTTGCGGAAAGGCACCCGGAAGGAACACCGCGGGGTTTTAGTGTGTAACCCCACGCCTCCCCAAGGCGCGGGGTATACGGAACGTATTTCTCCACGTTAAAAAAAAAAAGGGGGGGCGCAGACGTCGACGTTCAATCTGAAGGTCGCTATTGAAAACAAAAGAACCAATAAGTTTATTCACTTGAAAAATTATATCACGCTCTCGAAACGGTGACGGAAAAGGGCATGTCTTAAACAAAAAATTCGACGACATGTGACATCTACCAATCCGGATTGGGCTCCAGTGGTAGATCAGAGCCCATTCCCTCTCAATTATAGAATCCGTTGATTATTAGAAATTGGGCATTACAAGTGACAAATACAAAATCAAGTAAATCCTTCTTCTACTATCGTGGACCAACATCATTCAACAGTAGCTTGTGTTGATCTCAATATCTCACAATATTCGCGCGCATGTAACGTGCCACAGCTCCAGGCACGTTAAATGCACACATATATGCCAAATTACAGTCAGTTCTTGTTTTAGCTAGTTATATTCGCCTAGATTATGCCTGATCTAATCATTCGTTGTATAGAAGCCAGGTGCTATAAATAGTAAATGTTATGTTCAAAATCAAAATTGCTTGTCTGTTCATCTTAGTAATTGTAAGTTTTGGAAAATACATATACAGAATACTATGAGAAATTAAATATAAACTACATAAATAGTATGACGGGTTAGCTTAGTTGGTAGTAGCACTGCCTGCGAAGCTAGGGGTAACAGGTTCGATTCCCGGCCAGGACACTGCGAGTTTTGTTTTCGGGTCGAATGTTTATGTTGTTTGCCCATTTACACACTCATACCTCTGCACTAGGATTCCCTGTGTCGCAGATGGCATGGACATACACAGAAACACAAGACAACCCAAAACCCGAGAACAAACTTCATGCTCACACAAAGTATGCCCCGGCCGGCAATCGAACCCGGGACCCCTCGCTCCGAAGGCAGGACTACTACCATTACGCCAAAGGAGCCATAAGCGATGCTACTTAAATGGTATTATAAAACTTATGCTAGGTACTTATAATATACTTACAAATTCTACTGTTATAAGGTAATAAGGCATTTTTGACATAACAATGTCGCTATGGAAATCTAACTAGTCATGTTAGTTGATTATAGGGTTTGGCTGTAAGACTGATTTAAAAAATTCAGGGCTGCGGTATCTTGTTAGTAATAAATAACAAACAAATATTCATGGACAACTCACATAGTGCTATCTCAACTAAGCATAGAACCAGATTACTGATAGAATAAATATATCATATTTTTTTGTAAATACATACAGAATATTACAATCCCAGCATAGAAGATACATGTGTTCTTCACACAAGTTTGTCCAGGGCGGGAATCGAACTCACGACCTACATAGAAGGCAGAGCTTCCACTTGTTTTTCCACTTGATAAATTTATGTGCGCAATACCACGTTCTCGAAACGGTGACATGTCTTAGAACAATAAATTCGAAGACATGTGACATCTACCAATCCGGATTGGGCTCCCGTGGTAGACCAAAGCCCATTCACTCTCAATTTATCGAGAGTAGGCCTGTGTCTGCAGTGGGAACATTAGAGGCTGGTACGGTACACGAGGGTGGGATCAAAAATAAAAAAAAACTGAGTAATCACCTCGCGTAATGGACTGCCCCTTAGTTTAAGAGCTAGATGGGGCTGTGTGAAATGTCCATGAATAATTCATTACAACCATAATGGACGGTAAAAAGGTATTTGCTTTACGAATTAAGACAAATTGCCTTAAAGCTGAGACAAACTACATGTTCACAAGTGACTTTTATAATTGTAGCATTCTTTGATGTCCAATATGCGGTTCACTAAACATAATTTTACACTATTATAACACTAGATCCAAGGGCGGCCTTAGATATTGCGAGGCTCCGGGCGATAGATCTTTGTGAGGCTCTTGGCGTATGAGGAATTTAGGTGAGTTGGAAGTGTACAGGGCTCCTGGTAATCAGTCAGCTATCCTCTTTACAGCTGCAGTACATCGAAACAAAAAACGGGTTGTTCTGCGAGGGTGCGAGGCCCTACAAAAAATAAGACCCCGGACGGTTGCCCTGCTTGCCACCCCCTAAGGCCGCCACTGACTAGATCTATTCTAAAACTGAACGGAGGCTAATGGAGGGGCTACTTACTATTGTTTCAATGTGTACGTGAAAATAAGTCAAGTCAAAAAATCTTCATTCCAATCAAACTCAATCTCATTTATTCATCAGATCTCAAGTATCGTTTGGACACGTAAAATTTTACAAGCAAAAGTAAACATATTCGTGAGCATATAACGTGTCACAGTAACTCCTGCGGCACGTTACATGCACACAGATATGTCAAATTACAATTACAGTAGGTTTTTGTTGGTTATCAGACCGGTCATGCTAGAGCCCACTGGAGGTCTAGTTGCGGAAAACAGTCGTCTCTAGAACTACTATTATCAGTACACGATCAACTTCGATGACCATAGTCGCAAAGTTGCTAAAAGTCGCTCGTTTGTAAGCCATTGTCATGAACTGTCGGTTGAAAATCCCCGCACTGCAATTGATGCGTTAATTAGCAATTGGTGTTTAATTAGCAATTGGTGTTTAATTAGCAATTGTTGTAATTGGCGTGTTAATTATCAATTAATGTGTTAATTAGCAATTTGTGTTTAATTAGCAATTGTTGCGCCACTTAGTAATCACACCAGTGGATTTCGGTGAATATAGTCATTTAATTCGGCCGTTTTACTTACTACACCAATATCAAGACTGCATACTGTATTTGCTGAACTAATGACAAAATAAAACTTTTAATTAGTAATTGTTGAATTAATTAGTAATCACTCTAGTGGACATAGTCATTGAATGCGGCCCTGTTTTAGTAGCTACTACATCAAGCTTGCATACTGTATTTACTTTACAAGTAATGGCAAAATCAAAACTTTTAATTAGTAATTGTTTAATTAATTAGTAATCACTCTAGTGGACATAGTCATTGAATGCGGCCCTGTTTTAATAAGTTCTACATTAATTTCAAAACGGTCTACCATATAGTTTTTGCTGCAGATCTAATAGCGAAATCAACAAGTACCCAAATATATATTGGTGATATACAAAGTTTTTCAAAATATTATACATACATCAGTCAATAAATACTCTATTCTATACAGTTACAAGAGCAATACATGCTCATATTGTCATGCCATCTTCCTCCATATATCCGAGTGAGATCTCTCTGGACTCCAATATCTTCTCAATATCCAATGCACTCTTCTGTCTCTGATGGCTTCAAATTTCATATTTCTAGATTTATCTAACCTGAAAACCAATAAGAATTTGTCAGCAAGTTTTAAAAATAAGGAATTTATTTCCGAGTGGGGTGACTAGGCCTATATTGCTGTCCCGCATAAGGGTGTTTTGTGTACCGACCCTATTGTTAAAAATTCAACCCCAGCTAGCCAATCTTCTTGCAGTATCTTAGGACTCTGGTTTGTTGCTGGTACTGTTTCAGCATTTCCTGTGGTGCTGTTCCTACCTATAAGGGGTTTTTTTACTTTTGAGGTACTTGTTTGTTTATCTGTCTGTCAAGACCTTTTTTCTCAAGAATGCATGGAGATATCAAGTTGATTTTAATATTAAATTATCAGGTTTGCAAACCCTTAAAGAAATTAAATAATCAAACTTGTAAGTCAATCAAAAGATAAAGCCGTTTATTCTGCATATTTTGACTCTCCCAAGGAAATCAAAATTGACCTAGCCATGAACCATGAAATTTGACAAGAAGCAATATTATAGCACAGGTCAAGGAATAAATCCAATAAACATAAATTAGAAGTTACATAAAAAAAACATGAAAGCACCTTTGGTGTGAGAGTCCGACTCACACTTGGCAGATTTGTTTTGAAGTTAGCCTTCTTCTACTTCAATAATAAATGATAAATTATTTACCTCAGCATTCCATAGGAGCTATTGAATTTGAATTATCACCATAACCACTCAAACTGCCATGGAATTCAATACCACTGATCTGACTGTCCGCGTTGAATGCATAAGAGTCGTTGCTCGGGGTGTGCGTTTCTAGATTGACATCAGTATCAGGGGCTGCGGCATCAGGTTCCGCCCAGTTGATTTTAAACCTAAAAAAATAGGTACAATCTCATTATATAAAAAATATGTTTGTGTGCTTATGTTAAGTTTTTACATATTGTGTGCTTGTGTTATTTGTAAGTCTGTTCTTTTTTCATGTGTGTCAAAAATAATCTTCTTTTTTGTTTTTTGTGTACTTGTGTATTGAATTATACTCATTGAATAAATATTCAAGTTACAATAAATAAATTATACTCATTGAATAAATATTCAAGTTAAAATAAAACACAAATCTTGAGCTTTCATAAGAAATAACAAAATTATGGTCCATTCGTTTGGGAGCTACAATGCCACAGACAAACATACAGATACTCACTACAAACTTACGACACCCCTCCATTTAGTCTGAGGTTAAAAATATCAGTTAGTTATTCTTCGCATTCACTTATCAACTTTTCAATACATTATCATTAACATACAAAATAGGTGGTAGGTGAATCATTCAGTATGAAATATGTGTACAAAATATAAATAAGTTTAACTATGAGATTACAGTTCTTATCAAGTCTTGAATATTTGCATAATTTTTTTTTGTGTATGCCATGACAGACCTTGTCCAACTAGTGTTAAGTGATTACCGCCACCTATAGACAACAACAATACAAGTTTGGTATTCCCCTACAGAAGTATGCTACATAAAATATATAAATAAAGATGGTTATCTAACACCTGTATATAAATGTAATTTCATGTCTCCAAATAAAACATTTAATATATTATGTGAAGGTTAATAAATTATGTGAAAGCTAATACCTAACTGAACTGTGTCCCATTCTAACTATCGTCTGTAGACAACCCCCGTTCAAATTGAATACAAAATTTATTGATATACATGTATTAAAATGTCCGGTAGTATAATTTAATGTACAACAAAGGTAGTCAAATTCCTTTGGAAATGTCCAAAATAGTGTTGTGTTAATTGTGTCAATTTCAATGTATTTACCTGGTTACTCTGGGTTCTGAAGCTAGGATGTTTCTCACTACTTTGTCAAACTGGGGTTTCGCTGGGGGATTTTCCCGAAGTTCGGGTTCACTCTCACTGTACTCATTATTTATGAAATAACCGACACGGACGAACTCCTGACCCCGGTACGAACACGTCAGTAACACCACTGTGACGCCAAGAGCGTCATTTTCGGGGATCCTGGTGACGTCGGGCGGGGGAGCTTGGAACACGAACATGTGGCGGCCCTCAGGTATTGGCCCAACGTAAATAGTGTCCAATATTTGGTCGTGTTCCTCCGTCTCCGCTGATCCTACGTATATCATCTTCCATTCGAGGTCCTCCTTCAGTTCTTCAATGCATTCAAAAGTCAACTCAAATTGAAATGGATTCAAGAAAGGACTCGGATTGTCGAGGACAACGACATTGGTTATGTGCACTTTTGCCATGTTTCTTCGCTAGTTTTGCTGATATCTCTTGCCGTTGGCGGCGGATGCAACGGTTGAGGCGATACTCAACGACACAAACAATTAAACACAATGGAAAATAAAGACGAGAAAAACGAACGGGTCGGCGAAATGAAAAGTGACAATAATTTTGGCGGTTGAATTGGTCACGTGATCAAAATAACTATCGACGAAAACGCCACAGAGCGACCGTTTGCGGAACTAATTTATTGTAATGAGATGACGATTAGAAACTTTGAAAAGTGTAGATTTTAATGCTTTTATCAAAAAAATACAACCCATCCAATGATATTCATAAATCTTACTTACAGTTACAGTAGATAACTCGCTTTCATGAATTTCAAGACACTACACAGAAAACAACAACGATAGACGATACGGTATCAACAAATTGGTTACGTTACGTTGTCACTCCGCTGACAGACGGACATCAGCTGTACAGTTTCTTACTACTCAACACTAGATGGCAACACACATCGCTTTAATCGTTTAGTAAGATGGGGTAAACGATGACGGATGTCGGAAGCATGATGCGGTACGTCCAAACATCCGTTTCAATTTCTTGACATCAAAGGTTACACAATGACAAAACTTCGAGATATCGAGAATCTATCTATTAGTTTGACATCTATTTAACTGCAAAATTCTCGACTGTCCACAGTGGATTTACATATGACAATAAAATGCTCGAACATAGAGGAATGCAAAAAAAATCTCGTTAATTAAGAATATTTTTTGTTGGGTATTAACACTGAAATGATGCTCAAATAAGAAAGTAGAGGTGATAGAGAGTATCAATCCGCGTTACGTGTAACGAATGAAACGAACGCGTGTAACGAATAACTGTGTGTATCGTTCAGTTTAACGCAAAAATCTAAAGACCTAGCTCTGTTTATATATAATGTAAAATGAATCCTTGTAAAATAAAATCATACGAAATAAAGTATTTTCGCGTACTTTATTGTTCTCAGTATAGAGTATAATTACCGGAACCCGTGTATAATTATAAAGTATTGTACGTAAGTACGGGGTCCTTATTCGACATAGTCATTGTCATTTTTTATAAAGCATAATTAATGATAAGAATTACAAATTGTGGATAGTTTGTGATTCTATTATTTTTTTAATTAAATGAAACACTTGACTGACTTATAATTATTTAATTGATAATAAATATGATTGTGACTATGAAGGGAAGGAAATAATCGGGATTAATTGTATGTTATTATGTTTCTCTGTCTACAGCTATTATTACTCATATATTTGTTTAATCTAGTATCAGTACAACTCTAGTTTTTTAGCAAGCTGCGAACCACAGATAACTATATTTTAAAGTTCTGATTACTCGTCGCAAGCATATTTCGACCGCCTGTAACGTCAAAACATAAATACGAGTAAGACGGACGACGAAGGCGAAACGAACGAAAACGTCACTCATATATGCATAGCCGTGTTTCTCTTTCTTTGGATTTGTTGCTCTTGAGTTTGTTTTCTATTGAATTACCTTGTATTTATTCATTTAATTAAAATCAGTGAACAGCTCTAATATGAAGTAATGGATTGTAAAAAATGCACGGGATAATTCAAACGGAAATATGAGGACCAAACATTGAAAGTAGTAAAGAGACAAAAAGTTATACTCAAGGTAATTTATTTAATTTCTTTCCAAACAAATATGATACACAAGAAATAACAAGATAATAATATTGAAGTACGAGTTAGTAAGTTTTTATTTACCTGAAATGTAGCATTATTCGAATAACTTTCGAAACGAAAAATGTTGCCTAACTCGTCAAAGGAAGGATGTATTCGCATATTTCGCTATTGAGTCAGCGGCCCCGATGTCCATACTAATTAATTATTGCTTCAATTGTCGACAGTAGATTGCGTTATGATTATCAATGCGATTTTCAAGACACGCAAATTGTGCGACAATAAGTTTTAGTTGATAGATAGAAGTTTGTAAAGAGGAAGTATTTTCATTCAAGATCCTGGCAACTAGGTATACTTACTTATACAAATCACCGAATAACTATTTCCATCTTGTTATAACAGTGTAACAATGATAGATTTTTCACTATTGAAATACCATCGGAGTTAGTTGAAGTGGATATAACTAAGTTTAGTATTCATATATGATGGGCCTAAATAAATCAGAGTCAACAAATTCAGGCTTGAATTCAATCTTAAACTTTTTCTTAGATTTGCAATGCTGTCAACAGCATAGAGTTCTACTCCGGTACTTCAAGGACTTTTCCGAGATATGTGAAATAAATACACAAGAATTACTTGTTTAAAGTAATAGGATTACCTAACCAAACCGCCAACTAAGCATAGCTTGTAGTATGGGAACTAAATTACTAATAGAATATCTTAAAACACATTTTGTGCACATACAAATTACTCAGAACAGACACAGAGCAAACATATACATTCTTTACATTAATGTGGAGTGGGTGAGAATCATAACCACAACCTTCACAGAAGGCTCATCACAATTATTGGTTGAATTGTGATGAGCTTTTTTTATCTTATAAGATAAAAATATTGGTTGAACATATATGTTACAGATTACTAAAATGGCACAAACCCGAGACTCAAGTCCCGTATACTACAGAGAGATACAGAAGAATGCTTATCTTAAGAGGATGCCGGATGAGACCAGCGGCAGTAAACTGAGGCCTCTAGCTCTTAAGGTTAGTATTCAGTTTTCAACCGACTTCAAAAAAGTAGGTTCTCAATTCTCAAATTATTTTTTTGTTACCTCCATTATTTCAATCAAAATAAGTTCATGATTTTGATTAAAATTAATATCCTACATCCATTTGTATTACAGAAAACACCGCTAAAACCGATGTGGACACAGCTATGTGTTCACAACGGGCGGACCCCGTACTTAGAGCAGTACCGTGATCCGATAGCTGCGCGCGCGCACCGGCCCGCGTGGCGCGTCTCATTGGCTACCGCACGTCACGTGACTGCTAGCGTCACGCCGCGCGACTCGGAATACGACTTTTTGATAGACACACACAATGGCCCTGTCAGAATGTTAGCACCATCATGGTGAGTTGTTTACAAGCTTTTACCTGATAAGACAACAATATTCTTTGCATGCAAGTGGTTTGGTGCAGGCAGAATATGTGAATGTGTGATGGAACGAGCTGAGGGCCCACCTGGTGGTAAGTGGGTACCCGCACCCATGACAACAGTAATGCGACTCAGTATAAGATTTGGAATAAAGTCATATAGCTTTGTTAAAACACTGAAAAGAAGACACGCTAAGTGTAGCTTACGCCTGTGTTTCATTTTCAAAATATTATACTGTATTTTTTTTAAATGCAACTCTGTATAAAATTTGGATCTTACACTGAGTCGCATTCACCCTGCTGCGTCCATCACCTGAGACGTATCATACGTCTCATGCGTTTGATTTCACCAACCACACCCTTCTACCGGAACACAGTAAGACAGACAAGTGTGGTGGCAGTACCTCTCCGGACGAACTTGGCACAAGTTCTACTGTCTCATTGGATCAAATTCCAGGGAGTCGATGCAGGATTGGGTGTCGACGCTCCGTAACAAACTCCACGAGTTGAAGATAGTGTCTCTCTGTGAGAATGTGTACGTGGCAGCGGCTGTACCCGCCCCGCCCCGCGCAGCCGCCCGCGACCCCACCTCCCCTCTGCCGCCCACGCCGCCTCTGCCTCCGCAAAGGTCAGTGACCCTGTGTGCCAGATCAGCTGTTTTTAAAGTTCCCAAAGGGAAAAACGGGACCCTATTACTAAGGCTCCCATACAACAGACATGATTTTTTTGCCGTTTTTATTATAGATAATGGTACAGAACACTTAGCCGGTTTTACATATTCGTAACATTATCTCATTATCTTTCATCTCTCTCCAGAGTCCCCGGCATAGACCTCACGTCCGTGACCCGCGGCCCGCCGATCCCCGAAGAATCGACCCCCGGAACGGAGGAGACACCACCGGAAGACCCCCCACCGGAGCCGGAAATAGACATTTCGAACTGGGACGACCTGACACAGCCCAGCACGAGTCAGGCGCCCACCAGCGTCGCCAAGATATGCGGCCAGAACATATGTCTGGACGATTCCCTGTTCAAGCGGGGTGACAGCGATGAAGATGACAAGTTCGATGGTGACAGTGACAGTTATAGACAGACGGTGGTGGTCGAGGCGACTGCTGACGAAATCCCTAAGTAAGTACCTAATCTGTCTACAATATATAAATATCAATTCCGTGGTTGAGTTAGTAGCAGTCTTCTAAGCGAGAGGTCTCGGGTTCGACTCCCGGCCGGCACACTGTGTTGAGCATGAAGTTGGTCTCGGGTCTTGGGTTTTTGTCTTGTGTTTGTCCATGCCATCTGCGACACAGGGAATCCTAGTACAGAGGTATGGAGCCGAGCGCGGAACATGCGATAGAGAGGCACGATCTGCCTAAGCGTTCGGGTTGTGATGCATCTATCTCTCTTCCACTCCATCGGCCGATGCGTCCGAGAAGAGAGCGGCAAACAATCTACACGTGAACTGTTTTATCTTATGACGTTATCACGTAAAATTCGTTTGTAAACCGACTTTACAGACAACCAATTTTTTTACCTAAAATATGCCCAACGCGCCTTCAGTGCTCAATACTCAATACATTTATTGTTTCTCACAATGGTACAAGGTAATATTATTGGTTTACATTCTGAGTTTCACATTGTGGACCCTTGTTCGGGTATTACAATATTAATGGAGGCAGTCCGAGGTTTTTCTAAATAGCGTGTAGGTACATTGTTTGTCTAGATAAACATTGATTGATTTCATATCAAATAATTGTTTCTTTTATGTATATTGTAACAATTTCTTTATTATTATTGACAAGCATTAGTTCTTGCCAACTGCCAACAACCCTGAGTCCTTCTCCGATTTATAAAGGAGTTGGGATGGCTGGGGTAGGGTTTAGTTAACAGGGGACAATGCACAATGCACCCCTATGCGGGACGTCAGTGCAGGCCTAGTCACCCCCACCCAGAATTAGAATTAGAATTAGTTCTTGAAGCTTTCACTTCAAAATGTTTCAGCGAACGACCCTCAAACATAACAGTTATACAAGTATCGAACAAGGATCCACCGCACACGGCCATCCCAGTCATCGGCACAGAGACAGATGTCTTCAACTTCGAGTTCAAAACCCCCACGGAAAGCCCCACCTTCGTAAACATAGTCAACACCGAGATAGGAGTGCACAATGACTACGGAACAGTATTCAACGAGGGCTCAGACTACGGGCATCTGAGTTTGACAACCACTGTCAGTTTGACAGGAGACGTCAAGAACAATGAGGATTTGTACGAGAGGCTCTGCATGGCTTCGACCAAAGCGTCACCATTGCCAGTTGCAAAATTAAAAAATCAAGAGAAAATAAGGAAAGCGTCGCTTCCCAATCTGGACACTGTGAATTCCACGTATGAATATTTATTTCTGAGCCAAAATAATAATAGTTATGACAATGTTGCGCCATTGAACGCGAATATTACTTCTATATCAACAAACACACCTTCGATTATGCCTGTATCAAACCATAGTACATCAACGCCAAATCAAAGTACATCAACAACACAATGTACATCAATATCTACACCAATATCGGTCCATTGTACATCAACCCATAGTACAGTATCAGTCAATAGTACAACACCCACTCATAGTACATCAATGTCAAATCAAAGTACATCAATATCAACTCAAAGTACATCAACGAATAGTCCAAGTAACTTGTCGATTGTTAATGTGGATGTGGCTGCGGTGAACGGAAGGAATATGGTGACTATTGTGGATTCTAACTCGGGGCCAAATATTGAAAGGACGCATAGTCAGAACGCCTGTGACTCGCCTAGGAGGGAAAGGAGACAAAATGATAACCCTAAGGCAAATGGAAAACTAGGTAAGTGATATATCTATCTATGTAATCAAAAGTCAAAAAGACAAACTCATTTATTCCTTTAGATCTCAAGTATCATTTGGACACGTCAAATTTTACACACGCATGTACACATATTCGTGAGCATGTAACGTGTCACAGGAACTCCTGCACGTTACATGCACACAATATGTCAAATTACAGTCAGTTTTTATTTTAAGCTTATCTTATTTGTTAAGTTTACGTCTGTTCCAACCCTAACCGACCAACCCGAGGGGAAGAAACAGACAAGAAACCCCTCGGAGACAGTATTACATATTCGCGATTATTCGCGCGTCTAGAGTGGAGCAAATTTATTCCCAAGCCTTTTTATCATCTAGGTAATCTGATATTTTATAGTAAGCTTTTGCGACAAGTTTACGTTTGATGACAGTTTTCGGAATCAGCCGGAAACACCCACTGGTGAATATAGGCCTGGTGCAAAGCGAATCCATTGTGTTCCTACTTTTTTTTTGTCAATTTCCCGTACCCCCCTCCAATGTTCCCCACTGCAGGGACACCTACCAATCCGTCCTTAATTGAGAGTGAATGGGCTCTGATCTACCACGGGAGCTCAATCCGGATTGGTAGATGTCACATGTCTTCGAATTTATGGTTCTAAGACATCCCGCATGCCAGTTTCCTCGCGATGTTTTCCCTCACATAGTATTGAGCATTGATATAACCCTCGCTAATTGTCAATGGATCCTTATTGTTTATTCTGCGTTCCGGCCTCAATATAAATTCCAATCCGTTCCAGTATTCTTTTCCAGTAATAAACGCCTAATATAACAATGAGACGACTCCGTGGCTTAGTTGGTAGTAGCCCTGTCTTCGAAGCGAGGGGTCCCGGGTTCGATTCCCGGCCGGGGCACACTGTGGTGACCATGAAGTTTGTTCTCGGGTCTTGGATGTTTGTCTTGTGTTTCTGCGTTTGTCCATGCCATCTGCGACACAGGGAATCCTAGTGCAGAGGTATGAGTGTGTTAACGTTGGTTGTTTTTTGTTTTAAAATCATTCGCAGATAAGTCAGAACCCCAGCACAAGCCAATATGGAAGCGTGGTCTTACAGAGTTGTCTCTTCTGAGTAGACTGCGAGGTATTGGCCAGGGCAAGCGCCCTGACAGTCCCGGCAGACAAACAGACGACAGGTAATACGGTAATACCACAGATCATACAGTACTTTGGCCGCAAATCTTTAGTGTCGATTACTAATCAGGTACCACAATAATTTACTAGATGGCGCTATATTAATTTTTCATCATCACTACATAGTATAAAACAAAGTCGCTTTCTCTGTCCCTATATCCCTATGTATGCTTAAATCTTTAAAACTACGCAACGGATTTTGAGGCGGTTTTTTTTAATAGATAGAGTAATTCAAGAGGAACGTTTATATGTATAATGCACTAGCAAGTCACCCCGGCTTCGCACGGATAGTTTCTGATACGACACTGTTGTGACTAACCGTGGGAAGCCGGGGCGGGTCGCTAGTTTTAGTATGAAATCAGACAACAACAGGTAATATGGTAATACCACAGATTATACAATACTTTGGCCAGGAAATCTTTAGTGTCGATTACCAATCAGGTACCGCAAAAATTAACTAGATGGCGCTGTTTTTAATTTTTCAGTATTTTAGTATAAAATCAGACAACAACAGGTAATATGGTAATACCACAGATTATACAATACTTTGCCCGTAAATCTTTAGTGTCGATTACCAATCAGGTACCGCAAAAATATATTGTACTAGATGGCGCTGTTTTTAATTTTTCCGTGTTTTACTGTAAAAACAACAACAGGTAATATATTAATACCACAGATCATACAATACTTTGGCCAGTAAATAATAGTATTTTTTTTAGAATCAGTAGATTACCAATCAGATTCCACAAGAATTGGCACAATAGATGGCTCTGTATTAAATTTTCAGAATATTTTTTGATAAAAACAATATTTTAGTAAAAAAATATGCTGTTTTAACACTAATTTCATCGAAATCGATGGATCTGTTTTCGAAATACACGAAATATAAATATAAGGAAGATATGCTCGTTTAAATTTTAATTAAAAAAAATTACGTCCCATAATCCATACGTTGGCCTGGAATATCCCTATTTTAAGGAAATTAACATATTTTGTTCCAGGAATGGCGTGAGTCCCCCCGCTAAGGTGGTGCATCGGTCGAGACCCGAGGCCAGGATCGACAGAAGTAGACGAAGAAGCAGTTCCCTAAGCAATGGTGATACTTATACTAAACTATTTCATGGCCGCTTTTGTACTTGGCTCCGTGGCTTAGTTGGTAGTAGTGCTTTCGAAGCGAGGGTCTTGGGTTCGATTCCCGGGGCACACTTTGTGTGGTGGCATAAATTTTGTTCTCGGGTCTTGGTTGTTTGTTCATGCCATCGGCGATACAGGGAATCCTAGTGCAGAGGTATGAGTGTGTTAACGTTTTTGATGATTGTTGAATATAAATTCACTAGTTGCGCCCCGCGGTGTTACCCGCGGTTGAACTTCCGACGGGAACCGTACTGTTTTCCGGAATAAAACAGCCTATGTATTCCAGACTATAATCTATCTCGCTGCCAAATTTCATCCAGGTCCGTTCAGTCGTTCTGGCGTGATTGAGTAACAAACATCCATCCATACTTACAAACATTCGCGTTTATAATATTAGTAGGACGTAAACGTTTGTAAACATTTACACACTCATACCTCTGCACTAGGATTCCTCGTGTCGCAGATGGCAAGGACAAACACAGAAACACAAGACAAATACAAGAACCTAGAACAAACTTCAAGCTCACCACACAAAGTGTGCCCCGGGTATCGAACCCGGGACCCCTCGCTTCAAAGGCAGAGCTACTACCAACTAAGCCACTATATTTGTTATAACGTTTTTATATGTATTGCAGGCCAATCGCCGCCCTCCACATCAACGCACGCGCTTCAGCCGCTGCGGGAGAGACAGGTGATAATTTTTACATCTAATAGTTAATAGTTTATTTATTTACCTTAGGTACAAGAAGAAGGTCCGTAGGTGTGTACCCTTTGATTCCCTACACGTACCCCCTGGGTGCTAAAGGAGCAACCAAAAGTAGCAGTAGAACTTGTGCCAAGTTCGTCCAGAGAGGGACTGCCATCTGGAATCTGCCGCCAAGCAGTAGTGCTCGCATTATTGTCTTCCGGTGGAAGGGTGTGGGTGCCGATGAAATCACAAGCGCATGAGACGTACCATCCCCGTCTCGGGTGATGGACGCAGCAGGATGATGACTCAGTGTAAGATCCACATCTTATACTGAGTCGCATTACTGTTGTCATGGGCGGGGGTCGCCAATTACCATCAGGTGGGCCCTCAGCTCGTTACGTCACTATTTCACATAAAAAAAAAATATTCTAGCAGGACACATACATACAACAATTATCATTAAAACAGTGTTAAAGTGTTGCCATATAACATTTTTCAAAATGTTATAATATATGGCAACACTTTTTTTTTTTTTTTCAAAATCGGTTCATAAAAAATATACAGCCGATTTGATAACCTTCTCCGAAGTCGGACGAAAAGAAAAAAGTGGTCAAGTGCGACTCGCGCACTTGGGGTTCCGTACAACGGAATCTATAATAAAAACGGCAAAACAATTGTATTATATTTTAGCGCGAACTAAAATACAAGTGGCGCCATTCTTCATACAGAACTATAGCCTAAAAATCACGTTTTTGTATGAGAGCCCGATAAATATTTATTTTATTCCGTTTTATAGTATTTGTTGTTATAGCGGCAACAGAAATACATCTGTGAAAATTTCAACTCTATCACGGTTCAAGAGGTATAGCCTGGTGACAGACGGACAGCGGAGTCTTAGTAAGAGGGTCCCGTTATCCTTTGGGTACGAAACCCTAAAAATCATTGCGTTGTGATTTTCCAGGCAGCTGCGTTGATAGCGGCGCAACGCCGCAGCGCCGCTATCGTCGGCTGCGTCTCTACCGGTGAGCCACCAATATTCGCAGACTACAACAAGCAAGTTTGGTGAGTATCCATACAATAGTCCAGGACTTCGCGACTCCATTTTGGGGGGTCCAGTTGCTGGCGTTGAATATTCTGAGAGTACCCCCCTTTTTTTTGTTGACGTAGGGGAATCTGCAACAGATACATCGGTTGCCCTGGGGGGGACAACCGAATTATGTGGGATTTTTACCCGAACTAAACCCCTCCGGTGACCTCTGCGCATTCGAGGGTCTCTGGGCTCTCCACAGGAACTTCACCAGTGACCCTCTCGCACGTTGCCAGAAGGCCCGTTCCCGGGGGAGAGTACCCCCTGGGTGGTGCTAAAAGAGCAACAAAAAGTAGTAGAACTGGTGCAAAGTTCGTCTGCTGCCAAGCAGTGGTGCACTCGCATTGCTTTGTTCCGGTGGCAGGGTGTGGGTGCCGGTGAATTCACATGCGCATGAGACGTAACATCCCCGTCTCGGGTGACAGCCGCAGCGGGGTGCGACTTGGATCTTCTCATACTTCGGTCAGGGAACAGCAATGCAACTTAGGTCCCTAAGTTGCATTGCTGTTATTAAGGGAGGAGGTAACTACTTAATATCAGGTTGTCCTCTACCTCGTCCTGTCACTTCAGTTACATAAAAAAAAAACACCACCTGTGACACAGGCCAACACAGTGTAGACATATGACATATATAATTTCGTTTGTCTATTTTCAGGGTTGCTTGGTGGGGCGCGGGCGGGTCGCGGTGCTCGGGTCGGACTGGCGACCGTGTCTGCGGCCTTCGTGCGGCCGCCCCTACTGACTCGAACCACGCGAGGCAGCTCTTACACTCCACGAGAGCGCACGCGGTATGTATAATTTTATATATATACATATATTTGCCAATAAATTGTTCCCGTAGATTTGGTTAGTTAGAGTTGGAACAGCTTTCAGCTAAAACATTAAACTTGACTGTAATTTGACATATCTGTGTGCATGTAACGTGCCTAAGGAGCTCCTGTGACACGTTACATGCTCATGAATATGTTTATTTGTGTGTGTAAAATTTAACGTGTCAAAATAATACTTGAGATCTAAAGAAATTCGAGTTTTTGAACGCGAGCTACTGGATCCCCCAAAAATTAAATGGCTGTGCCGTGGACACGGCCGCGTGTTTTACGTGAATACGTGTACGTAAACGGACATTGTGACCAATCCGGATCGGGCTCCCGTGGTAGATCAAAGCCCATTCACTCACAATTATCGGTGTCTGCATTGGGAACATTAGAGGCTGGTACGGTGTGGAAGCAAATTTAAAGACTATTCACGTCAAAAGAAGTAATATTATGTAATGTATCAGTAAACTGCTTCCCATAGTAGAAGCTGTGGTTGTTTTGGAGCTTGTTAGCTGTGTGAATTGTCCACGAATAATTATTTATTTATTTATTAAGGACTCCCAACACAGGATACACTGAATATACAACTTAAAATAATCAAAGGTCTTAAATAATAGTGGCGTCACAGCGTGTTAATAGAGAAAACCAGACAACATTTTAAAAAAAGTTGAAAATGTAAGAAAAAATAGATTAATACATGCGAGAAAAACAAAACATTTGGACAAACATGCGAATATTATGATATATATCATAATCATCACTACATAGTATAAAACAAAGTCGCTTTCTCTGTCCCTATATCCCTATGTATGCTTAAATCTTTAAAACTACGCAACGGATTTTGATGCGGTTTTTTTAATAGATAGAGTGATTCAAAAGGAAGGTTTATATGTATAATACACTAGCAAGTCACCCTGGCTTCACACGGGTAGTTTCTGATACGACACTGATGCTTTACTAATCGTGCGAAGCCGGGGCGGGTCGCTAGTAATATATAATGAGCATTTGTTTCAGGTTGATATATTGTTTCATCGGGTGCCGTTGGGGAAAATTTACGTCGTGAACAAAAGAGACAGAGAGAGTATTGGTTAGTAATGAACATATTTGTATTAGTGACGGAACGAGCTGAGGGCCCACCTGGTGGTAAGTGGTGACCCTCGCCCGTGACAACAGTAATGCGCGCGACTCAGTATGAGATACAAATCTTTGCTGAGTCGCATACATCCAGCGTCCATCACCCGGGACGGGGATGATACGTCTCATGCGCATGTGATTTCACCGGCACCCACACCCTTCCACCGGAACACAGTAATGCGAGTACTGCTTGGCGGCAGATTCCAGGTGTGGCGGCAGTACCTCCCCAGACGAACTTGGCACAAGTTCTACTGCTACTTTTGGTCGCTCCTTTAGCACCACCCAGGGGGTACGTGTAGTTTGTTCTCAGTCTTGGGTGTTTGTCTTGTGTCTCTGTTTTCCATGCCATCTGCGACACAGGGAATCCTAGTGCAGAGGTATGAGTGTAAACGTTTATTTTTTTAACTATTTCGAGGGAAGTAGTTTCTTCAATCTCCAACCTATAATATCTTTTTTATATAAAAAATTCTTATTTTTCCATCATGTCTTCTAGGTATTAAGTTGGACAACGAGTGCAACATAACAGCAGTCGAACCCGAGTCCCCTGCAGCGCGAGCCGGCATCCCACCGCCGGGCAAGTGGGCCGTCACAGAGGTCAACAACCGACCTGTCAACCTCATCAAGGTATTACATACAATACAATAATTTATTATTAAAACCAATTTCAAAGTCAAATATAAATTATTAGATTATATATATTATATATATGACGCATGTAACTGCGTCGAAATATCGGGAGTCAACAAAACTCACAGACCATGGTAAATATCTCGGTAACACGAATAATATCATTATTCTTGATAGGCGTTTTTTTTTTTTTTCATAGGCTATTTATTTATTCTTCCAGGGTGGTGATGATGACATGAACCGACTTTGTTTCCACGGTACGGAGGCGTCCGTGCTGATACAACCGTCGGCCCTCGTGAAGAAACTGCGCGCAGCCCTCAAAGGGAACAAGACCTTACTCGGACTCAGATAAGATAAAATAGCACTAATACAAATGGATCATGACGCATGTAACTGCGTCGAAATATCCGGAGTCGACAAAACTCACAAATCATGGTAAATATTACGGTAACACGAATAATAATGTTCATAACCATGATAGTTTTAAAGTTTATTATTTCTTATGTATATATGGTGCATATTTTTCCTTCTAAATGACACTGGTCCATACAAATTCTTGCTTAAACTACCTGGAGTTTGTGTAGCGGATTAAAATTTTTACCTTTACTGTATTTTACCCTTGTTTAAATGGGACAATGTACTTGCAACAATCAGTTTAAAAATAATACGAAAGTTGGTTATTTGAGGAAGCTAAACGGATTTAAAGTCCTGAAACAATGTATGCGAAATAAGTCACTGATTAAAAAAATTTGAAACAGCGTATATAAACAAATGATTGCGGTGACAAGACTGTTTCAAAAGTCTTGAAACAACGTAGGTAAGCTAATTCATTGTGGTGACTGGACTGATCTAAAAGTCTTGAAACTATGTATGTAAACTAACTAATGTAATTGGACTGATTTATAAATTCTGAAACAATATATACCGTTTTAAAGGTTCTGAAACAGCGTATATAAACAAATTATTGTGTTGACTGGACCAATTTCAAGTCCTGAAACAATGTATGTAAACTTACTAATTGCGATAATTGGATTGGTTTATAAATTCTGAAACAATAAAAAAAAATATCCTAATTAATTGTGGTAACTGGACTCATTTAAAAGTCCTGAAACAACGTATGTAAACTAACTAATGTAATTGGACTGATTTATAAATTCTGAAACGATATATACCGATTTAAAACTTCTGAAACAGCGTATGTAAACAAATGATTGCGGTAACTGGACTGATTTAAAAGTTCTGAAACAATATAAAATATATCCTAATTAATTGTGGTGACTGAACTGATTTAAAACTTCTGAAACAGCGTAAATTAATAATATATTATCTGTATTAATGAAAATGGCTAAAATTAACAGTTACTCAGGTCATTTCCCTTCGGTCGTTCGGTCGTGGAACGTTATCATAATAGGACCAATAGTTATTAAGGCTGTGCACTGTCTTCTTTCAGACAATCAAAATTAATTCTCATAGTAATTATTAGGCTATTTTTTCAAATTAAAAGATTAGATATAGTTTAATGTAAAATATATTTTGTAAATTGAATTTGTGAATTAATATCGACCAAAATTTTAGATATATCGTTTTTTATGTACAATTTTAATCTTGAATGTGAATTTAATAAAAAAAAAGTTGTTATTGTAATTTTATAGACTGGCCTTTCACAGCGATGGTAGCTCTGCCTTCCCAGTCGATTCCCGCACAGGACAAAAAATTGTGTCGCAAACATAAATGTTTGTTCTGTGTCCGGGTGTTAATATGTATCATATGTATGTATTCACAAAAATTTAGTATATAAGTATTGTCAGTAATCTAGTTCCCACAGTACAATGGTTAGTTTGGGGCTAGATGGCGCTGTGTGAAATGTCCATTAATATGAATATTGAATATATATACATATTTAATGTTAGGCTGAATTTATGATCATATAATAAAAGTAGATTAAAGATAATATAATAAATAGGTATCTAAATTTCTGCCCAGTGGCATTAGAACCAAGCGCTTACGTGCATAAGAGAATACGTAAAATGTCTCTGCTTGTAATCCATGTCGGAGGTTTCTGGCATGAAATCTCCTACGCTAGAGTTGGCCACAATAGTCACACTACAGAAAAAGTTACTGCCTACATTCACTGGCGTAGTGGTACAAGTGGCTGAATCAGCTGAGGTTACGGGTTCGATGCCCGGATAAAAGCGAAAATTATTACATTAGAAAAAAGTCTAGTAAATTTCTCTTAATACAATATATGTTTAAAATTTGACTGTCGTTTTTTGAGCCAATACATATTTTGATAGGTTAATGTGAATGAATGACGGAACGAGCTGAGGGCCCACCTGATGGTAAGTGGTGACCCTCGCCCATGACAACAGTAATGCGCGCGACTCAGTATGAGATCCAAATCTTTACTGAGTCGCATTCATCCTGCTGCGTCCATCACTCGAGACGGGGATACGTCTCATGAGCATGTGATTTCACCGGGTCCCACACCCTTCCACCGGAACACAGTAATGCAACCACTATTGCTTGGCGGCAGATTCCAGATGTGGTATTAGTATATACTTCTGATAGTTATAAGGGAAAATTTCTAGAACTTTTTACTTGGATGTATTTACTAATCAATTTTAATAATAGCTTAAGTTTTATATTGTGCCCTGTCTAATGGCAACTTTTGTATTATGTTATCTGTGCCAATGTATCTTAACAGCAGTGGCGGATTTACAAATTTTCAAGGTATAGGCTGAATAGTTTTCGCCGCCCTTGCCTCAGCAATTGTCATATCATACATTATTTTTACAATGCAACAATTTCGTTGAAATAAAAAATCATCGTCATAGAAAAATCTTTTTGATTTCTAGGAGGTAAAAAAAAAAAAAGTTCCCCAAATTTGCCGCCCTAAGCTCGAGCCTACTCAGCCTGCTGGTAAATCCGCCACTGCTTAACAGATAATAAATTAATGGTTGATGCACATTGTAGGGAGGGTACAGGTATGAGGAGGTTTTTTTTAAAGATAGTGTTATGATTTATTTATCTTTGCTACTGAAGCGCCACCCTAATTGAATGCTTTTCGACGGAAACTTTTTCATATACGGAGATGGTTCATATCTATACCCTCCAAAGCACATTGGACTGGTCTCAGCGCAGTTGGTAGTAGCTCTGCCTTCTGTCCTGGAGGTCGTGTGCTCAATTCCCAGGACATAATATTTATGTCATGAACACAGATGTTTGTTCTGTCTGATTCTAAATAAACATTGTATATTTTTTATTGAAAACAATCCTCCAATTTATGGGTTTAAGTTATCTTATGTCCTGTTTTGTTCCCCGACAACGTGTATGTAAAATTTCATGTAATCTAACTCTAGTGATCTGTTAGTTGATTATAGTAATTGGCTGTAGACGGCTTCAGTGTGCTAAAACCGATTGCAAGTGAATCTAAAAGTTCGGCTCAATATAATATAAAACAGTTTTGTATTTTCATACAATGACTGTTTATTGGTATATGTAATACGTAGTGAATAATGGTTACTAATATTAATATTCGAGAAAATGCAATTGAGGGTATTCTAAAACCTAAAAGCGTTTACAATTATTTTTATTCAACCAAGGAGGTTATCAACTTGGGTGGTTTTTTTTTTTGTTTTGTCCTCAGAACTCTGTCATTCAACCAATTTGAATTAGGTTTTGGGATACCCTACACATAAACTTCAGACCACGCTTTCATTTACTCTAGTATATTTTTATTGTAATTGTTTATTAATTTAATCATGTGATCTCTTCTGATAATTTATAAAAATGTGTTACTAATGTCATTTTTTTATGTTTTGAATCTGACACATGTATGTTTGAATTGTAAACCTAGGCTTTTGTATTCAGGTAGCTAACTTAGCGTATCTTAGCTAGCTAGATATCGAATCAGAATTGGTATTGGATCGACTTTATTACTGAAAACAGTTTAAAAAAAATCTACATATTGTCTCATAAGTAATGTCGGTTTTCATATGTGAAAATTCCTACGCCTCAATTTAAACATGTCGTAACTTGTTAGACTAGTCTCTAATTCCTTATTTCACGTCTACGAAAATTTTTCGTGAATGTAAAGTAGTATTACATCTTACATTACGTGTTACATCTTCGACCGCATCATCACTTACCATCAGGTGAGATAGCGGTCAAACGATGGCTTATAATGAATAAAAAAAAAAAAAAAGTATTTTATGCTAACATAATAATAAAATAGTCCCCTATTTTTCTGTGGTCTTCATGTATTTCAAAAATAATACTTGAGTTAGCTACCAGGAAGGCCTAATGAAAGATTCAATCGTAATTATAATTATTATATACCTACTCATACATATCTCATACCTTGTGATTTCATAAATTATACAAAATAAACAAAATGATTTTTACTTTTTTTTTAACAAATGGCAACCATTGGGTCAAGATTATCCCATACTTCCATCCCATTTAATTGAAACAGTCGTTAAAACAAGATGTTTCAATGGCAATATTTAAAGGTGTTCAACATATAAATCAGATTGTTTTTTTTTTAAGTGATGGAATTACCTGAAAGCCCACCTGGTGGTAAGTGGTTACTTCCGCACATAACAACAGCGGTTTAGTTCCTGCACGACCGAAGCATGAGCGCCCCGTTACGCCCGTCACCTGAGATGGGGATCTTACGTCTCATGTGATTTCACCGGAACACAGCCATCCGAATGCACCGCTGCTTGGCGGCAAATTACCAGGTGTGGAGGTAGCAGCATACGTTGCACAAGTTCTACATTTAGTTGCTCCTTTAGCCCCACCCAGGGGGTACGTGTAAAGATTCAAAGGGTACTCACGTATGGACGCGAGCCACGAGACCCCCCGTGATATGCCTGAATATCAGAATCCATGAGAATTTCTCAAGAGGGCAGGCTCTGTTTGATTAAATGATCATGCACATGAATATCATGATAATATATTTTTGCAATCTTTTCGGCATATCAAAATGGTAAGCGTATAAAAATGATAGCGGTTTTAATTTGGTACGCGGATTTCAAGGCGAGATCATCACAACGGTTTCGTCTTGAAATGGGATGACGTCCGACGATGAAATTGAAACAAAAATCAACCGAATGGGCAAGTTTGTAACGGCCGGTGGGTTATGAGACGCTCTCCGGGCGTAGAAACTGAACGTGATCCATAGAATTGTGTAATATAGTTATCTGTGGGCAGTTCGTTGTTGTGTCATGTAACTGTCATTAAACATTTTCTTAATTTTTGTTTTGCTATGTAGTTGCAATGTTTTGGTGTTTTGTTTAATAAAATTTAAAACAAAAAAAAAAGAAACATTTTGGATGTAAATAAAAAAAAGATTTGCAATGTTAAATGAAAATATAGTATGAAATAGATTCATAATTAACAGTTAAACAGTTGCACTCTACATATAAAGGAATACGACGGAGATAGAAATGAGTTCCAAAATGACGGCAATTACAAATAAAATCCCCGTGAAAGTACTTTACGATAGTGATGATTATCTGATTGTGAACAAACCATATGATATGTACATCAATTCAGATGATATGAATGAGAAGGTAATCTATTTATATTAATAAATATTAACGGTGCGATCTAGCCCCAACTAAGCATAGTACCACAGGAACCCGATAATTAATGCAATACTTTTGTGTATTTTTATTGTAAATAAATATTATCACCCAAGAATGAACAAAAGTAGCAGTGGAACTTGTGCCAAGTTTGTCTGGAGAGGTACTGCCACCACACCTGGAATCGGCCGCCAGCAGTAGTGCTAGCATTACTGTTTTCCGGTGTGGGTGTCGGTGCTATCACATGCGCATGAGACGGACCATCCCCATCTCGGGTGACTGAAGCAGCAGGATGAATGCGATTCAGTGTAAGATCAAAATCTTATACCGAGTCGCATTACTGTTGTCATGGGCGGGGGGCGCACCAGGTGGGCCATTGTCCCGTCACTTATTCACATAAAAAAAAGAACATACAATCTATAGCTTCCTGGCCGGGGCACAATGTATGTGGTGAAAATGAAGTTTGTTCATGGGTCTTGTGTGTTTATATTGTGTTTGTCCATACTACCTGTGACACAGGGAGTCCTAGTGCAGGGTTATAAGTGTTTAAGCATCATTTTCATTATCTAAGACTAATACTTCTCCTAAGCGCGAATGAAACCCACAACCTACAGTGTAGAAGACATAGTTACTACCAACTAAGGTGTGAAGCTTGTAAATTACTCTGTAATTGTATGTATGTGTGTTTGTGTGTGTATGTTTGATACTCTTACTAATGGCTCAACAGATTAGGATGAAATTTGGTACCAGGATACCTTATATCCTGGATTAACATATAGGCTACTTTTGATCCTGGAAAAAACCCCGGAAATCTATATATCTACTAACTGCACCCTGCCCCCATATTCAATTTCAATTATTTTATATAGATATGGATTATCTATACATTTATATAGATAATACATTGTACAAATAAAATTGAATTGTCTGCTTGTAATGTCAAAATAACAAATTTACTAATGCATTTAAAAGTACTCTGTGGCTTAGTTGGCAGTATCCCCACCTCCCAAGCGACCACACAGTGTGTCCCGGGCTCGATTCCCAGCCGGGGCAGACTGTGTGGTGGGCATTGAAGTTTGTCCATGCCATCTGCGACACAGGGTATCCTAGTGCAGAGGTATGATTGTGTAAATGTTTATTTATTTAAAATATCTCCAGTTTATCTTACAGAAGTAACAAGAATATTCGTAACCAGAGAGAATTCTTTAAAAAAAACAATTAAATCTTTGGCCACAGAACACGGTGACATACCACATAGCATCCCCCGACTCCCACCTGTCAAAGTCATCAAACCCCATCCACTTCGTGCAAAGGTTGGATTACTCGACCAGCGGAGTGCTTTGCATAGCGCGGAACAAAAGCGCTGCGGCTTCCGCCGGCCGGCTGTTTGAACAGCGGCACACGCGCAAGTACTACTTGGCCATCGTACGGGGCCATGTCGACTTTGAGATGGCAGACATTGAATTCGGCGTTGGTGAGTTCTTGTTTGTAAAAGTAGATCTTGTGCCAAATTTGTCCAAGGTACTGCCACCTGGAATTAGTCGCCACGCAGTAGTGCTCGCATTACTGTGTTTCGAAGGGTGTAGGTGCCGGTGAAATCACATGCATAAGAGACGTATCATCGGGTGATGGACGCAGCGGGGCATAGACGCCGACTTTCAATTTGAAGGTCGCTGGTTCAAATCCACACGTGCACCAACGAGATTTTTCACATGAAAAATTTATGTGCGCAACACCACGTTCTCGAAACGGTGACGGAAAACATCGTGAGGAAACCGGCATGTGTTAGAACCATAAATTCGAAGACATGTGATATCTACCAATCCGGATTGGGCTCCAGTGGTAGATCAGAGCCATTCACTCTCAATTGTCGAGAGTAGGCCGGTGTCCCTGCAGTGGGAACATTAGAGGCTGGTACGGTACGGATCATTAATCAATTGTTTGTAATAGTTTGTAAATAAACAACATATGTAACATGTTCTTTCTGATCTACCTTTGTTGACAGGTATTGACCCAGCCGCGCCAGACTCCAGTCACAGAATGACCGCGCTGACCTCCGCCTCTGTGCGGACATGCGTCCAACCCCGTCTCGCCCATACGCGGTCGCTTACGTTGGAGACGGGGTACTATGGGAAAGATCCCGTCACAGTGGTCCTCTTGAAGCCAATCACAGGTATACAGTAATATGTTTTTTTTTATACATTAGTTGATCGCGTCCGTAGGTGTGTACCCTTTGATTCCCTACACGTACCCCCTGGGTGGTGCTAAAGGAGCAACAGAAAGTAGCAGTAGAACTTGTGTCAGGTTCGTCCGAACAGGTACTGCCACCACACCTGGAAGCAAAGTGCTCGCATTACTGTGTTCCTGTGTAAGGGTGTGGGTGTCGGTGAAATCACATGCGCATGTGTATCATCCCCGTCTCGGGTGATGGACATCCAACAGCATGAATGCGACTCAGTAAAGATTTGTATCTCATACTGAGTCGCACGCATTACTGTTGTCATGGGCGAGGGTCACCACTTACCATCAGGTGGGCCCTCAGCTCGTTCCATAACTTCATAACGTAAAAAAATTTATAGAAGTCTTCACGTGTCAAATTTAATTTGGTTATAGGTCGACGCCACCAACTGAGGGTGCATTGCGCGGCGGTGGGACACACTATCCTCGGGGACTACACGTACAGCCATACTCGCGACATCATACCCCACCGCATGTACCTCCACGCTACCAGGTAAGTTCTTTCGTGTTGACAAGGGCGGCGTTAGATATTGCGAGGCTCCGGGCGATAGATCTTTGAGGCACTTGGCATATGAGGAATTTAGGTTGGAAATGTACAGCTGCTGGTAATCAGTCAGCATCCTCTTTACAGCTGCAGTACATCACAACAATGAACGGGTTGTTCTGCGAGGGTGCGAGGCTCTAAAAAAGCGAGGCCCTGGCGGTTGCCCTGCTTGCCACCCCCTAGGGCCGTCACTGTCGATATAATAAACCTTTATACCAGTTAGGTAACCGATTCCACTGAACCTCCACAATTCTTGTCTTCACCGTTCTGTTGTCATTGTTTTTTATATGACCCTTAACTACCCAGTCAAAGTCAAAGTCAAACTCATTTATTCCTTGAGATCTCAAGTATCAGTAGTAAAGGGTCATATGGAATGTCCTTGTGGTAAAGATGGTACTGACCCTCAGTGGGAGTTGAAACCATGACAGAAGGCAGGGCTACCAAATGAGGAATACAGAATGTGATTACAATTACAAATGAGGATTACAGGACGGCTCCGTGACTTAGTTGGTAGTAGCCCTGCCTTCGAAGCGAGGGGTCCCGGGTTCGATTCCCGGCCGGGCACACTTTGTGTGGTGACCATGCAGTTTGTTCTCGGGTCTTGGGTGTTTGTATTGTGTTTCTATGTTTGTCCATGCCATCTGCGGATTCCCTGAATCCTAGTGCAGAGTTATGAGTGTGTTAACGTTGTTTGTTTGTTTGTTTGTTTGTATAAAGTTATTCTTTCAGGTTGGTATTACCGTTGCCCCGGGAACCTATGGACATACAAACACCCGAACCATTTTTCTCCGATGAAAAGTTTTGCTCAAACTGGAAGTCTCATACGTGTTTCTACAAATACCGAAGCAAGAACGATTTTGTGAACGCATGCGATATTATCGACAAGCCATATGTTATTGGCGTTAAATATAAACAATTTAAATTCAGTGAAACGTGAATTGTTCGGTCACCGCAATGTTAAATATTTAAAATCAATGAGACATTAATGGTTCGGTCACCACAATGTTTTATAGGATATTGAACGGATTTATATTAAATTTGTTGACACATTTTCGTTGTTTTAATTTAAATAAACGTTCATGGACATTTCAGGGCCGCAAACTTGTACTATGGGAACCTGATTCTTTGTGATAGAATACTAATAGTCCTATTTTGTATATACTTATACATATTAATTAACACCCGTACACAGAACAAATATCTATGTTCGTCACAGAAGTGAGAATCGAACCCACGACCAGAGATACTGGTTTGTGTGATGAAAAATGTTTGTTCTGTGTCTTCTTAATTTAAAATTTGTTTATAAGTAACAGCTTGGTTTAATATATTAAGCTGTATATACTAAGCATATAATTTCAGAGTTCATTTATTTTGAAAACTTAGAAAGAAGGTATTATCTAGGAATGTCGCTTCAACAAATCACTTCTTATTTTTGGCCTTATGAACAAGTCACTTGATGTGATGATCTGACAAACGACGTATCGTGACATTTTTCCTACCCTCCTACATTGAACCATGAAATAAACGGAGTACACAGTGTTTTATGTACATGGCCTAACAAGGTTTATGTTCGAGTCTATACATATATCTAATTAAAATTAAGATCTCAAAGATCTAAAGTCCAATAATTTGAATTTAATTTTCTGAGTGACCGCGGTGTATCTATGGCAGGGTTTTTTGGATATACAAACTGAACGCGTCTCAGAGGATCTTTCATATGTCAGTGTCAGCTATTATCAATCACATGTCAGTGCGGTTCTATTTTATTTTCATTCGTTTGCTTTGCTTGCTTGTTTTGATTTTGATAATCTCTTCTCGCCTAAAAGAAAACTACAAATTACATCTTATTTTCAGATATCAGAGATCATTTCAAAGCCAAATCTGTCTGCTTGCCACCACCTAGTGTTTAAGCGACACAAAGATGTCAGTATTGATCTCGTTTCTTGAAATTAAAAAGTCGTGTGCTAAATATTGTGTAGTTTGCCTGCGTACCAGCTCTGAACGGAGACTGGAACAGCCCAAGTACCTCAAAAAATTCGTGGAGTCTATAAATTTACCATTCATGTACACTAGCCATGTGAGTATCAAGAGATATGGAGATTAGACAGGGTTGCTTAAAACCAAATACCATCTCGGCAGTATGCCTATATTTTCGTGGAATCGTATTGCTCGTAGGTGGGTACCCTTTAGGGTCCGTCCAGGTGTCCCCCGGGGGGTGCGAAAGGGGCAATCTAAAGTAACTAGTGGTAGAACTTATGCAAATTCTATGTACTGGTCCAATAACTGGTAATCTGCTGCCAACCAAGGGTGCTCACGCTTGCAACGCCGTCTCAGGGCAGCCCAAATTCCTGTGTGCCCAAGGGCCCCCTTGCAAAATGGTGTGAAATACAAATATAAATCTTTTTGTTTATAATTTTATTTAAAAGCGTTAATCGTAAATACCTGTCAATGATAAATGCAACCGTTTGGTTTGGTGGTACTAAATTAATGGTGCATTGTCAAATTCGACATGTTTACATTACAGACAGAAAAAAATATACAGCCAAATAGATAACCGCCTCCAAAGTCAGATGAAAAAAAAAAAAAATTCTTAAACGCTTGATAAATGCTAATGATGATTCTCATACACGCTATACTTAGTGTGTGGCTAGATGATGCGGTCTGACATGTTATTTAATAATTATTTACTAATTATAATTTGACAGCTCTTTGGCTTATTGGTAGATAGATGATATATAAACCATTTATTTGTTTCTCCAATCACACACACATTCATTGTGAATAGGAAAAAGAGTACAAAAATAGTAAGAACAATAAATAAATAATTAAACTATTGTACACAGTTATACATAAAAAGACAAAAGAAGAGCCCTGCCTTCGAAGCAAGGGGTTCCGTTTGTGTTTGTCTTGTTTTGGTGTTTGTCCATGCCATCTGTGACACAAGGAATCCTAGTGCAGAGGTATGAGTGTGTAAGCATTTATAGTTTACTATCTAACAGCACTCCATTGTTTTAGCAACATCAAGTGTGCTACATATGTGAGCGACAGGCTGCAATTGCATATAAATTCCGTGTCGCCACAAACCTAGCAGCGAGCGCCCACGCATTGGTGACAGAGTTTAGAAAGTGTGACAACCTACGAGCCAACTTCATACTGAAGTACAACAGTCCAGAGGTATGTTTTGAGGTTTTACCTAATTCTGTGTGAGGTGACTAGGCCTGAGCCAAGTGCCCACCTGGTGGTAAGTGACGACCCCCGCCCATGATAACAGTAATGCGACTCAGTATAAGATTTGGATCTTAAAATGAGTTTCATTCATCCTCTTCCATCCATCACCCGAGATGGGGATGTAGACTTATACGCATGTGATTTCACCGTAACGCAGCAATGCAAGCACCACTGCTTGGCGGCAGGTTCCAGGTGTGGAGGCATTACCTCTCCGGACGAATATGGCACAAGTTCTACTGCTGTCAATAATATATTTTTATTTTCAGGCTGAATTCGATGAACCAGTGATTCTGGGTCCCAAGCTGACTGATCAGCTAGAACAGGCGTTGAAATGCGAAGCCCAGCTTACAGAGATGCGCATGCGCACGCGTTTCGCGCTTACAGAGATGCTCATAGTTTCCACCACAGGCGGCGTGACCACCGATCCGGTAAGTATATACCATATATAATAAGTACCTGAGATTTTTTTTTATAAAATCGTGTTTTATTGGTATTTATTTATAGTTATTATGTGTACAAATAACATGTTAATTACCACAATAATTACATTGTTACTATTGGATAGCCACACATTCATTCATTTTATGTGATGACACTATATAAAATTTGCAGCATATAAAAAAGAAAGTTTCTTTATTTTTCATAAAAAAAGAGTTTTTAATAGAAATTCAATAATATAGGTAAACATAAACAGCAAATCCCTAATCAGCTGAGCCGTTTGAGCGTGAAGGAGTTCTAAACATACACACAAACAGAAACTTTCGCCTTTATAATATTAGTGTGATGTTGCAGGCAGATAAGACTAAGAATACACACGAAGTGTTGTTCCGATGTGACAAGCCACAACCTTCTACGGTAAGTGGAAATGCTTTTTTTTGTGTGACCATAGTGACCGGGCGAGCAGACGGCCCACTTGTTAAGTGATTAATACAGTTTTGGCTTCAGTATCCATCAACCAGACGTCCAGTTATTAGAGGGACGTCCCGACTCCTAAATCAAAATTAAATGTTTATTCTTTTGATATTGATATTTATATTGAAAACCTACCGCCCATCTCGACGCGGTGTTTGAAATGAAATGTCTCCAGATCATTAATACTCGTTATTATTCTCTTTTATTAACTTGTCACTTATGTTAAACCAACAATTCAATCACTTTCACATTAGTTTCATTCGCCAGCTTCCTACCAGTAACTCTAGGACCGTTGTATCGCTGCCGCCAAAATATATATCCACAGATAATAATACGCTACAAAATACAAATGACATTGACAATCATACTAATTATATTGCAAGCTTTCAAAATGAGGAAGCGCGAGAAAAGAGAAACATTACCAGCACAGAAATTTCATGAATAAGTAATTATTATAAATAAGTATTCTCTTATTGTAAGTTGCAATTTGTTACAAATAAAAAAAACACGTGATAAAGTTGTTTTGATTTGAGATGCGTTTGTACATTGCTTTACAATAGATTATCTTACGTTAGACAAATTATCGTAGATTCAACAATCAAAAGCACTAATGACCAACATTACAATAATCAGTACGAATTTCTTCAATTAATAATTATGAGAGATAATTATCTCTTAAACCTAATGAGTTTCGGCATTATGCGTTTTTTTACAATCTAGAATACAAATAATACAAATTTAGAAAAGTTAATATGGTCGTTAAGTTTTTTAAACTTTCTAATGTTACTCGCAACTTTCTTAATATTTTCTTTCGTAAGTACCTTCTCCTGACAATAACAAACACAATAAAAAAATTATTATCAAAATTGGTCCAGACGTTCACGCGTGATGCCGTGACCAAGGAAAATAGGGATTCATTTTTAAATAGATTGTTATTCTTATAATTTCAGGGGATGGGCGAGTCGTCTGGGGTATACGTGATACCGGAGAAGCCGTTACGTTCAAAACCGTTAACGGGGAGATCGGAAGAACTCGCTGGCATGTAATAATCCTCATTTTATAACCGACTTGAAACAAGTGGATGATTTAAAAATCGAAACAGCCGACTTTCATCCCTTTTTCTCCCCCTTAAGGGGTTAAATTAAGACTTATATGGTTTTCATTTGTTACCCATACTGTGGTAGTGCAGAAACAATAACCAGTCCGCCATCTTGGATGATCCGCCATATTGGAATTAGGATGACGTCACATAGCTAAGCATGCATTGTCATCCAAAAGCGTGTATACCAAATTTCAACTCAGTCGGTTAAAGATCACTGATTTAAAATTCAGTTGCAAGATTCCACCCGGACATACATTGCAAGTTAAATAAAAGCTTGTAATATCTAAGTTGTACTTTGAAATGTAATATTAGTGTAAATATTTTAAGATTTTTGGTTGTTATAATTTTACCAATACATTATTATCGTAATGCATATTTATTATTGTATAATAAAATTGGGCACACAACTATTTCAGAGAACCAACGAAAGAAATGGAGCCTGTTTTAATATTCGACGACGACCCGGTATACGACAATCAGAATGTAACAACCGAAGCCCCAAGCGTGTTACCGATCGTGTCAGACCCGAGATCGTTGAACTGCGTCACACCCAACGACAAAACCAGGTAACTCAATAAATGAAAGTGGCTTTTCGTCTGTCTGTTTCTCTAACATCTTGTAAATCACGCAACGGATTTTGATACGACTTTCGCTATCATTTAGAGATTTTTTAGAAGGTTTTTATGTATAATACACACATACAGAGACGGCTCCGTGGCTGAGTTGGTAGTAGCCCTGCCTGCGAAGCGAGGGGTTGGATTCCCGGCCAAGGCACACTTTGTGTGGTGATCGTGATGTATGTTATCACGTCTTGGGTGTTGGTCTTGTGTTTCTGTGTTTGTCCATGTCATGACATGGAATCCTAGTGCAGAGGCATGAGTGTTTAAAACGTTTACGTGTATATTATAGTAGAGAAAAGCTGGAAATTTTAATGGTTTATTGAAGTGTAAGTAAACCTCACAATCACCACTACATAGTATAAAACAAAGTCGCTTTCTCTGTCCCTATATCCCTATGTATGCTTAAATCTTTAAAACTACGCAACGGATTTTGATGCGGTTTTTTTTAATAGATAGACTGATTCAAGAGGAAGGTTTATATGTACAAAACACTAGCAAGTCACCCCGGGTTCGCACGTATAGTTTCTGATACGACACTGATGCTTTACTAACCGTGCGAAGCCGGGGCGGCGGGTCGCTAGTATAAATTAAATTGATGTAATATGGAATTGTATTACGACCTAAATCACACAATGTACAACCGTGCAAAGCCGGGTTGGGTCTCTAGTTATTAATAATATCTTTGACAGTCATACGGTCATCATACAAAGTCCGCCGGCCGGGAATCGAACTAGCTATAGAGCTATATTGATTTGAGTGTGAATGAATGTGTTTTAATTCTAATTCTGGGTGGGGTGACTGCAATACCACGATCTCGAAACGGTGATGGAAAACATGGTGAGGAACCCGGCATGTCTTAGAACCAAAAATTCGAAGGCATGTGAGATCTACAAATCCGGATTGGGCTCCCGTGGTAGATCAAAGCCCATTCACTCTCAGTTATCGAAAGTAGGCCGGTGTTTGCAGTGGGAGCATTAGAGGCTGCTACGGAAGTTTTGGGAGTTCAATGAAATTTAGAAATGTCTTTGTTAATATTTCAGGATGACACCAGTGGTGGGTTCACAACCGACCAATTATCTGCTCCATCCCATAGTGATGGACAGCGGGGTCATGATGGTGCCAACGCTATCAGCCAAGATCTGCAACGGGAGGCTCGTCACCAGCGATCCACCACTTGCGAAAGTAAGTTTTTGCTATGGGAATCAATGACGGAACGAGCTGAGGGCCCACCTCGTAAGTGGCGACCCCCGCCCATGACAACAGTAATGCGACTCAGTATAAGATTTGGGTCTTCGTCCGGTATAGTGCTTCCTCCACACCTGGTAATCTGCCGCCAAGCAGTGCTGCACTCGCGTTGCTGGGTTCTGGAAGGATGTGGGTGCCGGCGAAACGGGCGCCACATCTTCGCCTTGGGTTTTCTCATACTAGAGTGAGTGAAAATCTATCGCCCGTTTCAACGCGGTGGTTGAAATGAAATATCTCCAGATCATTAATACTCGTTATTATTCTTTTATTATCTTCTCATTTATGTTAAACCAACAATTCAATCACTTTCACATTAATTTCACCAGCTTCCTACCAGTTAACTCTAGGACCGTTCTATCGCTGCCGCCAAAATATATATCCACAGATAATAATACACTACAAATGACATTGACAATCATACTAAATATATTGCAAGCTTACGTAAGGGGCAACCAGAGTCGTATTTAATATCAGATATCACGCTCTCGTGTAGGTTTTGTAATATAAAAATACTAGCTGCGCCCCGCGGTTTCACCCGCATAGTTCCCGTTCCAGTGGAGAATACGGGGATAAATTGATTTTATTTTTTCGTTAATTTTCCAATGTTTTTAATAGTTATTCTGCTATTCGGGACGGAAACAAATCCAACAAATCAAAAACCATGGCAATCGGTCCAGCCGTTCTCGAGTTATAAGTGTTGTAACAAACACGACTTTCTTTTATATATATAGATGTTTTTTTGTAGGTAATTGTTGCAACACCTAAAATTGCGCTTGACGGTGGCAACGGACTAAACTTCATCATAGAGCCGCAGAAGGTCACCAGTGTCCTTAAGACCATGTCACCAGAGACCCCCTCAAAAGAGACCCTCTCACAGAAGACCCCCTCACAGAAGACCCCCTCACAAGTCCTGAACCCAGGACCCGTAGATACTAGCAGGTAATTAAAGATAGCTGTTAAAGTAATTTCACATAGCGCCATCTTAACCCAGAATAAGTATTTGTACCATTACTGATTGAAATATATATAATACTTTTTTTTGGTAAATGTATTATATGATAAATAAGAACTCTGAGACACAAAACGAACTATGTTTGTTCTTAAACTAGAGTTTCAAAGTATTGTACATAAGACAACAAAAACAAACATAACAAAAACAACATTAAACAACGTTAACACACTCACACCTCTGCACTAGGATTCCCTGTGTCGCAGATGGCATGGACAAACACAGAAACACAAGACAAACACCCAAGACCCGAGAACAAACTTTATGCTCACCACACAAAGTGTGCCCCGGCCGGGAATCGAACCCGGGACCCCTCGCTTCGAAGGCAGGGCTACTACCAACTAAGCCACGGAGTCGTCATAGTTCACATGTTTACGATATAAAAAATGCTATTTAAAATTCTTACGTGATTTATTTATTTATTATCTTTGCCGCCAAATGTGAACCCATTTTAATCATAATTTTTAACCGTACCAAGGTCATTTACAAAGCTTACTTTACTTCAGCGTAATCCATATCATTCTCTTGGTAAATCCCGAGTGAATTTAATTGAGTGTAAATAAAATTAATTCAAATCATTCTCTTGTTAATCCCGAGCCAATTTACTTCAGAGTAAATAATTAATCTAAATCATTCTCTTGGTAAATCCCGAACGAATTTAGTTCAGAGTAAACAAGTAATAAAAATCATTCTCTTGGTAAATTCCGAACGAATTTACTACAGAGTAAATACGTAATCCATTTAATTCTCTTGGTAAATCCGGAACGAATTGACTTTAGAGTAAATACATAATCCATTATAACTTTTTTCCTGATCACAGGAAGGATGTCTCATGTCAGGTAAAATGCAACAGTTCTGTCGCAAGCAACGTTACACAAAGCGTGAGGAGAGACGCCAAAAAAGTGCAAAGTGACGTCACGACGGGGCAAACGTTGGTGATTGACGTCACAAAGGGCATCGGTGGTGACGTCACGATGGTGCAGAGCGTCAGAGGTGACGTCACAATGGTGCAGAGCGTTAGAGGTGACGACGCACAGACACAGGGTGTGACAAGTGACGTCACGTGCAACGTCGCCCGCTCCGCTGTCCTTAGCACAGACAGCATCGACTGGGAGGATAAAATACCTATGGATTTAATATCATTTATGGTAAGATAATAGAAATATTTATTAAAAATTAAGTAATTAGCTGAGAGCGTGGTGGCCCAGGGGTACAGACGCCCCCCCCCCCCCCCCCCCCGTGGGTTCCCGCCTTGTCGGGGCGGGGGGGCTTAGTAACCGTGGCCTGGTCCCCCACGGTGAAGCTAAGAGGAACCCGGGAGGGCCGCTCCTTTAGGCTTTGCCTCCAAGCCGACTAGGAGCGGCACAGTAGGTGGCGGTGCCTTATGGGGGGCACCGCAACTGAGGCGGGCTGCGGTGTCGAATGGGAGGCACCGCAGCTGAGGGTTAGGGGCCGCGGCGGGAGAGGAGTGACGGTATTGCGGTGCGCCGCTCTCCCTACCTTCCGCGGCCACAACGGGGTCGCCACCGCTAGATGGCGGACGCGGTGGGGCCGCAGGGGAAGAGGAGTGTTGGTATTGAGAGGCGCCACTCTCCCTATCCTCTGCGGCCGTAGTGGTAGGCGACGGGACCACAGACCTGACCCGTCGCATGGGGACCTAGGGCGTCTGACACGGGGTAGTCTGACGTCCTATCGCTGGCATGGTCCCCGAGGTGGTTGTGACGCGCCTCGTGTCCTGGCGTGTCGTGGCGAGGGAGGATAGCATACATTGCCATCCCATGGAGGGTCCGGAAACGGACAGCTGCGGCGGGATCGCGGATGTGTGTAGCAACGTTCCCGTGTTCCCGCCACTAAGCGGCAGAGGAGGACACCGTGGAGTTTTAGTGGGCAGTCCCACATAACCGCTCTGTTTCCCCGTGGCAGGGCGGTACGCAAAGACATTTCTACACGAAAAAAAAAAAAAAAAAAAAAAAAAAGGGTACAGACGCCGACTTTCAATCTGAAGGTCGCTGGTTCAAACCCACACGTGCACCAATGAGTTTTTTCACTTGTAAAATTCAGGTGCATAATACCACGTTCTCAAAACGGTGACGGAAAACATCGTGAGGAAACCGGCATGTCTTAGAACCAAAAATTCGATGACGTGACATCTACCAATCCGGATCGGGCTCCCGTGGTAGATCAGAGCCCATTCACTCTCAATTATAGAGAGTAGGCCGGTGTCCCTGCAGTTGGAACATTAGAGGCTGGTACGGAAGTAATTAGCTACGCTCAACTGAATTACCCGTGGTTGGCCAGTTTACGGGAACTGTACAGTATTACGGGACAAAAAGTAGCGTATGTGATATTCTCCGTCCAGATAAAATAATAATAAACTTTCACTCTTAATTATCTACTAGCGACCCATTTCTATGATTTCAGGATTCAGATAAGAAAGCATCGAAGCGGCCACGATTCGAAAATGTCAACGTACCTGCGACGTCTGCGTTTGGCATCATCAGCCATGTGATGTCTCTCAGGGACAGGCCACCCGACGAGGTCATCGACCTATGTTAGTGCATCGACGTCGAGGTCCCTGACCCCAGTGTTGAACCACGGTCTCAGTCACGTGACGCTGTGACGTCACATTAAAAGGCAGCTCGGAGTTTGAAACTAGTTATTGAACAGAGATGTCTATGGCGGCAATGTTCGCTTTAAATTCATTTCAAGGTACTTGACTTCATAATTTTCGCTCGAAAGTGACGTCATAACAAAATGAATTTGCTAACACGATCGAACCCCATACAGGAAATAAAATATATTATAATATTCACTTCTAATGGAGGTCATAATCATAATCTACGTGACGTCATAATTATTCGTTCGAAAATGGCGTCTTAATCAGCGATCTGGCTATTTATTTGTCAAATAGCCGTGACAGTTGCAACGATAAAGTATAAAACATGTTTTTGGTAACAGAAATAAGGCAATTCTTTTTTCTTTCAAATTAATGGTAAATATTTACTGTTGTAAAATAAATATGAACTATTTTTATCTGTGGATCTGTGTGTTTGATCTGTGTGTTTGATCTGTGTGTGTGGAAACGTCAGTTCTCCGATGAATAATTCGCGAGTTACTGAAAAATTATAGATTCAAAATAGTATTTGTATTTTATATTTATTTCACCATAGGAAACTTATGTACACTTTTAAACGTCAAATCTACATATACATATAGCACATAGTTAATGTCACATTTAAAAACTTCCGCCCTGCTTCGCAAAGGTTTTTTTTTTTATATACATTATAGACCATCGCTTGACCGCCATGTCACCTGATGGTAAGTGAAATAAGGTGCACTGTAGAAACTAATGTGGGAGATTCTTTAATATATTTACTACTTCTAAAACTTCCTCTTGAATCACTCTATCTATTGCTGAAAACTGCATTAAAATACGCTGCGTAGTTTGAAAGATCTAAGCATACAAATAGCGGGAGCGACTTTGTTTTATACTCTAAGGATTAAAAGTAAAACATAACAATATTTATTCAGAGCCATTCGAAGCAGACCAGTGTAGAAACGTGAAAAAACAAAATAGGAATATAATTAAATAAAAAATAAAATAGGTATAACTAACGATTTATATGTAATGTTGAAATACAATTAAAACAAACAAATGTATAATATAATAAAATGTAATTTATAATATGTATAATGTAAAATGAGCTTTAATCTCTTAGCTATAAGTATTTTTAATGTATTAGGTGTAAATCTATATACGTACTTATAATAAAACTGTAACAGGTCCGATTCCGTATAGCGAAGATATTTTGAAAAAATAAATAAATTGGAGGGCACTATAATCGATACTGAATTCTTTTTTTTTTTCATTTTGGTCTGACTGTTTATCTGTATAATAGCCGCACATCACGCCGAAACTGCTGAATGCATTCAAATAAAACTTGGCATTGGCATGATTTGAGGTCATACTACGAGGTAGGACAGGATATTTTTTATCCTGAAATTCAGTGCCGTTCCCTTGGTGGACGGGATGAAAATCAAAACGTGTTCCACACTGTAATTCATTAACGCGTTGTCTGATTAAATTTATTATTTTTTTAAATATTTTTCGGCAAATATTTCAAGGTCACCGATTTTGTAGTTCAGAAATTACAGAATCACAACTCTCAGTATAATGTCCAAATAACTAAAACCCAGGAACCTTTGAATGTACGGCTTATATTAAGCTGGCGTATGTTTTTTATCGCATAGGTTTGGATGCTTGCTGTCAATGTCAGATCACTCTTAAGAGTCAGTTAATGCCAAATTTCAATAATCTAATTAATCGTATATGATTATTATTTTTTTATTAATATTACTTGGTTTCTTCTGTACTTTTAGTATTTTGTTATAGTATTAGGTTATAGCAGGTATATATTAGGTATGAGCAGGATTTTTTGTTGTAAATAATTAGCCTTATTAGGTAGTGTTCAATTTTATTTTAGTATGTTGTATTTACTATTGTTGCCGTTAAATTAGTTATAGGTATATTAGTTGCTTTTATTTTTGTTGTAAGAAATACGCTTTATTCGTTAGGAGTAGTTTTTCTAATAAATTTACTATTAAAAAAACAACAATAGCAACACCATTCTTCTTCTAATATTTCTTCAAATGTGGTTTTCATTCATAATGCGACAGTGTAAACTATGTCTGGTTATCGATATATATTAGGTGCCTGTTTAATTTATGTCAATAAGAGAAAAGCTGTGTGATTATGAAGTAAAACTTAGTCTACTAAATCTGGTAAGGAAATAAATAACTTATATTACAAAATTTGCTAACCTTGGGTCTGTTTTTATTTTAACAAACTCATAACCTGGAACTCCGTCATTATATAAACCGATTTTTTTTTCTCTTGGCTTAACACGTCTTGTGAATTGCCATTGTGCTAGTAATTAAATAAATAATCTCGAAAAATTAACAATTATAAGCAGACGACGAACTTTTTGTACAGCAAAGCGAACTAGCAATCGAACAGAACACGAAAGGTTTGTGTTACAAAGGAGGTTCTAAATCAAGTGTGTTTTATATATATTGGATGAATTGATGGATGGCGGTTTTTGCCAATTAAAGATCCATCCCGAAATGGTGTAATTCCGAGTTGGTACCATATAAATTTCATGATGAAATTCCTCTTAAAAAAGATGCCTACATTCCCTGTATTCCCTATAAAATTTTTAAAATTAGAGCTAAAGTTTTATGAATCTGTCTGATATCGTACAATACATGTCTATTGCACAGGTAATTGTGCCTCTTCTTTTGCGACGTCTCAGTGCTGCCAACTTAACGTATTTTTCGTCGAATTAAACGCAATATGAAGTAATATCGGTAGCGATATGTCTCAATAGTATCTATAGCGGTATTTATTATTTTATAATAGCTGATGTTTTACTACGAAATAATATATATTTCAGTAGATTGCAGTGGAATTTAATTTAAATTAGCACATAAAAGTATTTACAATAAAACGAACATAAAATATAATTTTCTTCAAACTGACAACTAAATATATAGACATCTAATCAACAACTACTCGTTGCCTAGGATACCATAAGTGTCATTTTAACATTGTCGATTACTAGGTTCTAGACAACACCCCCACTTAATCCACAATGTCTTCTACAGAAGTCATGCTTCTGCCTTGGAACTCCCTTTGTTAACATGTCAGCAGGCATAAGGGTAGTCTCACAATATTTTATACAAAGTACCCTTTGCTCCGCTAATTCTCTAATAAAATGATACTTGATGTTTACATGCTTAGACCGTTTTCCTATTGCAGGAGAATACACAAGCTTGCTAGCACTTTGGCTATCACTAAAAATACTAATAATGTCTGTCCGGTCAGTCAGTTCAGCATATAAACCGTTAACAGCTATGACTTCCTTCGCAACTTCACATATTGCGATATATTCAGCTTCAGCAGTACTTAATGCTACGCATCGTTGTTTCTTAGACTGCCAAGCTATTGCAGCACCACCGAAATTGAGGGTATAACCAGAAAAAGATTTCCCATCAGGCCCGTTCCCCCAATCAGCATCAGCATATGCAACCAAAGGTTTGTTACACTTTTTGTAACACAGCGATAAATCTATCGTCCCCTTCAAATACCTGAGTACGCGCTTTAGTGCTGCCATATGAGTTGAATCATTACAGGTGTTGAATTGACTCAACATCGTTACTGCAAACGATATATCTGGTCTTGTACAACACGCCAGATACATAAGTGAACCTATGATCTCTTGGTATCGCGTGTCAACATTCTTTGGACCAGGTTTCAGGTGAAGATTTGCTTCTACCGGAGTGCTTACGGGTTTGCAGTCCTGCATACCATATTTTTCAAGCACTTTCTTGGTGTAGGACTTTTGTGAGAGCCGAATTTCATTTTTATCCTTATTGTAGTCAATTTTCATGCCTAAGCATTCTCTCGCTTCTCCAAGATCCTTTATGTTGAAGGAATCACCAATCTGCTCCTTCACCCTCGTAGCTTCTTTATCTTTATTTGTAAATATATAAAAATCATCAACATAAAGAGCAATAGCTACAAAAATCTCGCTTCTCTTCTTAGTGTAAACACACGGATCATGTTTCGATCGCGTAAAACCCATTTTCACAATGTGCGCATGAATTTTTTCGTTCCAACATCTCGCAGCTTGTTTTAAACCATATATAGATTTCTTCAGCTTACAAACTTTGCGATCTTCCCCCTTTTGAACGAAAAATTCTGGCTGCTCCATGTAAATATCCTCCTGCAAATCACCATTCAGAAAAGCTGTTGTAACATCAACATGATGTATGTTTAAACTCTTCTCAGCTGCCAGCGCTACCAGAAGACGAATTGAAGACATCTTGACAACAGGTGCAAACGTTTCGAAGTAATCTTGGCCTGGTTTTTGCGAATAACCTTTTGCGACCAGCCTTGCTTTATAGCGCTGAACGAGTCCATCCGCTCCAACCTTCAGCTTAAAAACCCATTTCGACTTTACGACGTTTGCGTCTCTTGGTCGATCAACTAGTTCCCAGGTGTTATTTGCCTTCAGAGAACCGTACTCTGTCTTCATTGCATCCAACCACAATTTCTTGTCCGAGCGCTCCATGGCATCTTGAACCGATACAGGATCAGGATAATCTACTACCTCAAAGTTATAGACCATGTCTTCATCACGTTTCGGACGTCTATCACGAAGAGGGTAACGGCGATCAGGAGCATCACCACTCGCATGTTCAGGAACATCTACATTCGCTGAATCTTGTATATCCTCTGTCTCAGAAACCTCATCAACAGTATCGAAAAAGTTTTCTCCATAGTCTGAATCCGTTGCACTCGAAGAACTTCTTTGAATGACAACAGGACTCCCCTGACTGAATTCTTCTTCATTCTGTTCATGACTGGACTGGACGTTCGAACGAAATCTTGGAACCCCCACTGCAACTTGTCTGGTAGACATTGATCCCTCCTGATCAGTGGTAGTATGATTAGTTCCAGTAACGTCATTTCGTAAATATAGCTCTACGGTGTCTTTCTTTGAAACTATATTTTCTTTTCTCTCAACTAAAGACAAATTCTCAAAAAATGTTGCGTCTCGAGCGATAAAAACACGTGTAGGGTCCTTTTCCATATTAATGAATCGGTAAGCCTTTTGATTAGTTGAGTAACCAGTCATTATCATCGTCGCCGTCTTTGGATCAAACTTCTTTCGACTATGATCCTTTATAAGAACCTGAGCCCTGGACCCGAACACTCGTAGATGCGATAGGTCGACTCTATCTCCGGTAAATACTTCTTCGGGAATTTTGTCCTTCAGAGCCATTGTTGGAGACCTGTTTTTAAGATAGACAGCACACAGTACGGCTTCTCCCCATACTTTTTTATTCAAGCCAGCATCATGCACCATACACCTGGCTTTTTCCGTAATGGTACGAATCGAGCGCTCAGCTACTCCATTCTGTTGCGGAGTGTGAGGCACAGATTTTTGATGCAGGATACCATTCTTCTTAAGAAATTCTTGAAATTGACCGTTAGTATACTCGGTTCCGTTATCGCTTCGCAGTTTTTTGATCTTCTTGCCTGTTTGATTTTCAACAAGTGCCTTAAACTCTTTGAATTTGGCGAATACGTCCGTTTTCGATTTTAGCAAATATACAAAAGTTTTGCGGCTAAAATCATCTATGAAAATCACATAGTACCTGTTGCCCCCATAGGATTCCACTTCCATCGGGCCTGCCAAATCAGTATGCACTAGTTCAAGCAATCCTCTTGCTCTCTTACCTTTCCTCTTTGGAAAATTTTTGACGCACTCTTTCCCTTTGCAGCAACCTTCACAAGATTCCATCTTCACAGATCCATATGACAGACCATCTGCCATACCTTTTAATCTTTCCATCAAAGGTCCACTCAAGTGCCCTAATCTTCTGTGCCATAATTCGAAAGCGCCAGAAGCACTTGACGTATCTGGAGGAGACGTAAGAACCATCGCTGCCTCTTTATCTAAAACATATAAACCCTGTTTCAGTGGTGCTGTTAATAACTCATTACCAGCTATAGTGACGTCATTATTTTTGTAAACTTTACAAAATTGTTTATCAAAAACTACAGTTAAGCCCTTACTACACACCTTACTCACAGATAACAAATTTGTCATCAAACCTGGTAGCAACATTACATCCTCAAACCTTATGGAACGCCCCATAGCAAACACATCCCCTTTCATGTGGGAAACAATCTTGTCATTGTTCGCAGTTGTCACCACCTTTGAACCAATGCTTTCAATGTTTTCCAAGATGCGTTTATCTGACGTCATATGAGATGTCGCTCCGGAATCTATGACCCATTGATCATCAACCATCATTGGCATAGCCGTTATAAGTCCAACGTTATTCTTTTTATCCTTCTTCTCGTGAGATGTGGTACCTTTTTCTTTAGTTTTTCTTTCTTTGCACTGCCATTTGAAATGTCCCTTCTTGTGACAAAAATGACATATAACATTTTTTGTTTTATCATTTTTTGACATCAGTGCCGCAGATTCGTCGTCAGTTGTCGTTTTTCTTATACTTTCTTTTAGTAGCGCAGCTGTCACTGATTCCGTTGACACTTTCACATTTGAGTGTTCTAATGTCATCACCAAGGAGTTATAATCATCAGTCAGACCTGCCAACATGATGATTCCGATGAACTCATCATCTAATCCAGCTTTTATGCTTAATAAAGCTTGACTAGTCTTCTGAATATCATTTAGATATTCCTCCATGGTATTGAACGAAGACAGCTTGACGTTGAATAGCTTCCGCAGTAGATATAGCTGCCGCAGTAAACCTCCATCAGCATACGCTCTCTTTAGTGCTAACCAAGTATCTCTCGCCGTCTTGACATGCATTATCATGGGATAAATCTTCTCGGTACACATGAGACAGATCTTACTTCGAGCCTTAGCGTCTCTCTTCTGCTCTACATCTGTGTCAGCCGTGAAATTTTCATCGATGCAATCCCACAAATCTACATCAGTCAGAAACATCTCCATTGCGAAGGCCCACGTGCCATAATTGGCTTGACCCGAGAGTTTCTCAAAATTTGTAACAGCTTGCATTTTCACATTAGATACTTTTCCACAGTATTAGGATAAATAGCCAGATAGTTCTGGTAAGCCCTGGGCCCATAACCTGATGTTTTACTACGAAATAATATATATTTCAGTAGATTGCAGTGGAATTTAATTTAAATTAGCACATAAAAGTATTTACAATAAAACGAACATAAAATATAATTTTCTTCAAACTGACAACTAAATATATAGACATCTAATCAACAACTACTCGTTGCCTAGGATACCATAAGTGTCATTTTAACATTGTCGATTACTAGGTTCTAGACAACAATAGCAATGACCTTAATTTAAATTAAAACCTCAAATATGCCAATATAAACAAAAATATTAAGCTTTATATATAACAAATATCTTCCGTTTTACGAATTTTTAATTTTCCTTTCTTACAAAACCTACAGCAGCGTAGACAGTCCAAAAGCATAACAAAAAACTACGTAGTTTTAACAAATCACGCAATCCATCCATACGAATAATAATTATATCAAAAGTCATCTTAATATAATTTAAATATACTTAACAAGAAATGCAAGCTAAGGCGTATGCTAAAATGTATATTGTCTTTATTTTAAAACTTGCACAAGGTGACCAATCCCTGTAACGATTATGCTAATGAACAATCATTGTTAATATAAAGTTGTAATTATTGCTAACATAATTACCGGCCATAAGACAAGAATGAAGACGGAAAGTATTGAAAGAAAAAAAAATCTAACCTATCAGATTTCAGCAAATTATTGTTGGCAACACTAGATGCTACAACTACAATACAATACAATGAAATGTTTTGTTTGTCGATTCAATTTCGATATTTTACGAGAAACTGAATGAAATTAATCATTGAATCAAAAATGAATCAACACAACGAACAACAAATTAGTGGTGAAACAGTTAAAATGGAAGCAATGTGCACAGGATGTTTATCTACAGACAGAAAACTACATTACATTGTTGAAACTGAATATTACCATGTTTACACACAGATCTTGAATGAAATACCGGTAAGTTAAAAAAATGTTGTAACTCGTTAGTATCCCAGAGGAATCAAGAGGAAAAAGGAGGAATCAAGAGAAAAAAGACCACAGAAAAGGTAGAATGGCGACATCAGACCAGTTGTAGACAACAGAGTAGTTCAAAATAGTCTCGAATGGCAAGAGTGGATTCAAGCAAGAAATAAATACTGGCACAGAATAAGTTTAATGTACAGGAAACTGTTGAACCGAATGAAAGGCTATTTTATTTAACCTATTACTTTAAATGAGCAATATTTGTGTATTTATTTATTTCGCGTATCTCGGAAACTGCTCGTAACGATTTTGATGAAATTTTGTATTTAGGGTGTTGTTAGTTAAGTTTACTCAAAATAACCCTGGTCGCCCTGGTTCTTATTTTATGAAGTATAAATAAAATCATTTATTGCCAAATTAATAACTTTCCTGCTGGAACCTACAGCGCTGAAGGCAGAGCTACTACTGACAGCTTTGAAACCATGTCTTATGTATACATACATTATGTATGTATACACTTATGTATAACATGGTATGACATAAGTATGTATACAATACAAGAGTAATGTGTCAGTAATTTACTTCTCATAGTACAAGCGTGCTTAGTTTGTGGTTAGATGTTACAATGTTTCACACAGCAATGTTAAATGAACATGTTATTAATGAACAATTAATGTTTAATTAGTGAGGGGATACTAAATATTTTTAGATTTTGACAGCATGCTAGCTACTCAAGCGTCCGGTCCGTGTGGCGAATTATGTCTGTAACGTCCCGCATCTAGTATCGAATAGCAGTATTAATAACAGCTGAATTTGTGTCTGTTGAAGTGTGAATAGGATCGAGGACCGTGCGAGTTTTTCGACCCAATCGAAGTGTAGACGCTACAGCAATTGTAATTTTTTGACTCAATCGAAGCATGGATGCTCTGAGAGTACACAATCTACAGGAAACCCCAAATGATTAGATGGTATGTTTTCAGGTGTACGACTTGACACAAGTATGCATCCGTATCTGTTGGGAGTGCCGCGCTCGGCTGCGCAGCATGCAGCAGTTCAAACTGCAAGTGCAACGGAACTATGCAGATCTCATGCAAGTAAGTCATACTATCCATACAAAACCTTTTTAACTGTTTTCCAACAGAGGTGGTTATGAATCTGGTTGAATTTTTTTAATTTAATGTGCCTGGGGAGTTCCTGTGACACGTTATATGCTCACGAATATGTGTACATGCATGTGTAAAATTTGACGTGTCCAAATGATACTTGAGATCTAAAGGAATAAATGAGTTTAATTTTGACTTTGATTTTGACTTTAATTGAAAGGATTTGCTTTCAGAAATTTTAATAAAATATTATAAGTTTTATTGATAAAATATGTCAACAAATAAAATAAATTGCGTGTTTTATTCCTATTTTAATTTTATAAATTATTTATTTCAGCACATACCGCCCCAGGGCAAATCCACCTTGTCAACGCATTCCCAATACATATTCTCATATCCGGATGTAAATAATGACGTGAAGACGGAGATATACGATGACGTCATCAAGATTGAAACGCAAGACTTCGCAAAAGCTCTCGATGTGGACCCCGTTGACGTCACCAGGGATGTCATTGAGGTATTATTAATTATCCGTGGCAGCCGCACCGTACTAGCCTCTAATGTCCCCACTGCAGACACCGGCCCACTCTCGATAATTGAGAATGGGATCTGATCTGCCACGGGAGCCCAATCCGGATTGGTAGATGTCACATGTCATCGAATTTTTGGTTCTAAGACATGCCGGTTTCCTCACGATGTTTTCCTCAGTACTGCCTCCACAGTAATCTGCAAGCAACTCACATTGCTGTGCTCCGGTGAAAGGGTGTGAGTGCCGGTTAAATCACATTCATTGCATTAGGGGTTTCTTGCTTGTTCTTCCCCATGGAAGGTCGCATAGGGTTTGAACAAGCGCTGAACTTAGTTTTAAGAACGCATGCTCTCGTAGGTACTTATTTATTTTAAAAAAGAAATTGTCTTTTCCAAGTAATTTTTAAGAATTCAACGGAAATAAAAAATTTTGACTTTGACTTTGACAAAGGCGCATGGGACCTAACATGTCTGTCTCGGGTGACGGGCGCAGCGGGGTGCAACTTGGGTCTTCTCATGCTGCTGTAAAACTACTGTAATTAAGTTTATATAATTAAGTCCTTATAACTAAGCTTGAACAAACAACAAACTTAGATAAAAGAACGCGTGATCTCGTTATGTACATATATGTGTTTTAAAAGTAACTTAACGATTGCCTGGAAGAGATCGCTTCGGAGCGGACCGCCCGTTGTACATAAGATTTCTTGCACATTTATTTCTGTGTAAAATTAAATATTTTTGTATTGTATTGTTGCCATGTATTTTTAAGAGTTAAACGAAATAATGTTATTTGACTTTGACTTTGATACATTGTACCCTCAGACTCTTCCGTATGTTTAATTCAATTAATTTATTCCCAAAATTAAAGTATTTATGTTGTTTGTTTTATTTACTCGCAGCCACTAGAGAAGAAATCTCCAAAAACAAAGCGGAAAAAAACGAAAAAACTCAAAGTGAAGAAAAAACGCAAAAAAAAAAATCCTGTTGAAGTTGAACCGGTGGAAAATGGCTTGGATAGTCATGACGACCATATGGAAGACGGTCATGTAAGCGAGGACCACGGCAAAGAGAGTCACACGGAAGAGAGCCACATGGAAGATAATACGGAAGAGAGTCAATTGAAGGAGAATTTTGATAAAGAGGATACGGTACTTCCGGATTTGACTAAAGAGGATGAATCAATCACAAAAGTAAGTATTTAGATCATTTTAAAGCCATGATGTCGGCTGTTGTTGTTACTCTCTCTCTCTCGCTGGTCAGAACAAAGTAATTAATTGTTAGTAATGTGGTTTTGTCAATATGTCAGTCAGTGGCGGCCCTAGGGGGTGGCAAGCAGGGCAACCGCCGGGGCCTCGCTTTTGCAGGGCCTCGCACCCTCGCAGAACAACCCGTTTTTTGTTTCGATGTACTGCAGCTGTCTTTAAGAGGATGCTGACTGATTACCAGTAGCCCTGTACACTTCCAACTCACCTAAATTCCTCACACGCCAAGAGCCTCACAAAGATCTATCGCCCGGAGCCTCGCAATATCTAAGGCCGCCCTTGATGTCAGTAGTTTTGGCTCGGGGATGATCTGTGGTCAAGATGGCGGCGCGTTATTTGTTGTGTCTGCTAATATTTTTCCTCTCTTGATTGATTATGAAATTCCCGACTTCACATTAAAAAAAAATCTATCTCTGTGCCAAATTTCATCCAGATCCGTACAGCCGTGGCGTGATTGAATAAGAAATATCCACCCAAACTTTTTCGTAATTCGTAATTCTTTATTGTACACACACACACACACACATAAAAAAAGGAAACATAAGCTAATAACAAAAACTATAATATGTACAAAGACTAGCTTAACCCTATGAAGAGTTCTCTTCCAGCAAACCTTTGAAGGTAGTGAGAGGTGATAAAAAAACTTTCGCATTTATAATAGTTTAACTTTCGCATTTATAATAGTTGTAAAATTTGTGGTGTACATTGATGGTTTTGTTGGCAGGAGCAGAAGGTAACAGTGAAACGCAAGCGCAATTCCGAGGTTCTTCCGGACCGCCCTCAGTGCCAAGAGTGTGGCAAGGTGTTCAGCTCAAAGAAGACCTACCGATACCACCTTAAGTGAGTATTATATCATGGACTAGCGACCCGCCCCGGCTTCGCACGGTTAGTAAAGCATCAGTGTCGTATAAGAAACTACCCGTGCGAAGCCGGGGTGACTTGCTAGTGTATTATACATATAAACATTCCTCTTGAATCACTCTATCTATCAAAAAAAATCTAAAATACCGATATCAATACTTTTAACCCCTACTTTTCAAGTCTAGGTACCCCTACCTAGAACATCGAACACAGAAAATCGAAATACGCAATTTCCTTTACTTGGATGACATCAGTGGCAAAAGTCCCATCGAAAAATTCACTTTCACTTTTTCCCCAATTTCCAACTTTCACGATGAATTTCCAAAAAAATTATTTTATACAAACCTGGGAAAAACGAAATATAAATTAGGGAAACGATCAAGCCGTTGAGTTTCAATATATATAGATGACAACGCAGAAGGGGGGTATCAATTTATTCTGTATGATCGCACGCTCTCACCACGGTGCCACAGAATACCAGCGCTGTATCTGTCCACTGACGCAGCACATGCTGAGTTACCTATTTTGTTGTTACATATTCTTAAACGTGTAATTTTGTTTTTAATTTTTAAGTGAGCCCTGATTATGTAACACAAAATATATTGTAGTTTTTCTATTCTATTATTTTTTTAATGTTTGGTTTTAATCTCTGCCAATTGTGGGCCAACTTGGATAATCCTTTTTTTATTGCATATAATAGATCTTAGAGGTCCCCTCAATTTCCCTCGAGTAGGTCGGTTAGGGAATAGATATAAACTTAACAAATAAGACTAGTTGGCTGTAATTTGACATATCTGTCATGTAATGTGCCTAAGCCTGTGACACGTTACATGCTCACGAATATGTTTACTTGTGTGTGTAAAATTTGACGTGTCCAAACGATACTTGAGATCTAAAGGAATAAATGAGTTTGGGTCAGAAATTTCATGGAAAAAATCCTATTTAAAGGGTGACTTGTTTGGTACTGTCTGATATTTCAGTTTATTTTTGCAGCGTTCTACACAAAGGTCAAAACCAGTACCCGTGCCCACGCTGCGGGAAGGTCTACCAGTGGAAATCGAACCTGGGCCGTCACATGAGAAGTCATAAGGTACTTTTTTTAATGTGATTAAGTGACGGAACCAGCTGAGGGCTCACCTGGTGGTAAGTGGCGACCCTCGCCCATGACAACAGTAATGCGACTGAGTATAAGATTTGGATCTTACACTGAGTCGCATTTATCCTGCTGCGTCCATCACCCGAGACGGGGATGTTACGTATCAGCGCATGTGATTTCACCGGTACCCACACCCTTCCACCGGAACACAATAATGCTTGCGGGAAATTCCAGTTATGGTGGCAGTGCCGGTCGAATTGGCACAAGTTCTACTGCTACTTTTGGTTGCTCCTTTAGCACCACCCAGGGGATACGTGTAGGGAATCAAAGGGTACACACCTACGGACGCGAGGGCATATCTTATCATGGCATTCTCGATCCAATATCTTCCTGTGCATTTTAAAATATAACATATTTTAAAAATATTGTCTTGATATTAAGAACAACGAAATTAGCGAGGATAACAGGTGTAGTCAAATTTTTTTTTTTTCTTTCTTTTAATTGATTTATATATGTAACAACAACAACGTTAACACACTCATACCTCTGCACTAGGATTCACAAACACAAACACAAAACAAACACCCAAGTCCCTAGAACAAACTGCATGCTCACCACACAAAGTGTGCCCCGGTGAAATCGAACCCGGGACCCCTCGCTTCGAAGGCAGGGCTACTACCAACCAAGCCACGGAGCCGTCTATATATAATAATGTTTATTCCAGGCAGTTGATGATGGCGAACTGTTCTGCGCGCTGTGTGACAAGTCATTCGCGTCCGTCGCTACCTACCGCCAGCATCTGCGTATTTCTAGAAGACACGTCCCCGAGACAGAGTTCAGGTATGATGAATTTATAACTAGCTGCGCCCCTCGGTGGTACTCGTGGTTTTACCGGGATCTGAAGCAGCCTGTGTCAATTGTTTATTATATTATATTATTATTATCTGTAGGCCGACAGTATTTTTGTGGTAATTCAAATCTGTGATTTTTACCACACAGTCTTGCCTAGTGTTAAAAGATAGGATACCTTTTATTTGCTTTTGTGCTGCAAACAATTTTTTTAATTATATTTTCTAATAGATTTTTATATATGAAGACTTCTTTTTCTTTTAATTGTTTTTCCAATTGGTTTTTATAAATGCAGACTTGTATTTTTTGATTATTTTCCAATTGATTTTTATAAGGTAGACTTATGTATTTTTATTTTCCAATTGATTTTTATAAAGTAGACTTGTATTTTTTAATTATTTTCCAATTGATTTTTATAAATGTAGACTTTTTTATTCGCAGTTTCGCTTGTGAGTCGTGCGGGAAACGATTTGTGAACAAGACGCGTCTCCGGGACCACATAGATTGGGAACATTTGCAGAAAATCAAGTTCCGATGCCAAATGTGCGATAAGGTAATTATAAAACACTAGCGACCCGCCCCGGCTTCGCACGGTTAGTAAAGCATCAGTGTCGTATCAGAAACTACCGAAAGCCGGGGTGACTTGCTTGTGTAATACATATAAACCTTCCTCTTGAATCACTCTATCTATTAAAAAAACCGCATCAAAATCCGTTGCGTAGTTTTAAAGATTTAAGCATACATAGGGATATAGGGACAGAGAAAGCGACTTTGTTTTATACTATGTAGTGAAGTACATTAGAATTTTACGAAAAAAAGGAAAAGGTAAATAATAATAATAATAATAACAAAATTAGTCAGCATTAATTACATAAAAATATCACACAATACAATCAGCCACACAAATCATAACATAGATAGATAGATAACAATTTATTCATCACCAAACAAAAAAAAAATTGTTAAACAATAAATTATTAACAATAAGGTAACAATGGGCGGCCTTATCGCTAAAAGCGATCTCTTCCAGGCATAATAATGTTTGTACGACATAATGTTTGTTCGCAGCCGTTCAAATGCCACACATCACTGTACGTGCACCTACAGAACGTTCACACTACGCACAAGAGACGCGAGAACCTGTGCCACGTCTGCGGCAAGTCCTACCAGGTACTGTCGCCCGTACCAGCCTCTATTGTTCCCACTGCAGACACCCTACTCTCGATAATTGAGAGTGAACTCTGATCTACCACGGGAGCCCAATCCGGATTGGTAGATGTCACATGTCGTCGAATTTTTGTTTCTAAGACATGCCGGTTTCCTCGCGATGTTTTCCGTCACCGTTTATTGCGCACATACATTTTTTCAAGTGAAAAAACTCATTGGTGCACGTGTGGGTTTGAACCAGCGACCAATATTTTCAGATAAAACGAGCGAAGCTCGGTCGCTGTACTGTTATACTATATGTACTAATGTTCCGTGAGAATGAATTGGAGTTATTTATGAATTCCGAAATTTCCACGCGGTATATTAGTTCGTTTTTTTTACGCGTAAACCTAATTTTTTTTCTGCAATATTTGTGTTCATATATATGTAATATATGTTTTTTTTAGAACGCGGCAAAGTTAAAGTACCATATAACGGCCATGCACTCGGGAGACACGCCGTATAGATGCGCGGAGTGCGGCGCGTGCTTCGGTTGGTACTCCAGCCTGTACCGGCACACGCGGGAGGTGCATTACAAGGTATGTTAGGTTACCATTATCCCTGTGACATTTTTTAAACAAACAAACAACGTTAACACACTCATACCGCATTAGGATTCCCTGTGTCGCAGATGGCATGGACAAACACAGAACATTAACAAACACAGAACGTTTTAAAAAAAAGAACATAGTTTGTGATCAAGATCATGGTCGCAAAAAGAAAGTAGTCCTTCCATTAGGGTTTTCTGCTTGTTTTTCTCCATGGATGGTTGGAACAAGTGCTGAACTTAGTAATAAGAACGCATGATCTTTTAGGTAAATATTTATTTTAAAAAGTGACGTTTCCAATTATTTTTATAAGAATTCGTCTGGAATAAAGTATTTTGACTTTGCACATAATATTCTTCCAAATAAATTGAATTTACCAAATCGGTTAATTATACAAAACACCTTTGGAAGTCGAGAGAAAAAACAGCCTTATTGAAAACCTGCTTTTGGAAGTCAAAAATACAATTTCGATAAGATTTAACTTTACCATCAAAAATTCGCAGACGTTTTTAATTTTTTGTAAGCTTTCTCGTTTGGGGTATTAAAATAACCCTCTTTTTCAGATGAAAGGACTTAGCAAGAAGGCCAAGAAAGCCAAGCAAAGCCGCGGGTCGCCTGTGCCTCTCAACCAGCACTATCCGCCTCTTGCTCCAATCTAACAAACTTTAACTGCCCCATGAAAAGTATTAAAAGTAAAAATTTCTTCTCTGTAAAGTCGGTTTACGGACAATAATTTTACGTGATAACGTCGTAAACATTGATGAAACAGTTGACAAAACAGTTCACGTGTAGGTTGCGTGCCGCTCTCTTCTCGGACGCATCGGCCGATGGAGTGGAAGAGATATGCGTCACAACCCGAACGCTTAGTCCAATCGTGCCTCTCTATCGCTACACGTCACGAGCATGTCAAGGTCATCGGTGACGCGAACCCTTTTCCCAAAAATCGCTCAACACGGCTAAAGCAGTTTTCATTTAAAACAATTAAAAACAACATTTTTTCAAGGCGAATGTAACATTATGTCACCATGTCGCATGAGACATGGTGATGGACGCGGCAGGATGAATGCGACTCAGTATAGATTTGTATCTCATACTGAGTCGCGCGCATTACTGTTGTCATGGGCGAGAGTCACCACTTACCATCAGGTGGGCCCTCAGCTCGTTCCGTCACTTATTCACATAACGTAACGCATAAAAAAGTTCCATATTTGACAAATAAAAGCAATCGTCAGTCTTCAGTCAATCAGTCAGTCAGTTGATTACAGGTTTGAGTCGTCACAGTTTACAGAATATGGCTATAATGAGATACAGATCTTGTAAGTAAAGTTATTTTTCTAAGATCTCGATTTTAAGTATTATAAAGAACGAAATAAAAGATGATTTACAAATGGATGTTGTTTTATTTATATTTGAGAAGATATTCTGCCATTTTGTCTATAAGTAAACTACATTGAATTATTTAATAAGGCATTGATTAAAAATATAAAACAGCAAATTCAATAAAAAAAAAAAGTTAACACACTTATACCTCTGCACTAGGATTCCCTGTGTCGCAGATGGCATGGACAAACATCCAAGACCCGGAAAAAACTTCGTGCTCACCACACAGTGTGCCCCGGCCGGAAATCGAACCCGGGACTCCTCACTTCAAAGGCAGGGCTACTACCAACTAAGCCACGGAGACTTCAAATTTCCATACAATACTTCCATTACTTATTTCTTGCCCTTCCAGTTCTGTGGAGACCAGTTGCTCGCGTCCGTAGGTGTGTACCCTTTTGATTCCCTACACGTACCCCCTGGGTGGTGTAAAGAAGCAACCAAAAGTAGCAGTAGAACTGGTGCCAAGTTCTTCCAGAGGTACTGCCACCACACCTGGAATCTGCCGCCTATCTGCTCGCGTTACTGCGTTCCGGTGGAAGGATGTGGGTGCCGGTGAAATCACATGCGCATAAGCACATCATCCCTGTGTCGAGTGATGGAGGAAATTGTGAATTACTCCAAAAAGAAAAAGGTCTCCATATAAATCATTTAATAATATTTAATAAATAATATTAATTTAATTATGGGTAGAAACTTTTCTGTGTTTGATGCGCTGTGTATCCCCAAAAAGGGTTTGCGGACGTTTGTCCTGGATGTTTAGTTGGCGGCGCGCATCTAGCGTCTTTAAAAACGTCTAGATTTGGTAAGTCGTAGCGAGCGCAGGACACAATTTCATTTCTGAAAATGAAAAATTATTGTTAATATTCAGTATTAGGTTTCGCCCGGACTCGTTCTTGTTTTTTCTAGTCGTATTGCTTCGATTGGATTAAGTAATTAAGACTAATTAATACTTGAATTCGTTTAACAATTATTATTATTATATTATATCATGCATGGTGTTAGAATATTTTTTCTTCTTATTTTTCCTTTTGTGTGATTCCACAAATTAAAACCACACAAATTCTGCCAATGTCCAAGTTAATGTACGTTCGCAAGTATTTTCTGCATTACGGTTAATTGTAACAAAGTATAGCCAGTTTATTTAGAAGTTGCAAGAATATTTACAACCAAAATGATATAATTAACAAAAATTCACACTCATGGATACAATAAAATAATAAGAGGCAAAACAATCTCACAATACGCACAGATAAAAAAACTCAATTGACCAGAATAGGGTTTCTTTACTTGTTTATGTAAGGTGACACCTCCACAATATTATTAAAAGTGTAAAAACAAAATTTCAAGAATAATCAAGGTTATAAATAGTACATAGATAAATAACAAAGATCAAATAAGATTATTTCAAATTTCTCATAGTAATTTTGACATTGCCATTGTCATATTATTCGAATTCGCCGCCATTTTCCAGTCTCTACTTTCGTTAGTTAAAAGAAGAAGAAGACTAGTCTATGGCTTTTTGTTTCTTTAGCCACACAAATTCCGCCAGTGTCTGGTGTTTAGCTAATGGATCGTAAATTGATGGAGCGAGAAAGACTAGTCATTCTATCGAGTTACTAAGTTATTTACCCCGGGCCAGGGAGGACAAACACGTTCGGCTGGATCCGATCTACGCCGTCACCGTATTGGCAGACCAATTTAGCCATTGTCATCTTCCTTATCTCCAAGAGTTGCTCTGCAATAAATAGAAAATTGACTGATACTAAAATGTAGTAACCCGACTTTTAATACTTTTGTTCTCTGTTTCATCTTTCGGGGAGAAATTTCTGCATGAAATATCTATGATACCAACTAGGAAGGAAACTACGAAAAATCATACAAGTCGGTCCACAATTGAGGAATCACAACAACAGCAATACGACTTAGGTCAGCCCCGACCGAAGCATGGGAAGACCCAAGTCGTACCGGTTGGGGATCTTACCTCTCTTATGCATGTGATTTCACTGGCATGCACAGCTACTTGGCGGCCAATTACCAGGTGTTCTACTTCGTGGCTTAGCTGGTAGTAGCCCTGCCTTTGAAGCGAGGGGTCCCGGGTTCGATTCCCGGCCAGGGCACACTTTGTGTGATCAAGAAGTTTGTTCTCGGGTTTTGGGTTTTAGTCTTGTGTTTCTGTTTGTCCATGCCGTCTGCGACGCAGGGAATAGTGCAGAGGTATGAGTGTGTTAACGTTGTTGTTGTTTAATACTGTGTAATAGATTCTTACCAGGAGTGAAGGGATGGGGAGTATCAGGGTGTTCGAACCAGAACCGGTCAGCACGTCGCCAGCGTAATAGTTGATCCGCCATCAGGCACCCGAGAGTCGGCCCCACCAGCCAATCAGACCGCTCCGCCGTCACGCCCGCCATTATGTCTATGTCTTCCGGCGAAGTGTAGTGACGAGCGAACACGTGCACTTGCTGGTAATAAGAGTTATACGATATGACACTGGCAGAATTGTGGCTACAGCACGAATGCCAAAAGTTAGCGGATGAATAAGTGTTATAAGGATGACAAGTGAAAAAAATAAATCAATATTTATCGTATATTGACGTTTTTAAATAGTAACCTGATAACCTGAGTTGCGTTTAAAAAACATATCGATACTTATTTGAGTATCGAATTAGATACTCAAATAATAAAATAGAATTCCTTCATTAGGTAGTCTTTATTACACATTCCTTCATTATTCTTTATTATTCTAGCCAAGAACATTACACGAACCTCTTCGTCCATCCAAGTCCGAAGATCCTCAAAGCTGTCAGCAGTCGGTAGATTGCAACGGCGACGGTACGCGTTGTAAGATGGCATGCCGAGCAGTCGACCCTTCGCTATGTCAGCAGCGAGGACGTCAGACGCGAATTGCAGGCGACCCAGAACTCGCTCTCCCATCTGATAACAGAACACCACCACCAAACATGGAATCCATGTTGCTCGCGTCCGTAACTCAGTATAGATTTCATCTTTATTGTCTGTTTCTTCCCCTCGGTTAGGGTTTAAAGAGACGATGACAAAACTAGCTAAAAATTGGTAGTCTGTAAAGTCGGTTTACGGACATGTGACATCTGTGTGCATGTAATGTGCCTGGGGCGTTCCTATGACACGTTATATGCTCACGAGTATGTGTAAAATTTGACGTCTTCAAATGATACTTGAGATCTAATAAATGAGTTTGACTTTGACTTTGACAATAACTTTAAAAGCCGAACGCTTAGGCCGATCGTGCGTCTCTTTCGCTTGTTGCGCGCTCTCGCTTGCACACTTGCACGCGGAACGTGACAATGAGTCATTTTTTTTATAATTAAGTGTAATTGACCGACCTTACAGTTCGGGTTTGATTCCTACCCAGGACAAACATTTGTTTAACGAACATAGATGTTTATTTTGTGTCTTGGTGTTAGTCTTAATGTTTAAAACACAATTATTGTTTTTACCATGTCCGTTAAAGACTGAAACCATCCAACCAATGTGGTCCAAACCCGTTTTCATTAAAAAGGCATCAAAACAATGCACAAATGTACCTATTTATTTTTTTATTTTATTATATTTCTTGTTTGTATTATTGTGTTTAGTTTCTATTATAAAAAGACAGTATACTTATTATATCAGTTACCTAGTTCCCAATGGCTAGATTCTGTGTGAAAAGTCCATTAATATAAAATTTATTTCATTATTGTACTTAATTGTTTGTTCATGAATTCCTTTGATGTGATTCCTTCCTTGTATATATTACAAGGATATGATTTTTGATTGTTGTTTATCTTACGTCAGGGTCTATGATAGCGTCCTCGGCGCCTCCTGGCTGCCGGAAGGTGCCCTGGGTGATGCCTTCAATCGTGTTATTCACAGCTAGGGCTCCGGTGCGGAGCGTGAAGTCTACCACCGCCTTTTCGTCATATAGCACGCCATCTCGCGTGTACAACCTGTAAAATAATATTATCAACTTTATTTATTGCATTTTACAGAAGTGGATTCAAAATATCTGAAGTGCTTCTTTCTTGTATTGTTATCTTAGCTATACTTACTTGTGGCTTCCTTCTTGTATTGTTATCTTAGCTATACTCACATAAGCTTCCATCTTGTATTGTTATCTTAGCTATTCTTAGCTAGACTTACTTGTGGCTTCCTTCTTGTATTGTTATCTTAGCTATACTCACATAAAGCTTCCATCTTGTATTGTTATCTTAGCTAATCTTAGCTAGACTTACTTGTGGCTTCCTTCTTGTATTGTTATCTTAGCTTGACTTACATAAAGCTTCCTTCTTGTATTGTTATCTTAGCTTGACTTACATAAAGCTTCCTTCTTGCATTGTTATCTTAGCTATACTTACTTGAAGCTTCCATCTTGTATTGTTATCTTAGCTAATCTTAGCTAGACTTACTTGTGGCTTCCTTCTTGCATTGTTATCTTAGCTATACTTACTTGAAGCTTCCTTCTTGTATTGTTATCTTAGCTTGACTTACATAAAGCTTCCTTCTTGCATTGTTATCTTAGCTATACTTACTTGAAGCTTCCTTCTTGTATTGTTATCTTAGCAATACTTACTTGAAGCTTCCTTCTTGTATTGTTATCTTAGCAATACTTACTTGAAGCTTTCTTCATGTATTGTTATCTTAGCAATACTTACTTGAAGCTTTCTTCATGTATTGTTATCTTAGCAATACTTACTTGAAGCTTTCTTCATGTATTGTTATTTTAGCTATACTTACTTGGGGCTTCCTTCTTGTATTGTTATCTTAGCAATACTTACTTGAAGCTTTCTTCATGTATTGTTATTTTAGCTATACTTACTTGGGGCTTCCTTCTTGTATTGTTATCTTAGCTAGACTTACTTGAGCCGTCCTTCTTGTATGGTATGAAACCAACGCGTCCCCGTGACGTACTCGATGCTAACGAGTGGCTCCAACATCGGATCGTAATCATTGACGTGTCCGTGGGTCTTGAATATAACCTTATTTTGCAGAAGGAACTCATAACCTGAAAAATATCTTACTTATATTATAAATGCGAAAGTTTGGATGGATGTTTGTTAAATCATGTTTGAACGGCTGGACGGATCTGGATGAAATTTGGCACAGAGATAGATTATAGTCTGGATTGAAACATACTTTTTATCCCGGAATAAATATACGGTTCCTATAGGATAACTAGGTCTCGGATGACACCGAGGGGCGTTGCTAGTAACTCATATACTTGAATTGCTGGCATTCAGAGCGGTGGTGATGAAAGGTACAAACAAACACACAGTCATACTAATAATATAGATGCGAAAGTTTGTTGAATGTTTGCTTGCTAATCCTCACTCCTCAACGGTTAAACGGATTTTTATACTTGCGTGACGGGACAAGTTGAAGATCCTACTGATGTATAGTGGTTACCACCACCTATAACAACAGCAATTTGACTTAGTTCATTCCTGATAGAAGAAACATCCCGTTGCGACCGTTACCCGAGACGGGGATGTTACGTCTCTGCACCTGTGATTTCACCGGCGCCCTGCAACACTGTTCGGCGGCTGATTTTACCAGCTGTAGTGTACCTATTTACCATAAGTTTTACTGCTGCTTTTAGTTGCTCCTACAGCAGCATCCAGGGGTACTTGTAGGGGTACTAAAGGGTTCTCACGTACGGACGCGTTACGCAAGACATCGCTCGTAATTATACTTACCCATTATTTCCGGTAAGTATTCATAGTAGAATATTTGATTGGCCATAGCAATGTTGATCTCTCTGGCCGTGTAATACAGCTTGTCATCATCCCAGCACGGGTTTAGCTTCTGCAGCTTGCGGGAGATGGCATTGTGCTGGCGGAAGTACCACATGAAGACGAGATTGAGACCCAAGATCGAGTTCGAGCCGCCAGACGCTAAAAATATGAATTAATCTGTCATACATAGGTATAAATTCACGGATGGCTCCGTGGCTTAGTTGGTAGTAGCCCTGCCTTCGGAGCGGGGGGTCCCGGGTTCGATTCCCGGCCGGGGCACACTTTGTGTGGTGAGCATGAAGTTTGTACGGGTCTTGGGTGTTTGTCTTGTGTTTATGTGTTTGTCCATGCCGCCTGCGACACAGGGAATCCTAGTGCAGAGGTATGAGTGTGAAGCATGAAGTTTGTACGGGTCTTGGGTGTTCGCCTCATTCAGAGAGTCCAAAACGCATGCTGTAGATTCTGCTACGACATCCCACCACGAACACATATCACACCTTATTTGAATAAATCAAATACATTGAACATGGCCTCTCGGAGGTATATGCATATGGCAGTATTAGTTCACAGCGTTGTTACATCTGAATTTCCAGAATATTTGTTCTCTAAACTTGATAACTCTAAGAGTAGGTATGGCACAAGGTCTACTAGAGACATACTGCACTACAGAAAACATAAAACCGTTGCTTTTAGGGGTAGCTTTCGGCAACCAAGTGTTGGAACAACATACCACCTCCCCTACGACAGTTAAAATCCAAATACTCCTTTAAAAGTCGTCTAAAGTTGGTAGTTTTGGAACGTCAAAAAACTGGGTTGACTGGTGCCGATAGCTGTAGTGCACCTTTTACTTGCTAGTAAAGTAAGTAAGTATTATTATTTCAATAAATATCTTTATTTGGTGATGGGTATTTTATTCTACCGTTTATAATTTTATATATTTTTATTTATCTTTCCTTTAATAAATATAATACAATATCTAAACATTGAACACAACAACAACACGCAAGCCTCACAGGGTCTGTTGGCGGATCCCGTGGTTTCGGCAGAATAACAGCGTCCACTGTCAAAGCAGTGGGCACAATGCTGAGCCGAAGCCCATTTGCTGCTGTAGCACACATCATCTATCTATTTATTTATTTATTTTTTTGTTATTTTTTCTACTGTTTCTGTTTTATACAATATTATGTTGTTTTTTTTTTTTTATATTATTTGAACATTTGTGTTATTTTTTTGTTAAATTCTGTTCTTTTATTTTTTGTAAAATGTTATGATAATGTGTGCTATTTTAGTAAATAAATAAATGTTTATGTCTATGTCTATGTCTATGTCTTGGGTTTATGTGTTTGTCTATGCGACACAGTGAATCCTAGTGCAGAGGTATGAGTGTGTAAACGTTTATTTATTTATTTAAATAAGATCTTACTAAGTGACAAAAAAAAAAACGACTGCGTAAAGAATTCCAAATTACATTTAAACAAATAAGTTGTATTTAATTTTGTAAGCCGTTTTAAAACCTATTTTGATACCAGACCTATCGAGGTTTTAAGGAATTTTTTGTAGAAAATTTGCTATTTTCGCTTTTGAAATTTTATTTAGCCAGTGTCACTCACAATAAGACGAAACGACACCTTTCAAGCTAAAATTCATCAAGCTATTTAGGCTACAGAGCGTGACAAAGAAATATACATACATACAAGTAAGTTAATAAATGATGGTGACATAAAAACCCAGGAGAGCGTGGTGGCCGAGGGGCGCAGACGCCGACTTTCAATGATGGCCGCTGGTTTTAAGTTCATATTTACTCTATTCTCTCCGCTTTAAACACCACCGGGTCTATGCGCCTTAATCTGTGCCATGCGGCCCGTTAAAAAGACACCTGGGCAGATGACACTTGATTTGTCCCGGTAGCGCTGACCCCGTTAAACGTCGGGGTCGGCACTACCGGGTTCGATGAAACAATTTTTCCCAACTGGCCCGTTAACGGGGCGGGTCCACCGGGCTCGATAGAACCGACTCGCTGGTTCAAACCCACAAGTGCACCAATGAGTTTTTCACTTGAAAAATGTACGTGCGCTACACCACGTTCTCGAAACGGTGAACGAAAACATCATGAGGAAACCGGCATGTTTGAGAACCAAAAGTTTTAACACATGTGACATTTACCAATCCGGATTAGGCTTCCGTGGCAGATAATTGACTCTCAATTATCGAGAGTAGGCAGGTGTCCCTGCAGTGTGAACATTAGAGGTTGATATGATGATGATACGTAAAAAATACAACCTTATACCTCCTTCTTTGGAAGTCGGTTGACAAACTTACGGATATCATGACACCTGGTCTCACTGGGTGGTTCGTTGTTCACGCAGAGGGGGGAGCCAGTGGGGGGCCACTCCCTGCCTTGCAGTATCTAGTCGAAAACATCCACACTTTACTTTCTCTAGTATCCAGATCGGACCGTAATAACAGTAGAACTTGTGCCAAGTTCGTACGGAGAAGTCCTGTTATTACACCAGGTAATCCGCCGGAAGTGAGCGCACGCCGTTGAAATTACAGGCCTATGAAACATTACATCATCGTATCAAGGTGACAGGATGGCACCTTGGGTCTTTAATAAATTAATAAACGTTTACTCATACCCCTGCACTAGGATTCCCTGTGTCGCATATGACATACACAAAGAGAAACAAGGTAAACACCCAAGATTCGAGAACAAACTTCGTGCCCACCACACAATGTTTGTCCCGGCTGGGGATTGAACCCGGGTCTCCTAGATCCGAAGGCAAGGCTACTACCAACTAAGCCACGGAGCCGTTTTATTTACTACATTTTGCTGCTCCTTTAGTTCCACCCAGGGGGTACGTGTAAGGGTTCTGAGGGTATACAACTCCAGACCCTGGACCCCCCGAAATTATACCTCCGAGCGTAGCCGCCCGCCCTGTCCCAGGCGCCCCCTAGCCGCTCCCCTCCCCTCATGTCCATACACTCCTGACAGATCCAGCATTGGAGCTGCTGTGTTGATCTGCAACAAAGAGCACAATTAAGTAATGTTCACACACAGGTAAGTAACCGACTTCCAGAGGAGGTTGTATCAATTCGGCTGATATTTTTGCATATTTGTTATGTACCTCATTTCTCCGTAATTTAAAAACAGTTTAATTTAAAAAAAAGTTTAATTAAAAAAAAGTGTTAAAAAAAAGGATATGCTTTAATAATTGTTTTATCAAAAGCGGTTGAATTGTTAAGTTGGTAAATCAAAATAAGTGCAAAAATATCTTAACGCCTACGTATTTTTGCGAGCAAAGCCTTTGACACGTCAATCTATTACAATCTCACAAGGAGATCTTTTTTTAGTTATTTGCAATCACAACTTCGAGAGTGAAACATTGTCCGCAACCAATTTCCATATTCTTGTTAATAACAAAAAAAATATACGTATTAAAAATCACGGGATCTTTCATTTATGCCTTTTAATTGTGTTAAAAACATAAGACTTTGTTCTTGGCCCGTATATCAAAAGACTCACTCGTTCAGGCGGTACTTTATCACTAACGCAGCCCAAGTCTTGAAAGGTGATAGGCGCAGTGAGGTTGAGGCATCGCACGCTGCTCCTGCGCAGGTGCAAGTCATCAGCCGGTACGGGAATGGGTGCGCAGCGCCGGTCTGTCTCGCGGCCCGGGAGACAACAGTCTCTTGTCACCGCTACGTAGTTTACAGTGTCGTGGACCGATGTTATATCTCCTGAGGGATAAATTAGTAATTTTACATTAACTCAAGGAACGTAGTAATTTCGGAGCCGGATCTCGGGCTATAAATATACCTACTTCTTGTTGACGGCTCCGTGGCTTAGTTGGTAGTAGCCCTGCCTTCGAAGCGAGGGGTCCCGGGTTCGATTCCCGGCCTTGTTTGTGTGGTGAGCATGAAGTTTGTTCTCGAGTCATGGGTGTTTGTCTTGTGTTTCTGTGTTTGTCCATGCCATCTGCGACACATTGAATCCTAGTGCAGAGGTATGAGTGTGTTAACGTTGTTTGTTTGTTTGTAATAATCAGGTTTATATTTCGTAGCAGTAAATCTTGCTGAAGGAAACAAACCCAGGGAGTACGTGTAAGGATTCAAAGGGTACTCACCTACGGACGCGAGAAATTGAACTCCGCATCGTAGTTAAAAGCCTAAGAATATCCCACGAACCTGTGACGAACACAGCATAGTTGGTGACCATCTGAGTGTATTTGTGGCTGGCTACACGGCCGTCAGACATCAGGTCCACTCTGAGCTGGCGAACCGGCGGCAGCGGTTGACCTGACGCTGCGAGTCTTGGAAGACCTGCAAAGATATAAGGGAATTTTACACTTACTTGGATGGTGAGGAAAGAATACGTGACTTTTTATAAAAAAAAAAAAGTTGCCTGGATGAGATCGCGTCTTAGCGATAAGGCCGCCCATTGTACATTAACTTGTCTTCAAGTAAGTTGTATTTATATTTGTTCATTATTAAGTGTGGTGTACAATAAAGTATTTTTGTATTGTATTGTATTGTATAAATCGATAAATAAACTTGAATACTAAAGTATTCAATTATTATTATTCGTATTGAATATTAAAGTATTTTAATATCTCGCATTCGGGTACACCTTACCATTAAAAGAGAAATTCAAATTGGTATACAACGGGTGAAGAAAAAGTCACTGGAAAGCAAACTTTTGTTTACTCAACTTACATTTTTTTTTCCAGCTATTTTGATTTAATAAGTAAACTATTGATGATAAAAAACATATGAAATCCTATCGAAAAGTATAGTATAAAAAATATTTTATTTTTTTAAATTAAAAATATTTTTCTAAATCGTTTCATTTAACAACATTCGGGTAACAAACATAAAAAAATACATCCAAATTCATAATCTCCTCTGTACATCGGTTGAAAATATAGTTTTTATTTAAAATATAATTACTACTAAGCCGGATTTTTTTTCATTTATATCTTCTTGTCTTTAACTTGACTTGATACGCTACCGCGTGTTTAGCTAAATAATTCGAATATCCCATATCATAGGGTTACCATCGCTTGCGAACTGAGGAGGCAGCATCCTATGGTACGGAGTTATGTATGCGCCCCAGGACGGGAACCGCAGATTGTTGCAACTGTTGTCCATACGCCTTGGCTCCTCAGGGTTGCACTTCTTCACTTCGATGGCGCACCATCTAGAAGAAACAATTTGTTTATGCTTATTCCTAGACCTACAAAGCAATCAGTTAGTGATTCTATCAGTTATCGAGTTCCCATAGTACAAGCTAAGCTTAGTTTTGGGCTAGGCTAGATGGCGCTCTTGTCCCCGAGGTGGATGCGATACGCCATGTGTCCTGGCGTGTCGCAAACAGAGGTGTGGCACCTGATGCCAATGAGGAGGGGTTCGGAGACGGACAGCCGCGGCGGATGTCTGTGCTACGTTCCCGTGTTCCCGCTAGTAAGCGGCAGAGGAGGACACCGTGGGGTTTTAGTGGGTCTAGTCCCACATACTCGCTCTGTCTCCGTGGCAGGGCGGTATGCGAGTTCATTACCCACGGGAAAAAATGGGTTAGATAACGCTATGTGAAATGTCAATAAATATTTATTTACATATTTTAAACTCCAAGACACAGAACAAACATCTATGTTCCTCACACAAATACCTACTGCAAATGCTAGTCCGCGTGGAAAATAATATTTTTTTGCCCCCTTATAAAAAGAAAAAGTATTATGGCATAATACTTTTTTCTTTTTCTAGTTATGTTCCGTCAAATATTCCGGCAAGATAGCAACAGATAGCAGACAGACAAAAAAGTTAAGAAATTGTTTTTTTTAAGGCTTTATTTGGGTAAAAACTGTTATTTTTGATATTAAAAACAGACTTTAATTTTATTTATTTATTTATTTAAAAGGTACTTACGGTACAAGACTCAAATTTCGGAACTTCTCGAACCGTTCTTGAGAAACTTCAGTCCCAGTAAAAGTATCATAATATTCAGAGTTCGCGACACAAAATAGCGAAAAAAGTAAAAATACCACGGCCATTTTGAATTTTATCGGCAAAAATTAACTCTACCGTGTAGAGTGCATGATGTTACTAGCGAATTATTTTTGTGAAAATGTCTGAACAAAAAACAGAAAAAACAACCGATATTAATTCGGTTGTTTTGCATCCTCAGGAAGTTGGTTGGAATGGAGGACGGCTAAATTGTTTGGTAATGCAATAATCCGGTAAAATAAAACAGATTTCCTACCAAAGCAATTAATTATTGACGGCTCTGTTGTGTATTGTGGCTTAGTTGGTAGTAGCCCTGCCTTCGAAGCGAGGGGTCCCGGGACCGTTTGCGTGGTGAGCATGAAGTTTGTTCTCAATCTTGGGTGTTTGTATTGTTTCTATGTTTATTATTAGTATTGTGATAAACAAATATAATTCGTATTTGTATTTCTTGCCAACAACCTTAGTTTGAGATATAATGGTGATATGCGGGAAAAAAACTTGTTTTATAAAGATTTCTCGTATTAGCGCACGCGTACGCATGAAACGAGGTCGAAACGTTTCTAATTTCTAAGATTACCTATATTTGCTTCGTACAAACTACCTAGAATTAACCATTAACCTTCACGTATCTTTATTATTGAAGCAAGAGCGTATCTTTACAGAGGGTGTCTCATAAGACTCATAAGTAATGTCGGGTTTCACATATACAAAATTCCTACGCCTCAATATTAACATGTCGAGTAATGTCTTAACAACACACGATATTCATATTTATCGTATTCCATACCATTTATTATAAAAACGTACTGCGTCGTCAATAAACAAAGAGAAAATGATTAAAAGAAAGTAAATCAATTGTACTCTTCATTAATTTAATCATTTAATTCATTTAATCAGAGACTAGTCTTAACAAGTTGCGACATGTTTTAATTGAGGCGTAGGAATTTTCACACATGAAAACCGACATTACTTATGAGACACTTCTATTGGGTTCAGTCAAGTCATATCATTTGAGTTAAGCAACTCTTCGCTCGATCGTTCAGAGGGCACGTTAAGATGTCGGCCAGAACTATTCTAATAGTAATCGATAAGCCAGGTCGGCGAAGGTGGCTACAAAACTGCGACACTCAAGCTGGCCAGTTTCTGTTTAATAGTGACGGGACGAGCTGACGGCCCACCTGATGTTAAGTGGTCCTAAGATCTCAGCAATACTACTCAGGCCCTTCCCGACCGAAGTCTGAGAAGACCCAAGTCGCATCACGTGGCGCCCGTCACCCGAGACGGGTGTACTTCTCACGCGCCTGGTATTTCACCGGAACACAATGCGAGTGCACCGCTGCTTGGCGGCAGATTACCAGGTGTCAAAGTCAAAGTCAAACTCATTTATTCCTTTAGATCTCAAGTATCATTTGGACACGTCAAATTTTACACATGCATACACATATTCGTGATCATATAACGTGTCACAGGAACTCCCCAGGCACATTACATGCACACAGATATGTCGAATTACAGTCAGTTTTCATGTTTAAGCTTATCTTATTTGTTAAGTTTACGTCTGTTCCAACCCTGTGTAGGCAGTACTACTCGGGACGAAATTGACACCAGTTCTAATGCTACCGTTTGTTGCTTTTGCGTCACCCGTGACTCAAAGAGACGAGCAACAGGAAAAGAAGAGGCATTATCGTTTCAAAATTATAATAGGCCCAAAGCTTCATCCATATCCTGGAACGGATCTTCGAGATTATTTCCGATGTTAGGAAGTAGCGCCGTGGTAGTTTCGGCCATGACCTTTTTCAAATCACTTTCGAATTTATCATTTGCGTTGACGAACCCCGTTTTTATCCCATATTCAATCCCCTTTGCGACATCCGGTACGTTCTTGTTTATTTCCAGTTTATTAGTTGCATATTGTGTATTGTCCATTGTGTATTTCTTTAGAATTTTATCTAAATCTTCATCTTTCGTAGTGGCTTCAATGTTTAATAAAAGGCTTGGGTCAAGAGCGGGCTCCATACCACTCACATCTTTATCGGTTATGCTTTCAACAATCATTGTATTATTTATTTGTGCATCGTTAGTTAATTTGTCAGATGATTTATTTGTTGCATGACTGATGAATGTTTCGTTAGATTTCACACTATCATTTAAATCTATACTTCGGAATATGGGCGGACTTTCTGTGGTTTTTTCTGTATGTTGATGGGTTTTTTTAACAGCTTTGGGTATTTTTTTCGTTGTCACCTTCTTGCGTGGTGTCTTACTACTTTTAGTAGCAACTGGTGTATTATTTTCAATATGGTTTGCTTTTGTGCTTTTCCAAACTTCTAGCATATCAAACTCTGTTTGTGTCTCAGTTTGTGGATTTTCAGTAACTTTTATTATTTTAGTGTCTATTTTATACTTCACTTCTTCCATTTGCTTTTCAAGATTATTAATTCTATTCAGGACATTAACTTTCAAGTCGTCTGGTATAGAAGATACGTTTTGTGTCTTTGACATCGTCCTCCTTTTAACTTCAAATCTTTCTATAGACATACCTTCTTCAGATAAAGAGGGGGAAATCTCCTTTTGTATCTGCTTTCTGATCTTCTTATGAGATGATTTATTAAGTTTCTTTTTTGTAGATTTTGACCTGTGTTTTTTTTGTCGTTTCGTTGTTGGTTTTGGAATATCTCTGTAAAATAAGAATTAATAAAACTTATTAATGTCCTAATATTGTTTTAATTAATAGCTGATACAAATTACGTGAGCTGTTCCAAAAATTGTTAGTAAAATGAAAAATAGAATATGAAAAAGTTTATATATAGCTTTTCCCCTAATATTCCTCTTCAATTCCAATGCAATTATGCATGCGGCTTTAAGCTGGCATTAAAAAAAAAATCTTGCTGAAAGCTGACAGATACTGCAGAAATTATTCGATGACCTCGTCTGCAGTTTAAAATTTTTGCCCATGAATCGTTTTTTTACCGTGGGACAACAATCGCATGGAATTATGGAGCATGTGGTAATATGTGTACCCCATCCTCCATAGTCCATGGTACAAGCATACAGCTGGCCAATGATTTTCACCAAAGAGATTTGTATTGAAATTAGCCGTCAATTTAAAACTGTTTCAAGAAAAGATAAATTATTGAGAAATACAAAAAACTTCTACGTGAAGAATGCCAAATGTCACTCTCACAATTCTAACGATATCTCACAAGCTAAAATCTTTGAAGCCATTTCGGCTACAGCGTGTCAAAGAAATTACATACATCCACTCGAAAACCATAACCCTAATTAATAGAACAGTCGCTAACATTATTCTAATACATACCAATAACTATATGCACACTATAAATTTTATTAAATATAATAGATTTTATTACCTCTTAGTTTTATAAGTGTGTTTGTGTTTTTTATGTTCTGAGATAAGAGCGTCCTCTGGTGTTTCGTTGGAATCATAATCCGCCATTTCAGTTTCCAACGATGATGAATCGTCCACCTTTTGTTTACGGTTTACATCAACAAATTTCTTCTGTAATTTATGGAGTTTAGCTTTTTCACCATGCTTTTTTTTTGACTTTTTATGTTTACTAATTGAAATATCTTCTGGATACAATGTTATGAATGATGCAAGCTTTTTATGATTTGATTTATGTTTTTTTGGCGTAACATATTCTACGATTCCAACATCTCTGTTGTGTTTGGCGTAGCGTGGTTTTATCTTCTTTTGAAATACTTTAGGTGAACTTCGAGTTTCTTCGTATGACGTTTCAGATATATCTAACTCTGTATCAGGAGTTTTATCAGCAAGTACTTCGCCTCTATTTTTTTTTCGTTTCTTATTGGTAGTTCTTATTTGGTCACTTCCGAATTTAGCTACTTCCGAACTAAATTCTGGATAGCTGATTGCCCATTCTCTGTGATCAACTCTATTTTGTTGATTATTGACATTCCAAAAGGATTCAAGTTTGAATTTTAACTCTTTTCTTACATTTGGATTTAGTTGTGAGATATGATCAAATATAACAGATCTTATTCCATTTCTTACTATTTGAATAAGGTCAAGGTTTGCTCTTTTAGATTTAATCGCATAGGTTTGAAGATTCTCCAGAAATGATTTAAGCTTATCCGTCGAATCTGGTCTATACAAAGAGTTAATATAATCAATAAACTGTAATTGACCTCCATCAAATTTAGCGTCATCAATGATTTCTCTCACTTTATCCAAAGACTTTCTAATCTGTGCAGCTGGCTTATCTTTAATACCACTTAATTGATTACCTACAAATCTTCTCAAATTCTGATTTTTGACTAGCTCATGGAATTTGCAGCCCCTGTAATGGTATTTCCTGATTTCCTCATCGAATACATCGAAGACGTCTTCTAAGTCATCATCATTATAGGTCTTTAGTATGTGTATAGCATGTTTTAGGAAGTCGGCGAATTGTATGTTTTCCTTTTCATTGCTGGAGCGTCGAGAAGTAGTATTTTTGCCTAAAACATTTTTCAATTTATCTATAAATATTTGAACATTATCCAAGAACTTCAAGTCATCCGTATTGTTCTTGTTGCCAAATTCCATAACGGTTTCCAAAGCGAGATTCACACTTTTTGGTTTAGTAGCTTCAACATCAGCTGAAATTTAAAGATTTTTGTTATTAATTCGTTTTTGAGTCACAGGTTAGGTATATTTTCTATTACTTTTACTAACAAATTATTTTGAGCAATACCAAGATGTAAAATGCTCTCATTTTGAACGGATTTATTTCATTTGAAACGCGAGCAGTCTCGATGGTATTATTTCAATCACATAAAAAAGGAATAAAGTGGTCATAAAACGAAACGCAACAACATGTACCTCCAACATATTTCAAAGTCGGTTTAATACAAGGGAAAATGGTTAAAATATGAAAGCTATTGGATTGTTGTTTGTTATAGAAGCAGTCGCAATTAAAAATTGTGAGTTTTTAAGGATCCTTACCCAAAGGAATTTTAGGGCATACCTTGATAGACCTCACAGCCCAGTTGGTAGAAGCTCCGCCTTCTGCGCCATAGTTATAGGATTCGATACCCAGATTTTTTTTTTAACCGCGGTAAACGCATTTACGCCTACCCTTCAGGTCCGGGGGAATCTGAGGGGTTATGCGAGGTTCCCGGACATAATGTCTGGCCTACTCACTAAAACCCGCGGGTTGCCATCGACTGCTATGGTGGGACGAAATAGGAACGATCTAGCATTCACGATCCCGCCCCTACAGTGTAACTTGATATGGTGGTCACCCATGCGGGGGATCCTTGGCAACACAATGATGGGATCCCTGTCAGACATAAGATTTGATCCCCATCTAGGATAATCATTTGTCTGCCGAAATTAGATGTTTGTTCTGTATCTGGGTGTTAATATGTATTTACAATAATAGACTAATTCCAAAATCGAAAAATCCGAATTCAATACCTTAATTAATTAATTTTACTCCCTATGCGGTGGAATTTCTTTATGTAATTTCTATGGGACCACCTTGTAGTACATCTAATCTAATTAACGAATAATAATTGAAATCGGGCAACAATAGACGAAGAAATCGATAAACAAACATACAAAAAAATATACAATTGAATTGATAACATCCTTTTTAATCGTCTTAAAAATATAACGAGGTTCTTGGTTCCACTATATATTTTTTTTATGTATAATTTCTACGCCATTTATCAACCGATTTGGAAAATTCTTCCTAATGTATTTGAAGGGATAAATTTTCAGATTGATTCCATATTTTTATTATAACAATCGGTTCTATAGTTTTGTTTGATCAAAATAATTGGAAAAATTGCGTATTTTCCTCTAATATGACTTTAACCTTCGCTCATTGTAGATCGAATTGGGTGTATATTTTTTTAAATACCCATTTAAATATGATACATCCAAATCGGTCTACACCCCTGAAGTACCCCTGTACCCCTGAAGGTGGGAAATAATGGATGAAAGCATCGAAGTAATTCACATTTCAATTTTTAAATCACTAAATCACTTGTTTCTTATTATTTATTTCATAATAATAAGAAACAAGTGATCTTACTGTAATGGTGTTATTATTTGTTTAAATAAATGAATTACATAAAAAATATTTATTCTTATAATAAAATAAATAATATAAATTTCGACTCTCTTATGTGATGCCACTGGAGACAAGAAAGCTGGCTCGTTCCTCCTCCAAAGATTGTCTTTGGCCGTCCAACGCGGGAATGCAGCCAGTGTTCTTGGCACCCCACGATCAAAATTTTCAATAATTTTTACATTTTTGTTCTTTATAAGTAGCCTCTAAGATTGTGATGTTTTTTTTTTCAATTTTGATGTGTAAATAAATGAAAGTATAATATTTTACAGTGCCTTCAACATCGTCATTCAAGGATGAGGATTACCACGAGAAGCCGGATTCTACCATCCACATATTAGATACAACTACAAAGCCCTGGTGGCATGGCTTAGGGTTAGTTAAATTTTTTTTTATTCATAAAATTAAAACAAGCTTTAGTTACACACACATTAAATAGTAGAATGAGTGCATGGTGGCCCGGGGGCATAGACGCCGACTTTCAATCTGAAGGTCGCTGTTTCAAACCCACACGTGCACCAATGAGTTTTTTCACTTGAAAAATTTATGTGCGCAATACCATGTTCTCGAAACGGCGAAGGAAAACATCGTGAGGAAACCGGCATGTCTTAGAACCATAAATTCGGGGACATGTGACATCTACCAATCCGGATTGGGCATCCGTGGTTGATGCCATTCACTCTCAATTATCGAGAGTAGGTATCGATTAAAGGCTGGTACGGTGATATAGTGGAATATATATTTTTTGTCAATTTTGCAATAGTGCATCTTATAAGAAGAATTTGGCGCAACGTTCTACATAGACTCGGAACTAAGTTACAAAAGGTTATATAAACAAGCAATTCTTGTATATTTATTTCGCGTATCGCGGAAATAGGTTTCGATTTGGATTTAAGGGTTTTGCTGTTTAAGCTTACCTGTATAATTATATTTCTTGTAAAAACGCAATTGAAAAAAACCAAGCGAAGCTTGGACATGTGAAATAGATTACTTAAATATATAGCCCGAAGAACCGACAACCGCTGGGGAATAAAGGTTCTTGAGTGGCGACCACGAACCGGCAGACGCAGGACGACCCCCCACCCGATGGACAGATGACATCAAAAAGGTCGCGGGTAGACGGTGGGTGGAGGTGGCTCAGGACCGTCTAACCTGGAAAGCTATGGGGGAAGCCTATGTCCAACTATGCCTATGTATGATGATGATCCTACTACTATTATAAAGGCGAAAGTTTGTAAGTATGGATGTATGGATGTTTGTTACTCTTTCACGTAAAAACTACTGAATGGATTTGAATGAAACTTTACCACAATATAGCTTATACATCAGAATAACATATAGGCTACAATTTTTGAGGTTTCTATAAAATCTATATATATAAAAGAAGTCGTGTTTGTTACAACACTTATAACTCGAGAACGGCTGTACCGATTGCCATGGTTTTTGATTTGTTGGATTTGTTTCCGTCCCGAATAGCAGAATAACTATTAAAACATTGGAAAATTAACGAAAAAAATAAAATCAATTTATCCCCGTATTCTCCACGGGAACGGGAACTATGCGGGTGAAACCGCGGGGCGCAGCTAGTAAATAATAAAAATATCATCCAAGTAAACGAAATTGCGTATTTTTCTTTCCTGTAACTCTTTTCTTTGCCCAGTGTATACCAATTTGGATGTTTATTTTGTAAAATATTAATGGTGCCTTAAGGATCTAAGGGGCCGTTCAAGAGGGCCTTTGCTTTGCTTATTTTTGATGACATGATGGGGTGGGGATCTAGATGGGGATTACGTCAGCAGTAATTATTAATTTTTTTGACATTGTCTATGCTTGAAATCGAAATGCACTTTCGGGGATTCCTACTGTTTTTTTTTTAAATAGTATTTATTTGATAAAAGGTTTTTTTCGTTTTTCTATATCAGTCACATGTTTTTTTTTTCAGTTTGAACATCACAAAAACTACGCGGACCACAGTAAAGACTACCACAGAATTCAACCCAGTGGCAAATATGTCTTTGTCGCCGCAAGAGGTGATTGACTTAATCGGAGATCTAGATAACCTAAACGCCACGGTAATATGGCAAAAAAATTAACTGTCTTTTTGTGCTTTTAGCCGCACACATTCTGCCAATGTCCATGTTAATGTACTTTCTCAAGTTATACTGCATTCGAGTTAATTAAAACAAAATATGGCCAGCATATTTCATTAACAATAATTAAAATCAAGGCAAAAATAAAATAGTCTTAAACTAACAGAAAAGCAGTAGTGGTTGCATTACTGTGTTCCGGTGGAAGGGTATGGCTGCCGGTGAAATCACATGCGCATGAGACATATCATCCCCGTCTCGGGTGATGGACGCAGCAGGACGAATGCGACTCAGTAAAGATTTGGATCTCGTATTGAGTCGCACACATTATTGTTTTCATGGGCGAGGGTCACCACTTACCATCAGGTGGGCCCTCAGCTCGTTCCGTCACATATTCAAATGAAAAAAAAAAAATATAGTTTTCAAAATTATACCAACAGGTAGTGGGGCAAACTATAAAAGTATTCGGCGAGAACAAACCTGAACTGAACGAGCTAGTGTTCAAATGGCTGTTTGAGCTCGTGGAGAAGGCGGAACTGACTAATGACACCACGTTCGCCACAGTGACGTCAGCAGAGGTCACGGAAAATACGATAGACATCCGCAAACTTACCACAAAGTTTACTGACGATATGCTGTGGCGAGAAGAGGGTAGGGGTTTGCCTCTGTCTCCTGCGCTAGGTCTTGAATTCGATTCTCACTCAAGGCAAGCATTTGTGTGAAAAACATAAATGTTTGTTCTGTCTGGGTGTTATTTTTGTATTATATGTATGTACCTATTTACAAAAAAAAAGTGCTATATAAGTATTTCGTCAGTTATCTAGTTCCCATAATACACAATACACAAAACTGGTAGAATACTTAGATATGTAGTTGTTTTTTGTAAATACATGCATATAATTCATATTAGCACCCAGACATAGAACAAACATTTATGATCGTCACAAAAATATTTGTACTGAGTGGGAATCGAATGTCTTTCCTTCATTAGTTGATCCATTTTTAACCGACTTTCAAAGGAGGTTATCACACAATGGTATTTTTTTATGTTTTTTATCTTAGAACTCTGTCAGATTGCACAAATTGGTCCCATAGAAATTTCGTCAGAATTGGTTCAATAATTGTTTTAATTCAAATAAAAAAAGACATTTACAAATCAGGTGATAACTGACGGAGTAGTTTTAAGTTAATATAACGAAACTATTAGTTTGAAGTTAATATAACAACTATTCTTCTTCTTATGTGTGATTTATGCCACACAAATTCTGCCAATGTCCGAGTAAATGTAATACGTTCGCAAGATTTATCTGCATTAGGGTTAATTGTTACAAAATATGGCCAGTTTATTTAGAAGTTGCTAGATTATTTACAACCAGAATGATATAACTAACAAAAAATCACACTCATGGATAAAAATAACAACTATTACTAATAAGCCTGTTAATTTCATAATCCCATCACTTTTGACAACAGTAAATCATTAAATTTGAACCTCCGAACTGAACGATCGCATATCATTCATCATTCGAAAGCGTTAATCGTAAGTACCTGACTTACGATTAACGCTTTCGAATAAAAATATAACCAAAAAGGTTTAATTCACTTTTATGTGAATTAAACCTTTTTGGTTATATCTGTGTAGCCAGTAACCGTTAGGTACTATTCTTCTAATAAAGTCTTCTTTTTTTTTCGAATCATCAACTTCATAACAAAATTCAATTTTTATCTGATCGTGTAACAACTTCTTCTTACTGGAAACATAAGGTGCCTCCTACATTGGTAAACAGTTATAAAATATTTAAAACTTTATCTGCTCCAACTCATCAAAATAGCGTATTACCTATTTTCAAATATAGCTTCCAAGTACTAAATGTTCCTCCCACTGTTTTTTTAAATTTAAATATTGACCGCTGTGATAACAATGCGAATGTGCATTTCAGATCAATTGTAGATAATAATTGGCGTGGATGGCATGAGATTTATACGGATGCCTCAAAGCATTCTGTATCAGGAAATGTTGGTGTCGGTGTTTACCACAAACAATATAAGATAGTGCAAAAAATTAAGTTTCCCTATGAGACGTCAGTGTTCACTGGTGAATGTTACGGCATTGTCAAGGCATTGGAATATATATTGCTAATGAAATTGAATAAAACTGTTATTTTTAGCGATTCTATGAGCTCTTTACAAGCAATAATCAAATATCCGTTTAAATCTAAAGTACATTATCCATTAATAATTGAAGTTAAATATAAATTATTTCAGTGTTTCAATGCTGGTCTTTCTGTTAACTTTGCCTGGATACCGAGTCATTGCAATATCACTGGCAATGAACGCGCAGATAAATTAGCGAACGAAGCGATAGAGTGTGGTGATATCTTTCCCTACAAAATCTTTTCCCAAGATCTAGTGGCTCTTCCCAAGATCTATCTCAAACAATCTTGGGATAAGTCTTGGGAACACTCTAGCAATTACAAAGGCACTCACTATAAACAAATTCAAACTAATATACCTTCAAAGCCTTGGTTTTTTAATATCAGACTAAACAAACGAGCTACTTCTGCTTTAATAAGAATGCGGCTGGGGCACTGTTGTACTCCAGCTCATTTAGCTAGGATCAAAGTTTTTAACAATCCCTCTTGTGAATGTGGCGATCAGTATGGAGACCTCAACCACCTATTCTTTTCATGCAGCAAGTACGATTACATTCCCTTGTATAATGACCTCATTTCACTCAACGTCCCTCTTCCTACTAATGTTAAAGTCCTTCTTTCCTCTTCAGATCCAAATATATACTATGTGTTAACATCCTTTTTAAGTAATAACGATATTAAAGTTTAATTTATTCTTTTTTGCCTTGTATAAATCTAGTTTTATTAATTTTTAAATATTGTTTATAAACCTTACCCTCTCCTGATCCTTTTCCTATCCCGATGTATATAATTTTATTCCGTGTAAATGTTTCCCAAATTTTTTAACTCGTGTAAATAAACAAATAAGACAAAACCCAAAAGTAACAAGAAAGAAAGATTGGAGTAAAAATGAACTTGAAGACAAGAGAAAAAAAAGACATTAAGAAAGAAACCACATATTATCTGTTACTTGACAATGGCAAATGCATAAAAGTGCGACGCCAGAAGAAAGAAAAAAAAAAAAAAAAAAAAAAAAAAAAAAAAGTCTTCTTTTCAGAGTTTTTTTTTTCTTTTCTTCTTGGCTTCACACGGCTTGTTGCCATTCTTCTGTTATTAGTTGCATGAAGTTTCTTTTTTGTTTAAATAAAAATTTGGAAAACTAACGCGAATAATCATGAATCATTGATTGAGGAAAAGGATCAGTAGGGTAAGAATGGAGGAATTATATTTACAAAATAGAACAATTAATACAATTTATACAATGCAACTTTTCAGAGTTCTTCGTCACCGATCCTATAGAAGCTGAAAATATTCACAGACAAGGAACTAACTCGGGCATAAAAACTGAAGATAACTTTCAAGGAATCCCACCGAAGTTTGATCCAAATGATCCACTAGGATTTAAACTAAAGAAAATTCCACCCAGTTTCCAAGGACATGAAGGACTTACTGCTGGACGGTATGAAGGAACCCCTCCAAGCGATAGTTTGTCTCCTACATATCCACCAGGAAACAGTCCACGGATTCCACCAGAATTACAAAATCAATATAAACAAATTCATAACCAAGAACAACGCTTTCAAAATAAACCTACTTATCAAAGCAACCAAGGAGTTTCAGAGATTAGTCAGTATAATACTGCGATGGTGCATACAACGTCTAGTTATCTTCAGGCTCCAACTGCTGGGCTGATCACACAAGAAACGCCACAAAGACTTGACGGAAACGCAAGCCCAAATGTTCCACCAGGTAAATATTTTTTAAAAAGAGGGGTAGTTTGTATCTTTGTCTGTCTGTAGCATTGTAGACTCTCGATCGATTGGACCAATTTTGATGCGTTTTTTTTTATTTGAAAGCTGACGTGATCGAATTGGGACACGCCTGAACAAATCTTCATAAGCTAAGAATGCTTATGAAGATTTGTTCAGGCGTTTGAAGATTATCAGCTTATTATCATTCACAATTCAAGGTTTTTAAATTATCGTAACTTGTTGTCTGTGCTAATTGAACGAGTGTAGCAAGCGAAATTTTCCACGTTGCTCGCGTCAGGGTCCCTACACGAGCAACGCAAAGTAGCAGCAGAACTTGAGTTTGTCCGGAGAAGCCATCGCACCTGTTAATCCGCCGTCAAGCGGTGAACTCATATTGCTGTGTTCCGGTGGAATAGTGCGAGTGGTACAGGCGTATCAAACGTACTGTTACTGTTCTTTGTTTTATGGCTTTGGGAGAAGTATTCAATTCGCCAACGTCGCGTTATTAAGCTTGCATATGATAGGCAACGATGTTCGCTAATAAATTGTATTTGAAAAGCTAGGCATTATTCAGGAAATTTGAAACAAATAGGACATCACACATAGAAAACAAATATCAAACGTAATATCCTTGTCTCAGGTGACGGGCGCACTAGTCTAAATAGCTGACATTTAAGCTAAATGTCAATGTCTATTTTGACATTGACATTTAACTGTCAAACGACATAGGAAAATTCCCTTGGAAGAATGTTATTCAAATTTTTCCCAAATTCCGACTTTTTGACTGTTTCCCAAAAAAAATTCTTTATAATATACATACGAAGGGAGGTCAAAAAGTCCGCGGAATGGCAGGGAAAGGGGGCTCTATTTAACGAATTATTATTTTTCCTATTATTAATTTTCGCGTCCGTAGGTACCCTTTGATTCCCTACACGTACCCCTTAGGTAGTGCTAAAGGAGCAACCAAAAGTAGCAGTAGAACTTGTGCCAAGTTCGTCCGGAGAGCTACTGCCACCACATCTGGAATCTACTGCCAAGCAGTAGTGGTTGCATTACTGTATTCCGGTGGAAGGGTGTGGCTGCCGGTGAAATCACATGCGCATGAGTCGTATCATCCCCGTGGAGGAATGCGACTCAATAAAGATTTGGATCTCATACTGAGTCGCGCGCATTACTGTTGTCATGGGCGAGGGTCACCACTTACCACCAGGTGGGCCCTCAGCTCGTCCCTCACGCAACCACATAATTTAAAAAAAAAAAAAAAACCTTATATGATATAAATAATAATATCTTACAGACTAACACATAAAAATATAAAAATTAATGTCCTTGTTAGTTGAACTGGTGACAGCGGGTTCGACAGTGCTGGCACCGGCCGGTAGGCAAGACTATGCGAACCTGTTGGATCCTGACCATGATCCTGATATGTTCGCCCACTATGGACAGGGGCCCCCATCGATGGCAGACGAAGCAGGCAATTTACTTTTCGGTTAGTGTTCCGTAGAGGAACAGAATAAAGTTTAAATTCTCCATCTCCATGGATTTAAAAAGCAACACAATTTTGAGGTAGGGTAAGAAATCTTTTCATTTTTTTTCTCGTCTACGTGGGTAGCCCTACCAGGGGATTGCGATCAGTCAGTTCGTTCGCACACGTCACCGCGTCCACATAAAACTTTTCGGACTCTTGTCCTTGCGCCCTCCGGAGGGCCGACAAGTGTTCCACCCCAGCCTGGAGATCTCCAAAACGTCCCTGAAACCTATGGTGGAGTGTAGTGCTGTTAAACTGTGCTTCCGTGCGATATCTGCTGCCGGGGTTCGACGCAAGCCTCCCACATACAGGTTAGTGGTTATCCCGCGAGGACAATTATATGTTTAACGCCTACACAGTTAGTAATAAACGTTAACACACTCATACCTCTGCACTAGGATTCCATTAGAGGGCATAGACAAGCACAGAAGCACGAGACAAACACCATGCTCACCACAGTTGGTAGTAGCTCTGCCTTCTGTTGGTCATGGGTTTGATTCCCACCCAGGACAAGGATTTGTGTGACTAACACAAATATTTGTTGTGTCTGGGTGTTAATATGTGTAATATGTAATAAGTATGCAAGTATGCAATATTTACAACAAAAAAAAAAGTACTGTTTATGGCTTCTATCTTAGTCTTAGTGCTTAATTTGGGGCTAGATGGCGCTGTGTGTAATGTCCATGAATATTTATTTATATTTATTAGTGTTCCTTAGAGTACTATAGAAAACGTCTGTATATCCTTATTTTAGCGGTCCCGTGACTTACTTGTAGTAGAACTGCCTTCGAAGCGTGAAAAACCGTGCGGTTTTTCTATATTTACTTTGAGGAGTTTTGGTGTTTTATCAACCTCTAATGTTCCCACTGCAGGGACACCGGCCTACTCTCGATACCTGAGAGGCTTTGATCTACCACAGGAGCCCAATCAGTATTAGTAAATATCACATGTCTTCGAATTGTTGGTTCTATGACATGCCGGTTTCCTGTCCACGCGCACATATATTATTTATGTGAAAAAGTCATTGGTGCACGTGCGGGTTTGAACCAGCGACCTTAAGATTGAATCGGCGTTTACCGTGATGTTTACCAGACTTGCATGAGATGTATCATCCCCGTCTCGGGTGATGGACGCAGCAGGATGAGTGCGACTCAGTGTAAGATCCAAATCTTATACTGAGTCGCATTACTGTTGTCATGGGCGGGGGGTGCCACTTACCACCAAGTGGGCCCTCAACTCGTTCCGTCACTTACTTCCATAAAAAAAAGAATTATATACAGCAGGGTTAGGGACAACACCAACTACCACCACCATCCACCCGATAGTGCAACGAATCAAATTGAAAATGGTAGAAACCCGGAATGGTTATTTTTCTTCATTCATCACCAAGCTCTTCGAGCTGGTGGCAATTAAGGAGAAGCATGCTGCAGCGCGTCTGTTTGCGGCGACCGATTTGGAGGTGAATGAGTAAGTGAGACAGAGATACTGTTTATCAGGGCGAGAGAAGAAACAAAGAAATAATTTATTTGCAGCAAACATAGGTTGGATTGCGTTCACGTACTTTACCACGCAACTGGCATACGAATATTTGGATATATAAATTTGCAAATGCATTATTGTCAAACCTTAATACATTCCAAAAATAGAAGTACACTAAACACAACAGATAACAATGTCAAGAGATTGTAGAAATGTCATTTTATTAGTTTTCTATATTTCTACTTCCTGATATTGATAATTAAAGAATTGTTTTTAATTCTTAAAAACAGTTCACATGCAGCAATTTTTTTAAATGTAAATAGTTTGTTTAAATAGTCTTAAATCTAGTTATTTAATCGATTTTGGTATTTAATTGAAAAAAATTATAGCTATTCTACAATCTTTTCTTAACGTAGTGAAGAGAGGTTAAATACGGGTGAATAATATCTTTTACCCGGATAGATGCTGGTTCTGTGTCTGGGTGATTAATATCTTAATAAATATAAATTACGTGTCACGATGTTTGTCCGCGATGGACTCCTAAACTACTTAACCGATTTCAATAAAATTTGTACACCGTGTGCAGTTTGATCCAACTTGAAAGATAGGATAGCTCACAACTCAATTTATGATCGCAATATTATTTTATTGCAAACGATTTGTCTATTATTTGACAGTCACAATTACAAAAACGTTAGCCACAGCAACGCGTGGCCGGGTCAGCTAGTGTAGTGTAGTGTACTGCATAGGTATTCTATCAGTTATCTAGTCCCCAATATTGGCTATGCTAGATATACTATGCTATAGGTATAGTTTGGGGCTAGATGGCGCTGTGTGTCAAAGAAAAAAAATGGGTGGTAGGAAAACACGAGGCAGTAGAACTTGCCACGTTCGTGCGGAGAAGTACTGCTACCACACCACAATCCGCGGTCAAGTAGCGGTGCACTCGCAATGCTGTGTTCCAGTGGAAGGGTGTAGGTGCCGGTGAAATCACAGCCGCCTGGGACGTTATATCCCCGATTCGGGTGACGGGCGCAACGGAGCGACTTATGTCTGCTCATACTGTAGTCCGACTTGAGTCATATTGTTATTGTTTTGGGTGGGGTTACCATTTAACATCAGGTAGGCCTACAGCTCGTCCCATCAATAAAGTACCATAACCTTTTAACCTGTAACCTTTAAATAGCCGTCTTGTTTTTAAATTATCATTTAAACTGTTATTTTGTGCCGATGTTTTCTTTAAATAAAAAAAGTTCGCCTACGTCTATTTTACGTGCAATAAAAAAAATTTAATCAATATTTTTGTTCTAGTTTGGAGCGTGATGGCACGCTCCACGAATTCGGGTTACCTTTTTTGCCAGCAACCCTGAAACTTACGCAGCTAATGGTTGGGGCGGCACCGGAAATTGTTCAAAGTAAGCTCGAGTACGGCGTGATAGTTCGGGGATTTACTGCTGTTGATTTTTTATGGGTTTTATCTCACGACGCCGTTTTTAACTTTTGATACTCGTAATTTAATTTAGTGATATTAAGACCGATAGTAAGACGTTTTTTATAGATTTTCATTTATTTCTCGACTAACGAAATGGTTCTTTTGATTGCTATATTTTACATGTCCATATCCACTCAAGCGTCCATGCTTCGATTGGGTCAAAAAATTACAATTGCTGTAGCGTCTACGCTTCGATTGGGTCGAAAAACTCGCGCGGTCCTCGATCCTATTCACGCGTTAACAGACGCAAATTCAGCTGTTATTAATACTGCTATTAGATACTAGATGCGGGACGTTACAGACATAATTCGCCGCGCGGACCGGACGCTTGAGTGGACATATACATTTGAGATCGTTGACCCCAAATCAATCTACCTACTCCGATCACTGGTGATGAGGGACGCTTGAAACAAACTATGTACAATGTACAGAAAAGATTTGAAGTTGTTAATAGTGTTTCCAAGCCACCCAAAGACCCCCGACATGGTCAATGCCTAGTATAGGACCATAATGTGTCCTCCAAAGCCACCGATCCAGATATTGACCGCGCGGAGAGTTGCTTTACATTGATGATCTGTAAAGAAAATCTGGGTAATCTGGGTGGTCAGACCACGTGCGCCTCTGATATTAAGTTAGGAGCCCCGCCCATGACAACAGTAATGCGACTCAGTATAAGATGTGGATCTTACACTGAGTCGCGTTCATCCTGCTGCGTCCATCACCCGAGACGGGGATGGTACGGCTCATGCGCATGTGATTTCACCGTATCAGAATTATATACGAGTACAACCGGGGCGGGCCGCTAGTATTCTAATAATTTCTTCCTTTAACTTATTGTTACTTCATTTAAATAAATAGCTGATTAAAAGTCGAAAAAAATAACCGACTATAATTATTTCTCGATCTCAAGGGGCGGCCTACCATTTTATTATATATATAGATATAATAAGGGTAGACCAAAAACGCACTGCTCTAATGAGACAGCGAAGTTTCGGAGTAAACGAATATATCATCGATCTATAATTTTTTTTATAATTTGTGGTTTTCTTAATAAAAACGGCGACTGATTTAAAAAAAATTATGGGGCCACACGGGCACAAGGTTTAAAAAAAAAGAAAATAAATAAATGACGGAAATAAAATAAATACAGTCATATTTAGAGCCTCCTTCGTTGGCTCATAGACTTCGGTCCGGGCACATCCTCTCAATAAGTTCAAGTATTTGATTAAAATTGTAGATTCTCCAGATTGTGAGACTTGTGGAGTTCCAGAGGACGTTCACCATCTATTGGTGGAATGTGCGCGGACTGAGTCTATGAGAACCACAATGATTAACTCTTATGGAGTTAATATGATGGACGTGCTATTCACCTGGTTTTAGCCGCGCCAATGAGCGAAGCGGCTAAAACTCTGTATAAATTAGTTTTAAATATTATTCATTAAGAAGAGAATGTAAGATTGACTTCATGGGTCTGACATAGTCAAATAATGACTCAAAGACCTTTTAAATAATAAAGATTGGAAAAAAAATTCCTTCGTCAAAATCGGTTGAAATGTCCTCTGTGCTTGCAGGCCAAGCATCAATCGCTCACCAAATGATGAAAAATCGCCAGGCATTCCTCGTGCCGAAATTGAATACAATTATTGACGGAATTGATTCGCTGTACCTGATAGAAGAAGGAGATATGCTCCTGCTCTCTCTCGTGGACGTCGCAGAATATCCAGAGAATAACCTCACTTCGCGAGCGGTAGGCTACGCTACTCAAATATACAGAGCCGCGATTAATAATATAATTTTAATTTTTGGGGGGTCCAGTTGCTCGCGTCCGTTGGTGTGTACCCTTTGATTCCCAACACGTACCCCCTGGGTGGTGCTAAAGGAGGAACCAAAAGTAGCAGTAGAACTTGTGCCAAGTTCGTCCGGAGAGGTACTGCCACCACATCTGGAATCTGCCGCCAAGCAGTAGTGGTTGCATTACTGTGTTCCGGTGGAAGGGTGTGGCTGCCGGTGAAATCACATGCGCATGTGTATCATCCCCGTCTCGGGTGATGGACGCAGCAGGATGAATGCGACTCTGTAAAGATTTGGATCTCATACTGAGTCGCACCCATGACTGTTGTCATGGGCGAGGGTCACCACTTATCATCAGGTGGGCCCTCAGCTCGTTCCGTCACTCACTTACATAAAAAAAAATCTTTATTTCAGGCAACAAGAACTTAAAATTAAGTACATTGGCCCATAGATAAATACCTTAATTTAACATATAATATATATAACAAATATATTTATAAACCCTTAAAACTACGCTAACAAGCTAACTAAGCAAGTTCCTGTGACACGTTACATGCTCACGAATATGTGTACATGCATGTGTAAAATTTGACGTGTCCAAATGATACTTGAGATCTAAAGGAATAAATTATATTGATACTTGAGATAATAGATGATTATATATGATGATAATGATACTTGAGATCTAAAGGACTTTGACTTTGACTTTGCAAGCGCGGGGCCCGTAGCAAATTTTATCGAGGGGCCCTTGATCTGCTATGAGTTCTTAAGTAAAAAATGCTAAATAATTCAATACTCAATACTTTTGTCTGCCATCTTTTGGTTGCAATTTTGCTGGTGTTTAATTGCACCTACTGTAGATTAGTATTGTGACAAGTAAATTCAATATACCACGTCTTAATATTTACACTCAAAAAATTACGCTCATTCGGAGGTGGGTTTCGATTCGAGCAAATAAAAAATTCACAGAAAAGAATATTATGCAATTTGGTTTACTTGGATGACAACGGATGATGGATTTCGAGTTATTTTAATTTAAGAACTAAAAATAATTAAACGATTTGTATAAAAATAATATGGGAACAATCTGAAAACAATCTGAAACCTTTCAAATGAAAACTTTTTCAATACCCGTTCATAAACGACAGAACTGAGATAACAAAAATAACCTTTTTTTGATGATCTGACAGCCAATCTGATGTTCAGTGGATTGCCCATTGCTGATAAAAGTATTGAAGTCGGGGTTTCTTAAAACAATCATTGGTGGCGCATGAGACGTATCATCCCCGTCTCGGGTGCTGGACGCAGCAGGATGAATGCGACTCAGTGTAAGACCCAAATATTGAGTCGCATTACTGTTGTTTCATAAACCATTACTTATAAGCAAGGGCGGCCTTAGGTATTACGAGGCTCCGGGCGATAGATCTTTGTGAGGCTCTTGGCGTGTGAGGAATTTAGGTGAGTTGGAAGTGTACAGGGTTCCTGGTAATCAGTCATCATCCTCTTGAAGACAGCTGCAGTACATCGAAACAAAAAACGGGTTGTTCTGCGAGGGTGCGAGGCCCTACAAAAGCGAGGCCCCGGGCGGTTGCCCTGCTTGCCACCCCTAAGGCCGCCACTGCTTATAAGATCTTTATATACACAGTTTAACAATAAAATATATTCTTATTCTTACTGTTGTCATGGGCTGGGGTCGCCACTTACCACCAGGTGGGCCCTCAGCTCGTTCCATCACATTTTCACATTTGGTTTTTTAATCATTCTATTATTTCTTATAGGTAGTTAGAACTGTGATACACAGATTATTGGCGCCATATCGTCGCCTAGCGGGTACCGATCGCCTCAGGGTAGTGATCATCAAGATCAATGATGAGATAAATAATAGGTTGCCTGGTAGAAGGGAAGCTCTTAGAGGAATGACATATGTCAGAAGGGACAACGTACAAAGAAACACAGCGAAGAGTGACAGAAATGATATAAAAACGTCTAGAAATACTAATGTCGAAAATATAAAAGGGAAAATTGATATGCGTGAAGGGAGACACAGAAATATGGAAGGGAGATATATAGATCGGATAAATCTAACGAAATATACATACGACAGGAAGCGTAGTAAAAACTCATTTCTTAATGTAAAGAATAATAGAGGTATTTTTTTTATCGCTACTTTAATAATACTATGTTCTAATTATTGCACTCTAAAACTTAGGAAGGAATTAATTACTACCAGATTTTCCCCGCGTCTTCGCTCCCTATTTAGATTTTAAAAATATATTTCGTTTCTAAAATTAAAGTATCTTTATTTGTTTTATAACATCAGCTATCTATCATTGAAAGTAAAACGAATAGACAGAGGCGGACAGAGATACAGTAAAAAAATAAAATAAAATACTTTCAAATGTATTTAGTAAAAAGCTGTTAATTGATATTAGAAACATACACTTCAATTCAACTTATTTGTGTAGATGCGCACTACTATAGTAGCAATAATAAAGATTACGTAGTTATAAGCAATGCTTCTTCTTCTTCTTTCGAGTCAATATTCCAAACTTAAATTAGGTTTTTGTAGAATTTGGCTATGTTGTTGTTTATAGCTATACATGTAGCTATAAGCAATGCTTATGACGAGCAACATAGACATGTAGCTATAAGCAATGCTTATAACGAGCAACATAGACATGTAGCTATAAGCAATGCTTATGACGAGCAACATAGACATGTAGCTATAAGCAATGCTTATGACGAGCAACATAGACATGTAGCTATAAGCACGGCTTATAACGAGCAACATAGACATGTAGCTATAAGCAATGCTTATGACGAGCAACATAGACATGTAGCTATAAGCAATGCTTATAACGAGCAACATAGACATGTAGCTATAAGCAATGCTTATGACGAGCAACATAGACATGTAGCTATAAGCAATGCTTATAACGAGCAACATAGACATGTAGCTATAAGCAATGCTTATAACGAGCAACATAGACATGTAGCTATAAGCAATGCTTATGACGAGCAACATAGACATGTAGCTATAAGCAATGCTTATAACGAGCAACATAGACATGTAGCTATAAGCAATGCTTATGACGAGCAACATAGACATGTAGTTATAAGCAATGCTTATAACGAGCATGTCTATCTATGTCTATGCATGTCTATGTCTTATACATGTCTATGTCGCTCGCCTCCCTGTGTGAGAACCCTCTAATATCCTTACACGTACCACCTGGGTGGTGCCAAAGAACTAAAACAGAGTAGCCAAATTGAGCCAGGTTCGTCCGGAGAAGTGCTGCCTCCACACTTGGTAATCTGCCGCCAAGCAGTGATGCACTCGTATTGCTATGTTCCAGTGGAGGGAAATCACAGATGCATGAGACGTATCATCCCTGGAGACTTGGGTAGGAGGAGGTTAATTATGAATGAGGGAACATATTCTTGCTTATGTGCCTATCAAAAAGTGATCTAATATTTTTAATTAAAATAATATTAATTGAATAGTTTTAATCAGTTTCTGATTTCAGACACGTACATACCGTATAAAAAACGCAAGCCCATAGAGATTGATTTGAAAAAACAAATAAAAAACATACATGCCGATTTTAAAAATGAAAGTCGTGAAGATTATAACTTACATCATAGATATAATAACATGAAGAAATTAAAAACTCACAGAAGCACTATTAATGATAGAAACGGCCACAGCTATATAAAACAATCGAAGAAAAGCTTTGTAGGAAACTCACGTTTGGGAAAAAATACTTTTGATGGTGAAAAGGGACGCTTGAAACAAACTAAGTACAATGTAAAGGAAAGATTTGAAGTTGTTAATAAATATAAGCTACCTCGAAATAGAGAAATATATATTAAAAACAAAACAAATACCGATTCGGCTGCCCGAGAGAACCAAGAAAAGAAAGACCAAATGTCTAAATACTTGGCTCGACTTTCGTTTGGCACGAGGAAGAAAAGTAGAATTGAAAGTAACAAACTCATGAGCGATCTGTTTTCCATTAAATCCAAAAATGATGCTGAAGAAATAGATTTAAAATTTCGCCTGCAAGATGCCATGATACACGGAAATAGAAAATTTATTGAGAGACGAAATCTAAAACCTGCGAATAAAAAGAAATTGTATGATATATCTGACTATAGCGACAAGGATGTCGTTCTAAAATCACAGATTTATAAAGAATTTTATAAGAAATCCGCTCAATCTAATAAATAAGTTGCAGCTTTTCTTTTAAATTTTAACCAATTTCTGTATTACCCCGTCGATACCAATTGTGGGCCCGAATTCCAGATTGTCATTGACTTTTGTTAAAAAGTTGATTATTTTTACATATATTATATATTTGAACATATTATAAACATGATGTATCGTTATATATATTATTCAATAAATAATAAACATTAAAAAAAAAATCCGCAACATAATATGGCGCCAAAAATCGACCATTATATCTATACTATCTATACTATATTATCTATACTAATATTATAAAGCTGCAGAGTTTGTTTGTTTGAACGCGCTAATCTCTGAAACTACTGGTCCGATTTGAATGATTCTTTCAGTGTTGGGTAGTCCATTTATCGAGGAAGGCTATAGGCTATGTTTTTTTTTTCAAAATTAGGGATCCGTAAGTAAAATACTATTTTGTAACACAAGGTGTAAAATCGAAAACCTATTTTTGCGTGCGCTGCAAAAACTATTGACAATAGAACAAAATGATGTACTACGGGTTTGTAGATCCCATTAAGACCTACAAAAAAGTCCGCGAGAACATATATCTAGCTATCATGGTTTAATCACAATAACCGATTTTGTGTTCAAAATAATTATTAAATCGTCTGAAGAAAAAAAAAACTAGAAAAACGCGGGTGAAACCGCGGAGCACAGCTAGTTTTTCATAATTTTAATTGAATCGTTATCAATCTCACAAATAAGTTCGATATAACCACACCTCATTCTTTGACGAAAGTTTCTACTAAAAAAAATTAAAGATTGCGCGTCCAAAATTCACTAGACCTAGTTTGAGTTAAGCGTTGGTTGCTTTCAAAATTTTCGGTCGTCACGGTCAGGAGTATTGCACGTTCAGCTTTTATAGTTGTCACGTAGAAAAAAAAACTGATAATGAAGCCGAACGCGTCCAACGTCACTGGCTATCCTCACGCATGGCGTGCGCGGCATTTTAAGTACTTACTGCTACTCGGCACTAGATGGCGCTATTGAGATTGGTTGCTGTTTTCAGATCGAGTGTTGTAAATAGTTATCTGTAATAGTATCTGTGTTGATAAACCAAATAAACCTATTTATTTATTTGTAAATATTTATAGTCGAGCAACATTCAAAATTAAACTAAAAAATGTCGCGTGAATGGATTACGGGGCAAACCATTAAATATCCCTGGTGCAAAGTGTGTCTAACATCTAACGTTAAAATGTACTACATTGCAAACAGAAAATTGATTGAAATATACGAAAAACTCAGTTGCTCGAAGGTAACCATGTATGCTTTATTTATAGTCCCGTTTTTCCTACAGCTGGCCCTTCCTACGCCTTCCTTTCCCGCTTTACATTTTAACTGTATAAAATAAAAATATATGAATAATTTTTCAATGTTTCCATTGTAGAGACACAACCTATTCACACCAAATGAGGGTGAATGGGCTTTGAATAAGCTTCTATGAGAGCCCAACCTGATTGGTAAACATGATGTATCGTCAATTATCTATATCATATTATTTACATAATATTTAGATAAATAATTAATAAGCTAAACATAAATTAAAACAAACATTTATTATCTGCATAATATTCACTATTACATTTTATTCATATTAATTCCATAGGGACTAACATAGAAACATAACAAATAAAAAACCATTCCATAATTTAATAATCAAACAAGTTGTTGCGCTAGCTGTTGTAATAGACTTGCATATAAGATGCACAATGCATAATATATAAATACTTGTATATGAATAATACATTTTTTTTTATTTAGGGCTTTGGATCTTTTAAAGGATCTTGTTAGTCCAATAATGGACTTAATCTAATATTTTATCTACCTTTGTGAACCAGTCTTGAACCGCAGGTCCGCACCTGTAAAGTATGATAGCTTCATCAGAAGTCTGTGAAGCTAATAAACTAAAACAGCAGCTATGAATAATACATGGTGATCTTTTAATATCTTGGACATTTATTTGTCTCCAACTGCACACAACCTACACCGCAATCACATGTCCTCAATTTTTTGTTCTAATACACACATCATTAAAAACTCATGACGCACCATTCAATTTGAACCAGCAACTTCAGCATGCCTTACCCCTAGTCCAAAACACACTTATGATTGCATGTAACAAATGATTATTAATTGCTTAATCAAGAAATCTTCAAATCAATTTATTTCCAATGAGATATTAAGTATTTGTTAACAAAATAGTAATTTATTATGAATTAAATAAAAAAAAAATCTTTGAGTTAGTAGTTAGCTAAAATAGGTTTTAACTATTGTCCAAAACGAAAGAAAACTATTTCACTTATCAGATAGGCATTCTGCTCATACCATCACTTCAGTAGTGAAAAAAACTCTTCTGGGGCAACTATGCATGCTGTGCTAATCTAAAATATTTTACATTTTCAGTTAAATAAAAAGGACAAGAAGACTATTACAATATGTTACTTATGTCAATCACAGTTACAGAAGATTCAAAGGTTCTCCGATATGGCTCAACAGTCAAAGAAATTCCTTGACAAAATACAATGTGGGATTGAGGTACTTATTTCTTATTTTTATTCTTGATGGGGCTGACAAGGCTTGCACAGGTGCCCTGAATAAGGGTATATTATGCGGTTGAAGTACTTTTTGGTTTAGTTTTCTTATAGGACGGAAAAGTGATCCTCTAATGATTCTCACTGTTTCTCAGAATTCTAGTGTCTGCATCCAGCTGCCATTATTCTAAAATCAGAGCACAATGGATATTTGACATCATGAGCTAAGCATGTAGTTGTTCACACCGTTTTCTCAAGCAATAAACATATTGGTGTCTAGATTTGAATGTATAATCATACACAAATGGTTGGTTGTGAAAATTATAAAATCGATCCCCTAGTTCACTATCATACAAATTACGGATAAAGGCGTTGTTATGAGAACGATAGTGCACAAATCATAAAGTAACTTCTTTTTACTTGATACCATCTTATAAAACCATAAGCCGAGCTTGCAAGCGAGAGCGCGAACGCTTAGGCACGATCAGTCTAAGCGTTCGGCTTTTTCATCAATGTTTTCTTAAGACGTTATCACGTAAAATTATCGTCCGTAAACCGACTTTACAGACAACCAATTTTTTGTATTAATATGTTTAGAGTATTGAATTGTAACGGTCTGTAAAGCAGAAAAATTTGAATAGCTTACTGTTGGCAAATGTGAAAATCCGTCAGTACTACCTACCGAATTGTGGGAGCAGACAAGAATTGTTATTTTTACTGAATGTCTGTATTTTCTATTTCTAGAGTAATCAAATAAAGCAAAGCTTGACATTAACACACAGTTTATCCATATCTCCTGTCCATACATTATCAATAATTGATGATTGTACAGACAACAGTGTCCAAGAAGTAAAAACTATCGAAAGTAGTGACGAAGAAGAAGTGGTAATAGAAGTTATAGATTTACTGAAAGAGGAAAAGTCGGATCAGGACGGTGTTGTTGAAATAGATCTCCAACTCGAAGATTGTGAATTAGACAATGCCACGAATACATTCTATTGCAACGAGTGCAACCAACAATTTGACGACAAAATGAAACTCACTGAACATGTAGCGACCCATTTCGACTTAAATGCGAGCGACAGGGCGGCGGTGTCAAGTCCTGAAATTGAGAGAAAATTTCCATGTAACATTTGCCGTAAATATTTCTATCGTAAACAACATTTGAGTTCACATTTGAAAATTCACATTGGACAAAAAAAATTTGTCTGTGAGCATTGCAATAGGGCATTTTATGATAAAAAAAGTGTAAAAAGACACTTGCTCATTCATACAGGAGAAAAACCGTACGCCTGTTTATCCTGCGATAAGGCGTTTTCCCAGGCGGGTAGTTTGCGAAAACACATGAGAACTCACACTGGCGAGAAGCCATATAAATGTTCTACGTGCAATAAGTCATTTGCTGAAAACAGTAGTCTACAATCGCATGTTAGAATTCACACTGGCGAGAAGCCATTTGCATGCAACTCGTGCAATAAAAAGTACACTCAAAAGAGCACATTGCGCGTACACATGAGAACTCATACTGGATTAAAACCATATACTTGCGAATACTGCGCTAAAACTTTCGCTAAAAACAGCAACTACATTCGGCATATGAGAAGTCACACCGGCGATTTGCCTCACCACTGTAACAAATGCCCTAAGAAGTTCACATCGAACTATGATCTACGAAATCATATGAGAATCCACACTGGAGAGAGACCATATGTTTGCAGCGTGTGCAGTAAAACTTTCACACAAAAGAGCAATTTGCAAGGACATGTGAAAATTCACACTGGAGTGAAAAAGTTTGGTTGCCCGAAGTGCACAAAAAAATTCTACCAAAGAAACAATATGAGGAAGCATTTGAAGAAGCACGTGAGTTCGGTGTGTTTTTCTTTTTATTATTGCTTTTTTATTATGTTCAATATAAGCTGTCTCACTCTCACAATTAAGACGAATAACGATACCTTTCAAGCTTAAAATCCAACAACGAGTTTAAGATATAGGGCGTGCTCCAGAAATATACATGGCACAAACACTCGCAAAACATTCCTCTTTAGGCAGTCGCGTAAAAACTGGTGCCATTATATTATGCCAACTAGTTTTTATATATTGAAAGCGTTCGACGTTGAGTTCTAGAGCATTTTAATTAACATCCAGAGCTCACTTGTTTTTTTTTTTGTTAATTATTAAAGACGCCATAACGTTCACCTTCAATATTTTCAGGATGACGAAGACTCGGCTTAAACGGTAGGGGGCCAAAACTCATCAGACGGGGATCCGAAGCGTTTGGGATGCCTACTCGTGTCCCCCTATTCCTAATGGAGCTCTGGTGGTGCTTGTCACTAGCAAACAAAGTCATGCGAAACGATTAGTCTTGTTTAGATATGATGTATCATGTACAGAGTAGATAGGGATCGTCCATTAATTATGTGAATGAAATGTTGCATTTATTTGTACCTACGGTGTCGCCAATTTTCAATAGACAGTAAAACAAACGAAGGTTTTAATATAATAATAATATTATTTATGTAACAGTGGTATAATGTGCTCAATGCTTTTTATGTAAGTTTTAGTATTTAGAGTGACGCCAAATTTCAATAGTCAGTAACAAAAACGAAGGTTTTAATATAATAATAATATTAATGTAACAGTGTCATAATATTGAAACTCAATGCTTTTTATGTAAGTTGTAATATTTACAGTGACGCCAATTTTCAATAGTCAGTAACATAATAAAATTTGTTTTAATATATTATCAGTGTCATAATGTTAAGATCCAAGACACAATGTTTGTTATATGCATGTATTTGTAGTACTTATAGAGACGCCAGTTTTCAATAGTCAGTAACAAAAACGAAGGTTTTAATATAAATAATAGTAATTAATGTAGTTTTTACATGCATGTAGTTGTTTTATTGTAGTACGCTATTTACTGTAGTATCAAAAAAAAATTAATATACGAGTAATTACAATATTATTAATGTAAGTGTCTTAATGTTAAAACTCAATTTTTGTAATATGCGTTAAGTTGTAGTATTTGCAGTAACGCCAATTTGTAAAAGTCAGTATTAGTATGAAATTGGTTATAATATAATTACAACCATGTAACAGTGGCATAATGTGAAGACTCAATGTTTGTATTACGCGTTAAGTTGTAGTTTTTACAGCACGCCAATTTACAATACTTAGTATCGAAAAACAATGGTTTTAATATAATTATGTATTAGTGTCATCAATGACGCAAGATTCCTATATTATTGATGTAGTAGTGTTATCAAAGATGCGAGATACCAATATTATTGATGTATTGTAGTAGTGTTATTAAAGATGCGAGATACCAATATTATTGATGTAGTAGTGTTATTAAAGATGCGAGATACCAATATTATTGATGTAGCAGTGTTATCAAAGATGCGAGATTCCAATATTATTGATGTAGTAGTGTTATCAAAGATGCGAGATACCAATATTTATGAATGCCGAATTTTGGCCGAAGGGAATTGTGTTCAGACGATTCCATGGGCGCCTTCAGAGCACTGTTACGCCATTGCGTAACACGGCGCAGACAAATCGTGTAACTTAGTTTCAATTTTTGTGTCTATATTTTTGTATGTATGTTAGTCTGTAAGGTATTTATTATATGGGCCTGTTTTTCGTATTTATACAAAAAATGTAACAAGCCTGAAATAAAGATTATTTATTATGATTTATTATTATTATTGATGTAGTAGTGTTATCAATGCTTGTTTTATGCATTTAGTTCTAATACCTACAGTGAGGCCAAAGACCTATAGTCATTAACAAAAAAATGGTTTTAATATTATTAATTAGGTAACAAAGTCATCATATTAATCAGTTTGTCTTTTTTTAATCATGTTGTAACAGATTATATGATTGTGTGACATAAATTAGATATGTAAATAAAATAATAATACAACATAAATTATTTACAACGGTTTTTTATTTGCGTAACTTTGAAAATTATTTTATTTTATTGGTGTAAAACAAAATTTAACCAACATTTCACTATGTACCATGACTCAAACTAAGCGTAGTTAGTTTGGCAACCAGATATAACACTAATCACTGATAGAATACTTATGTAGTTTGTTGCCCGCGTCAGTAGGTCAGTTTGAAAATAACTATTGCGGTAAAATTTCTTTTTGCACATATGTCATGCGTTCGGCTTTCTTCAGTTGTGTATGCTTGGAGCTCATATGTTGGGAAATAAATCTTTTTTCAGTGAATAATTTATTGCAAAGATTACACTGAAATTTATCTCTGGAGTGAAGTCGTAGGTGTTTCTGCAGGGAATTTCTTTGCATAAATGTTTTAGGGCACATTTTGCAAGCATACCTCTCTCCAGAGTGGTTTCTTAAGTGTTTTATCAGATATGTTTTGTCGGTGAACAACTTGTTGCAATCATTGCATTGCAATAACTTTTCCCCCGTGTGAAGTTTCTTGTGTCTTTGTAGATTAAAACTGCCGCTAAATGTCTTTTGGCATATATTGCAAACATATGGCTTTTCTCCAGTGTGGATTATCATATGTCTCTTCAAGCCGTAAGCCGATGTGAATGTTTTAGTGCATATTTCGCAGGTATGCGGTTTCTCTCCAGTGTGTGATCTCATGTGCCTTTGCAAGTTACTGCAGGTATAAAATGCAATGGAACACTCGCTGCAGGCATAAGGCTTTTCACCAGTGTGCGTTCTCAGGTGTGCTGTAAATTTACTCTCATCGATGAAAAACTTTTTGCACAAACTACAAGAATATTTTATTTGTTTGTGGGGTTCCATATGCACCAACATATTGTGTGATTTAATATATGTGTTGTGTGTGTGATTTAATATAATATGTCTAGATAAATGACAACTTTGTTTATATTTATTGTTGCAATATTTACAAGAATATGGTCTTTCTCTGGTGTGGGATCTAATATGTACCAACAGACTACCTTTCAAGCTGAATGCTTTATTACAGGTATCGCAGCTAAATGGCTTTTCCCCCGTGTGTTTTCTAACATGATTTTGCAAATTTGTACTGCAACTGAATGTCATGTTACATGTATTGCATATATGCAATTTTTCTCCAGTGTGACTTTGCATATGTATTTGCAATAGATGTTTATGAGTGAATTTTATCTTGCATGTTTTACAGAAAAATGTGTTTTTCATAAGATTTTCATCACCCTCCTCGTTTATATCTTTAGTAATTTCATGGTGGTTTTTTGTAATACCTTGGACACTTTGACTTTTCTTGTAATCACCAAAATTAAGAGGGTTATCTGTATTTACACTTACATCTGTAATTTTGTTGACCATAATCGCAGATGTTTCGATTATTGGCTCTTCAAATTGATCAATGTTTTCAGTATTTTCATTTAAAACAGTATCCGCTTCCAATTTTATTGTTTCTTCTTTTATTATTATTTCTTCGTTCACAACTGTTTGTGGTAACTCTTGAGTATTTTCCTGGGAGGAAGGTACAGACATGCTTGGAATTATTGTGACGTTTAAATTGTATGCGATTCCGAAGTTTGGTAGTATTGCTATTTCTTGGACCTAGAACCAAAATTAAGTACATCACATTAAAGAATACCTAGTAGGGTCATAAATATCTCCCACTGATGCTATACTTTTGAAAAAGAAAAAAATATGTGGTTCCACACGAAAATAAATTTTAAATTCCAAACAAAGATGTGTTTTACTATAATTCCCCTCGTATTTCCCTGTTAGATCTATAGTGAAGGCAAATACGAGCTTCTTTATTCCAGCTATACGAAGCACAGAAGCACTCAGATAAAATGCCACTTAATGGTCACCCATCCAATTAACGACCAGGCCGAAAGTTGCTTATCCTAAGAGCTTACTAATTGTCATACCTTTACCCCCTGTCTGTGTAGGTCTTCTAAAATCTTCTGTGATTTGTGAGCCATGTCTGAGAACTTTCGAATTCTTTGCAATTGGAAGTAACATATATAGCATATCACATCAAATTTTCTATTATTAGTATTCAGCTGAAATAGATAGATACAAGTTTTTTTTTCTTACTTTAGTTTACTGATTGGCCTCAAAAAGTCAAAGTCAAAATAAATAACAAATATTCATGGACATATTTCACACTGTGCCATCTGGCTCCAAACTAAGCGTAGCATGTATTATGGGAACTAGATAACTGATACAATAAATAAAGTACATTTTGAAAACAGACAATTAAAAAAAAATGATTTTTTCTTTTTATTCCTGTTTACTTTCAAATGCGTTGAGTAAAAGCTTTTATTTTTGACATTACAAACACTTGAATTTTATTTCATCATCATCATCAGCCTATACATGATGACGTGACTAATTACCATCTTTCATTATGTTATAGAAGATTTATTATGAAGAAAAACAGCTTGCATTGTCAAAATATGTACTTTGCAAATTTAAGCTTCATTACTACATACTGTTGTATGTATAAATGACTACACTACACTATGACTACACTTTAACTAATAGCTTTGTTGGTATTACCCTGCCTCTAGAGAGGATTCCTGAGTGTGAAAAATTTGTGTGATGACTTTGAAGTTAATTATAAATTGTTATTATATATTATTTTGATCTGTCCCCGCGACGTAGGGAATGAGTATGTCTGTTTCTCATACCTTGGTATTTGTCAATTTCTCATATATCTGTAGAAGTTGAATATTTTCAACACGGCACATTTTTACATTAGATACGAGGCAGACTCTGCACCAGGGGTGATTCTTGTCATATTGTCTCGCTGTATGAAGCATTTCTCAATAATTATTGCTATTCTTCTCTTCAGTTGTTTTATGAGAACTATTAAAAGAGATTCTTCTTTACAGCAGTGGGTTTGTTCAAGAACATAGGATAAGAAAAGTAATTTAGCGCCGAGCCAAGAATGAAAGACCTGTTAATGTTAAAAAGGTAGGTACATATCTAAGTACGACTAAAATGCCGAATTATTTTATTTTGGAACAAAACAAAACAAATCAACACCAAAAGAGGAATAACTAGGACGCACAGATTATATTAGCGCAGCGCACAGATTAAGTAAAATAAAGCGAGCCAAAAAAATATGAATGAGTGAGTGAGTTCAAAACTGTCACGAAAGAGGGTTTGACGCTTGATCGCGTTTGACCTAAATGGTTTGATTATGGTTATGATGAGAGGGACTCAAATTAAAAATTATTATTTTTAATTTAAGTGCAAATAACGTTTCTTTAAATTTTTTGTTGTTATTTTTTAAAATATTTAGAATTAAATCTAAGAAATATATTTTTTCTATTAAAGTTTCATTATTTATAACGTTAATACTTATAGATCTAATCTGAAATTGCAACGATTTCTTTCAATCAGTCCCTGTTCTACCCAGGCCAACCAGCTCGCGCAGCTAGTGCTTACGTTAAAGCGAGTAAACTAAAAAGCGAAAAAAGTGACAGTTTATTCTTCATTTACTTATGCTTCATAACTGACATGTGTTCGGCAGGTGTAAACAATTTTGTATTCAATTGTTAACGGCTAAGGTGACGAGTAATTCGATCCTGGGCCATGGCAAATATTTGTATGATTTTATGTAGTAAATATTAGTGGTAGCTATGAGTGGGGAAATGTTTGTTTGTTTTTACTGTGTAAAAAAGAAAAAGTTTGTAGGTTTATTAAGTATGATATTATTATCTGTGGTATTGTTGATCGTGTAAACGCGGATTTGCACAAGCGCGGGAAATAAGGAGGGCGCGAAAGAAGAACACAGAAAAAGAATCCCGTGGCAAAAAACGGCGGGAAATCAAATTGGTTAAATTATATATCTAGGTGCATGAACGACTGGCTGAACCTGCGAGTATAAATTATCTCGACTGAAATTAAAGGCGCAGGTAACAGTTATTTAGTAGTAGTGTTTGTTGTATTTTAATACTGTGATTTAAGTTTTGTTGTGCCTTTTAGATCTCCGCAAAGTAATGGCTCGCCGCTGTTTGCGGCAGAGGCCGCGAGTCAGCTATTACGAACCTGAAGAACCTAATTTAGACGAATACGTGTGTAAGTATGATAATCGCATAAACTTACTTAATTAACTTAATAAACGGTGCCCAGGATTTTAGCTCGATTGCTTTGTAATAGAAATAATTCTAGTTCTAGTTCGTCACTTGAGACCGACCGATTTAGTTTGGAAGGTTTGTATGAAAGCAAAACTATGTACGATAGTTTTTGCAATAAAATTATTCAGATTATATTATAAATGTGAAAGTTTGGATGGATGTTTGTTACTCAATCACGGCTGAACGCATCTGGATGAAATTTGGCACAGATATAGGTTATAGAATATAGTCTTCGGGAATAGCACATAATGTATAGTATTATAATATCTGTGACATAGGAAATGGGATCCCCGTCTTGGATGACGGGCGCAACGAGACGCGACTTTCGTGTTGTTATTATGGGTGTTGTTATTTGTTAAAACTATAGTAGGAGCGTTCGTGGCGAAGCTTGTTTAGTTTGTTCTTAAGAGATATCAGATATGCAACTCGCGGCCCAGTCAGAAGTTGGATGGGTGACTGTGGTGGCATTTGAATGGAGCGCTTCCGTGCCTGATGTCGGATTGCGGTCCCGGCTATGTTCTAGGAGATAAGCCATGTCGGAGCCTTTCGGGCGGCTTGAAAACTCAGATATCAGAGTTAGCCACGAAAGAAGTTTTTTTAGTTCTTGACTCACGTATCCTATAACCAGCGGACAATCAAGACGCGTCCAATACCTCGTTTATTTTGTCTAATTATGATCAGTACTGTAGAATTTATGAGGGTACAGATGAACATACATACATATAACCTCAATCCTCCCAAAATCATAACCTCCATACTGATTGGCCGTAGTCAGCTAAAAAGTAGTATAAAAAAGGTAATTTTAAAATTGTTCGGTTTCAGTTTGTGAGAAATGTGCGGATTATGTTTACGAGTACTGTGCGATACACGGGGCTCTGCTTGTAATACCAGACGATAAGGTAAGGAGTAAAAAAAAAAATAATCTTATATGTTATATAAACGAGCAATTCTTGTATATATCGTCGTTGCAGATTTAAAATATCCTATGTGACAGTTAAATATATGCAGGTTTTTTTTTTATTTTTTTATTTGAATGAGTTATGGAACGAGCTGAGGGCCCACCTGATGGTAAGTGGTGACCCTCGCCCATGACAACAGTAATGCGTGCGGCTCAGTATGAGATCCAAATCTTTACTGAGTCGCATTCATCCTGCTGCGTCCATCACCCGAGACGGGGATGATACGTCTCATGCGCATGTGATTTCGCCGGCAGCCACACCTTTCCACCGGAACACAGTAATGCAACCACTACTAGGTATGTGATAGTTAAATATCAAAATATTCACATAGGAGCTTTTGCAAACGGTAGATATACAAAAATCTGCAAAACTAATTTTCTACGAAAAGGTCACATAGGAGATTTTAAATTCGCAACGACGATATATTTTGTGTAAGTCGGAAACGGCTCCAACGATTTGTATGAGATTTTGTGTTTAGATAGGGTTTTGCTATATAAGTTAAGTTTATTTTTACAAGAAATAGCATATTTTACAAAAAAAAAAACTTTTTTTTAGATACAGCTCCATCTTTTAACATAAATAACATAAAAGCTTTCTGGTACTTGATTTGGTAATATATTGTTACTTGAAAAATTTATAATTTCGCTTGGTACTTTAAACTTTATTTGTAATGTGTACGATATTGCATTACAATGCGTAGGTCCCTGCAAACCCTGGTGTCCCCCCCTACGTCCCCCGAGCCGCACTCACCATCCCCAACGTGTTCCTACACCTCAACCACTCCATCATACCAGGTTTGAATCACCCCTACTTGACCCATTCCTTTGATATGGTGCAATATGCGCTGCGCAGTCTTTACGTGCTTACTTTTAATGTTTTTTATTATAGATATTTGTATTTAAGATATATATTCTATGGTCTCTGCATTTGTTTGACATTACTGTAAGTGTTGCAAGAAATAAATAAAAAAAAACAGTGGCACTCCGGGAGTGCCGACAGAAGTGAATACAGATGTGTAGGTAACAAACAAATAAAACTGAACTGTCTGTTTGTAATTTATTTTTCTAGATGCATTTGAAAGTATATACGGCAATAAAAAAAAAACAACTTTTAACATTTTTGTTTGTCCGTCTGTTTGTCAGCTAATCTCCGTAACGGCTGGATCGATTTTGGCGGGACTTTCACTGACAGCTGGTGTTAAACTTTTATTTTAGAAAAGGATTGTACCCCGCCAAGAAATTGGTAAATTCCAACGCGGGGAACAGATAGCAGTAGAACTTGTGCAAAGTTCGGAGAAGTACTGCCTCCACACCTGGTAATCTATCGCCAAGTAGTGGTGCACGCTCGTTCCTGTGTTCCAGTGGAAGGGTGTGGGTGTCGGTGAAGTCACATGTGCAGAGACGTAACAATCTTGGGTAGTAGTAGTTTCTTATGGTAAATTATTCTTAAACTAGATTATTATTCAAGTTATTTTCATTCTCTTCTTACCTACTGATGTATTCAATGTTTTATAAGATAGGCATTATGTATAAGAATTATTATTATGATCTAACCTGCAGTGTTACTTACCCGCGGTCGGCCATCCTATACTTACATACATCGCGATAAAAAGTTTCCAGAGTTTTTTTTTTTTTTAGTTAATCCAGGCTATGAGCTACCTTCATATGAAATTTCATGGAAATCTGTACAATTGAGGCGTGTAACAAACATACACAAATAAACAAACTTTCGCATTATTATTGTGTTACCAGATCTAAACTTGTAATTGGCAGATGCAGGGATAGGTGTGTTTGCGAGTCTCACGTTGCCCTCTGGGGTGCGTTTTGGACCGTACCGCGGGCAACGCACCGACAAGGTTGAGTCAGACTACTGTTGGCAGGTAATATAAATAAATTTCTGTTTATCATGTTTCCAGGGAGGGACATCGGCCTACTCTCGATATTGAGAGTGAGGCTTTGATCTACCACGGGAGCCCAATCGGGATTGGTAGTTGTTACATGTCTTTGATTATTTGTTTCTGAGTTGGTTTCCTTACGATGTTTTCCTTCTGTTTCGAGCGCGTGGTGTTACTGTGCACATAATTTTTTTTCAAGTGAAAACTCATTTTTGAACATCGTTTTTAATCATCATCATCATTCATTTCTTCACTATAGGACACAATGGACACTTAGCTTCGGTAATACAATAGTTTTTGTAGCAGCTGTACATAAGCCTTAGGGGGCGTCCATAAATTACGTGAGATGATTGAGGGGGGGAGGGGGTAGAGTCAAATCTCATCTAATCTCACGTTGGGGAGAGGGGGGGTCCCGACAAATATCACGCAATTTATTCTCTGATATTGAAACAAAAAAAAAAAAATACTATTTTGGTCCATTTAATCCAAATTGTATGTACATGTTTAAAATTTAATCTTAAGCGCCATCGTAATACGATTAAGATTATTCACTAATCTATTGTTAAATTTTTATTGCATTTATAACTCTCAGCAATATTGATTACTAGTCTTAACTAGTCGTAAATAAAAGCACGAACCAAATTGTTTTTTTCTTTTTACAATAAACAATCCAACGCGTTTACGTAATAAACCCACATTCTGAAAAATCTCACGTGAGATTAGGGGCCGGGGGAGGGGGTTGAATAAAATCTCACGACATCTCACCAAGGGGGGAGGGAGGGACAGAAAATAGAAAAAAACACCTCACGTAATTTATGGACGCCCCCTTATCAAAATGAGAAAATATCTCTTCATGTAAAAATAATCAAATTGTATCTATATAAGTAAGACTTACAATAAAATAATTTAATGATTGTGGAGTTTGGGTTTGAAACAGCGACCTTTAGATTAAAAGCCACTTAAAACCCGAAAACAAACTTTATGTACGCAAACCCACAACAGATATACGACAAAGACCGCAAGCCGCTGCACTGTGTAGACGCGGGCGACGATAACAGGTCCAACTGGATGCGCTACGTGAACTGCGCGCGCCATTGGCAGGAACAGAACCTGCTCGCCTACCAGTATCAGGGACAACTCTACTACAGGTTCACCCACACTCTTATTTTTATATAATATTTTTTATTTTATTATTATTAATTTAGGACATTGCTATCATATTGACGGCTCCGTGGCTTAGTTGGTAGTAGCCTTGCCTTCGAAGCGAGGGGTCCCGGGTTCGATTCCCGGCCGGGGCACACTTTGTGCGGTGAGCATGAAGTTTGTTCTCGGGTCTTGGGTGTTTGTCTTGTGTCTGTGTGTTTGTCCATGCCATCTGCGACACAGGGAATCCTAGTGCAGAGGTATGAGTGTGTAAACTTAAAAAATATTTATATGTTTTTTTTTTTTTTATCGATTCAGTTATAATGAAATTGATTAATATATTGTTTTTTTATGTGATTTTGTTATATATTATGTGACTTGCCTTATGTAACGTACAATTGTTATAAGGGTCAATAAATTAAATCTGAAATCTTCAGAGATAACTCTACAACAGGTTCATTCACACTCTTATCTTCACAGACTACTGTACTAAAAGTTCCCTCACACTTTTATCTTCATAGATAACTCTACTACAGATATACACACTCTTATCTTCAGAGACAACTCTACTAAGCATAGCTTGTAATATGGAAACTAGATAACTGATAGAATATATATAGTACCTACTTTTTTTTGTAAATACTTACTTTTAATACATAATATATTCATTCAGACACAGAACAAACACTTATGTTCGCACACAATCGAACCCACTACCAATTGTGTGTTTATATTTTTTTTATAAAATTTTGTTTTGAGACTGATATAACTTTATAAGTGTATAAGATATTTAAACTTTTAGACATTGAGTGATATTATCCATTAAAATTAATGAGGAATGTATTTCAGAACGATAAAGATAATACCTCGCTTCACGGAGCTAATGGTGTTTTACGGCAGCGAATTTGCTAACGAACTAGACGTCGATCTAAGCCGATACAACTCGCCCTCGGGATACGCGCAGAAATACGGTCAGTGAAATCAACTAAATCTATAACGCTTCTTAAGCTGTTGTTTACAGATATGCAACTCTCGATCGGTCAGAAGGTGGATGGGTGACCGTTTGTTGGCATCTGAACTAAGCGCTTCGGTTCTTCGGCATGTTATGATAACATGCCCGTGTTAAAATGTCGGTTCCGGCTATGCTTGTCGTTAAGCCATGTAGGAGACCTTCGGGTGCTTTGAAAACTCCGTGACTTAGCCATAAACTCACATGAAAGAAGAAGAATCTATATGAATAAAAATAAATTGCCGCATTTGTGTGTGTGTGTGTGTGTGTGTACAACGGATCCCGGAAAACCGCGGTTAACGCCGCAAGCGCAGCTAGTTTCATTTATAAAATATCTAGATGCATTCCGCGATGATACTACGGTAATACTTTACTTCGTATAGTATTAAAAGTAGCCTATGTGTTAATCCAGGATAGCAGCTATCTTTGGACAAAATTTCATTAAAATCCGTTGAGCCGTTTAAACGCGAAGGAGACACAACACACATATAGCACTTCCTACTTTATAATAATACTAGCGACCCACCACGACTTCGCACGGTTAGTAAAGCATCAGTGTCGTATCAGAAACTACCCGTGCGAAGCCGGGGTAATTTGCTAGTACTATATATATAAACCTTCCTCTTGAATCACTCTATCTATTATAAAAAACCGCATCAAAATCCGTTGCGAAGTTTTAAAGATTTAAGTATACATAGGGATATAGGGACAGAGAAAGCGACTTTGTTTTATACTATGTAGTGAAGTGTGATAAAAGCGATAGATGTGTATCAGAGAGAGATAAATGAATTGACAGATTATATATACGGCTCCGTGGCTTAATTGGTAGTAGCCCTGCCTTCGAAGCGAGGGGTCCCGGGTTCGATTCCCGGCCGGGGCACACTTTGTGTGGTGAGCATGAAGTTTGTTCTCGGGTCTTGGGTGTTTGTGATGTGTTTCTGTGTTTGTCCATGCCATCTGCGACACAGGGAATCCTAGTGCAGAGGTATGAGTGTGTAAACGTTTATTTATTTATTTTATTATTTCTTTCAACAGGTGCACCAGTCAGTAAGAAACGTAAATCCAAAGATCACTCACCAAAAACGCAGAATGAACCAGAGACACGCGGGAACTCCGAAAGAGACGATAATGCACCGACAGCAAAACAAGGCATCGCGACAGACCGTAGTGGAAAAGATAAAAAATACACAAAAACTTCCATCGTAATATCAGCAAAACAATCTGTTATCAGTACTATAGACAGGAATGATATAATAAGAAATTGTACAACTAAAAAAGGCCAAGAAACCATAACGGCCAAAGACAATGAAGGTCGAATGATAAGTAAAGTTGATAGTCATGAAAATGAAAAAAACAACAATGTACAATCAAAAAATGTTGATCCAGAAACTATTTGTGGGCCAACGCCAAACAATTTTTATTACTGCAACGAATGCAATAAATCATGTGTTAGAAAAACAGATATACAAAAACACATGAGATTCCACGACCCTGGTAGGCCTTACGTTTGTAAGGTTTGTAAATTCAGGTATATGACATTAGGTAGTTTGAATGCACATGAGCGCTGTCACATAAATTTAAATGAAAGCGGCGTTTGTGATAATCCTATGAAATTACACACGGGAGAGAAGCCGTATAACTGCGAAATGTGTAATAAAGCGTTTACTAAGATTTGTAATATAAAAACACACATGAGAACTCACACTGGAGAGAAGCCGTATAACTGCGAAGTGTGTAATAAAGCGTTTACTAAGATTTGTAATATAAAAACACACATGAGAACTCACACTGGAGAGAAGCCGTATAACTGCGAAGTGTGTAATAAAGCGTTCAGTCAAATGGGCTCTATGAAAACACACATGAGAACTCACACTGGAGAGAAGCCGTATAACTGCGAGGTGTGTAATAAAGCGTTCAGTGATATGGGCTCTATGAAAAGACACATGAGAACTCACACTGGAGAAAAGCCATATAACTGCGAAGTGTGTAATAAAGCGTTGAGTGATATGAGTAATATGAAAACACACATGAGAACTCACACTGGAGAGAAGCCGTATAACTGCGAAGTGTGTAGTAAAGCGTTTACTCAGATTTGTAATATGAAATCACACATGAGAACTCACACTGGAGAGAAGCCGTATGTTTGTGAAATATGTGATAGAGACTTCCCTAATAATAGTAGTTTAAAAAAACATTTGGTACAACATTTAAACAGCCCGTGAACAACTGTCTATGTATATATCATTGTAACGCTTTCAGAAGGTATTCGTTACGGTCTTACAAAATTCTAATTTAGAAGCAATATTGAAGAAACCATGTAGCTCAGCGCCGGCGTGACAGAGATCGGGTAGTGTAGGGGCGTATTCCTATCTCTCCCCGCGTTTCTAATGCCAGTGGAGCCAGCGGGAATTATTAAGTATAATATCTAACCTTATTTTGTCGTTTAATCAAGACAGTAAAATTTTACTTCGCCAACCATGAAAAAAATAACATTATAATTATTTCAGTCTCATAGAATGATTAATTTCATCCTATAGATGATTTTTTATACATAAGTAATGGGACCATCTTTTGTTAAGTAGTTACCGCCGCCAATAACAGTAACACTTAGTGTGTAGGCACATAATTTCATATCACACATCTCATTCAGCCCCAAACTAAGCATAGCTTGTACTATGTATACCAGATTACTAATATAATACTCTTATTTTGTAAATACATACATATATTAACACTCAAATACAGAAAAAAATTGTCACACCAATGTTTAGGCTAGGTGGCAATCGAACCCACTACCCACTATACTACAGCGCAGAAGACAGAAATACTACCAACTGAGGTATGAGGCCAGCTATTAATATGTCATGCCGCGCCCGGTTAGAAGTTGGATGGGTGACCATTTAGTTTCATTTGAGCTGAGCGTTTCCGTGCTTTAAGGGCACGTTGAGATGTCGGTCCCGGCTATTCGTTAAGCCATGTCGGGGGTGGCTTGAAAATTCCGACACTAGAGCTGGACAGTAACTAATGCGAAAGATGAACTGTGTCTAGTCCCTTCTAAAAGTAACAAAAGATTAAGTTACAAATTACGTTGTTTTTTTTTTTCTTTGGCTTCTTACGAATTATGCATTCGCCATGGTCCAGAGTTTTATTATATTACGTTGTGGTGGCGTACCACAGAATAAAAACCTGTCAAAAAATGCTTTGGATATTTCTTGTGGGTATGATTTTTTTTTTATTGTATATTTTTAACTTATTACTTGTTTACCTGTAACAGTCCAGAGTTTTATTATATTACGTTGTTCCCACGCCATCACAGAATAGAAACCTGTCAGAAACTCTAAAAAGCATTGAATATTTTCGTGGGTATAATTTTTTTTTAATTGTATTTTTTAACTCTATATTTTTATTTAGCTGTAGCAAAATGAGGTTCTCAAATTGTCTGATTTTTTTTTTTATTTTATTACTCATTATTGTCCCCAACGGTAAACCGATATTAAGACTCGTGGTTGATCCACAGAAACTTCATTAAAAATGTAATAAGGGGAAGAAAATATTTAAGTCTGTTCATTCGATATTTAATTCAGCTAGGTACTTACTTGTCTAGATATTAAGCATTCTACTTTTATTTTATATGTTTTATTATTGTAACATTATTACCTGCATATATTTCCTAGGAATGATAAACTGGATTCACCTGTATTTATCATAATTAATATTATAAATTTTGTAAGATATTTTTATATTGTGTACAATTTCCGTCTCACCACAAACATAATGATTAAATAGTTTAATTGTGTATTTCGAATTAAGTAGCACACAGGTCAAAATACGCAATTACATATATTTAAATTAATTTAAAACTCTTACCTTTTAAACCGGCCTGAAAAAATGAGGAAGTCTCAAATCTTAAAAAAATCAATTTTTCATTATGTCAACCGACATCCGGAAGAGGCAAACAATTCGGCGTTTTTTTTCCATATCTTATTACTTTATTTGTTTATCAACCAATTTGTAAAATTCTTTTTTTTATTTGAAAGCATGTGCTTTCAGATTGGTCTCATAGAAATTTTATCAAAATCGGTTCTATAGTTTGGTCGTTAAATCAATAATCTGGATAAAATATGTCGTCTAAGTAAACGAAATTGCGTATTTTGCTTTCTTATTAGATTTTCTTTCGCCCGTTGTAGACTGATTTTGGTATTTCTTTTTTAAAATGGTAAGATGTGTAATACTTTCGAGGGGGTTATTCTTCACTTTGTCAACGCTACTTGTAAATAAACTTTTGATTCATTATTAATTGCTTTTTAATCTTGTGCTTGCTTTTGTCATATGAGCGATCCTCTGGTGTTGGAGTTTGAGTAACGACAATTTTATTTTATTATTTCCTAGCTTTTTCCTGTGGTTTAGCTGGCTGCCAAAATGTATCATTTCAGATTTGCGACACAATTTGCCAGACCCTTAATTGGGAATCAAATGTGTAATGCACAGAATACCAGCGCTGTATCAGTCCACTGACGCAGCACATGCTGAGTTTGAGTACCCTTTTTGTTGTTACATATTCTTAAACGTGTAATTTAGTTTTAATTTTAAGTGAGCCCTAATTATGTAACACATAATAAAGTTTTTCTATTCTATTCTAATTTTGCTACAATCGCAAAATTCTATTTAATCGGGTCACACTGTCGTAGGGCGTAAGAAGATTAGTTATCTGTGGTGATCAATCAACACAAAACAAAATCTTAACTATACATTTTGTAACAACAAACGGATCGTTTTGTATTTGGCAAATTTCTATTAGAAATGAATGAAAGTGCAGAGATTTGTGCGATAAACCGTAAAAATATATGTTTCACTTGTCTTAAAACTACTAGCGAACTTTGCATCATGAATTTAGAGATTACAGAAGAGTACAAACGTTTTGTCGGTCTTGAAATGGTATGTGTCATATCATAAGTTAAACAGCTTCTACGGGAGGTTCAGTTGCTGGTGTCGATGAGAACACTTACCCCCTGGGTGGTGTCCACAGTATAACTTGTGCCAAATTTGTCCAGAGCGATACTGCTGCACCTGGTAGCAACTAAGAAGTGATGCACTTGTATTGCTTTGTTTCGGTGGATAGGTGTGCCGGTGAAATCATAGGTGCATTAAACGTAACATCTTCGTCTCGGGTGACAGGCGCAACGTGTTGCAACTTGGGTCTTTTCATAGTTGATTCGGGGAGGACCTAAGTCATATTGCAGTTGTTATTGATGGATGTAACCACTGTGGTTATCTACGTCGTCTATCTTCGATGACGTAAGTGGGCCTTATCCCAATGCTTCAATAGCATAAAAAAAGCTTAGGGTCCGTAGTTAAGTTAATAGGTACCCTTATGCCTTATATAATAGGCCTTCTTAGTGAGAGTCTTGATAACAATGTATATCAATGTATGCATTAAAGCAGCAGTAAGTGAAAATATGTTAAAATATTGCAATTGATCTTGGCAATTTTTGTAAGAAACTAGGGGATGTAAGTGTTAAATTTAGTTTTATATTAACATTTTTTTTTAGGAGAATGCATATATTTGGATTTGCAGCATTTGTTCCTGGACATTCCAAAAGTTCCTCAGATTTAAACAGCAGTGTATCTTAGCCCACAACCTCCTATCAAAAAGTCTGGTAAGTGACATAATATGTGCATTAGCAGGTAGAAGTACCCTTTGCATCCCTACACATACCCCCTGGGGTGCTAAAGGTGCAACAGAAAGCAGCAGTAGAACTTGAGTAGTTTGCTGGAGAGCACCTGGTAATCTGCCATCAAGCAGTGGTGCACTCGCATTGCTGTGTTCCAGTGGAAAGTGTGGGCACCACTAAAATTGTTGGTGCATCAGATGTTATGTCCCTGTCTGAGGGAAAAGGCGCAGCAGGATTCAACTTGAGTCTGACTTAGGTTTGCTGTCGTTTTGAATGGATGTAACCATTTACCATGAAGTGGGTGCTCATCCCGGCATTTTAGTCAAATGGAAAAAAATGTATCATCTTTTACATTTTATAATACTTCTACTAAGTGCATGTGGTTAAATAGGTGCCTATCTCAGCATGGAGCTGACCTCCAAGATTATGGCACTTATTATGACACTTATTCTGTAAAAAATTCAGTTGGCAACTAAAACTGCTCATAAAAACAAACACAATGAATTAATCATCACTTTAAAAAAAATGGGGGGTCTGGTTCATGTCCCAGCCGGGACACACTTTGTGTGGTGAGCAGTTTGTTTCGGGTCTTGAGTGTTTGTCGTGCATTTCTGTGTTTGTCCATGCTATCTGCAATACAGGAAATCCTAGTGCCCCCTGCACTTTTTTCATGAATGTAATTTGTTTTAATTTATGAAATTTCGTAAATTATGTATGTTGCAGGAGCAAAATGCATCTATCGAAGAGATTAAATACTATAACAATTTACAAGCCACAAAAGTTGATATCTTTACGTATCCAGAACCCGACTTTGACATAAAGGAAGAATACACACCGGTTTGCAGCCCTGTGAACATCACTATAGATGAAGATTCGCTTGATAAGAAAATTTTTGTTGATATCAATTCAGGTTTACCTAAATTTGATGTGAAGTCGAATTTTAAAGAAGAAAATGATTATATGGATTGTAAAACAGGGTTTTGTAATGATGATGAATTACCCCTAATTTTGTTGAGAACTGATGAAAATGTTGATTTAAATAATGGAAAAAAATGTGGAAAGAAAGCGGTAAGAATCTATACAGCCTATTTGTTCAGTGTAAGCGAGCAATTTTACTGAATTCGCGCGTTCAACACCACTCCAACATAGTCACAGAATAATATTACTTGATTATGCGCTTGTTTTTACCCTATCCGACCCTCCGTGGAATAATGTAACTCCATAATTGCAGGTTACCAAAAAGAAAACATTAAAAAATCTAGCCGATAAACCAAAGAAAGAAGTCAAAGATGGGTTTTCATCAAGGATGGTGCAAGAGAGAGACGAATATATCGTTATCAAACTCACAAGAGAGCAGGTATGTATCATTTTTAAACTCATTTATTCCTCTAGATCTCAATTATTACGTATAGATTTGACATGGCCAAACGAAACGTTAAATTTCTGTATGTATGTCTGTTACTACTTCACGCCTCAGCTGACCAGACCCTGGATTAATACAAAAGCTACTTTTTAACCCGAAAATATTTTCTTAGCGACTTGCAAAAAACACAATTTACGTAATTTTTTTTCAAAGTCAACGTTAAAATACTTTATTTCCATTGAATTCTTTAATAATTACTTAGATACGTCACTTTTTAAATAACTATTTATGTCCATATCTATGTTATATGCATATGAAAAGTTGGTACGGCTAGTAAAAAAATATATTAATTTTTGATATCTCTCGGTATTGGTAACATGCTTTGTCCACAGGTATTGAAAGAATTAGAAGAGAAAGTCAAAAGCGAATCGTTTCAGCGCGCGCCGTTCAAATGCACCGATTGTGCCAAGCCGTTCAACTTTCCGGACGTGATGGAGGCGCATATGAAGAAGCACACGGAGGTGCGTCAACATAACACCTAAAATATCCAGGGGTCCAGTTGCTAGCGTCCGTAGGAGGGTCCAGTTGCTAGCGTGCGTAGGAGGGCCCAGTTGCTAGCGTCCGTGGGGAGGGTCCAGTTGCTAGCGTGCGTAGAGGGAGGAGGGGTCAGTTGCTCGCGTTGCAGAGTACCTAAGTAGTGCCCTTGGATTGCTGCTCTATAAAAATTTCGTTGTCGATAATAAAAGTCAGTATTTATAAAAGTAAATTTTTCAAAAATCATCAGCCAACAACACAATATTCTAGTCAAAAAATACCACCTGTCTGACCATTCAGAGGGCCTCCCGCCCTCACCAAATGCCCAGATATGGTTGTAAAGGCAGTCAGCGGCCAACAACATAAAAAAAATTGTCGTACCGGTTTCCCCTTTTCCAACTCATTCTTTGAGAAAGGGAAGATCCCTTTTCTCAAAGAATGAGTTTTCCAAAGACAAGTTTCTTTGGAATACAACATACAACATGTCACTTTTCAGGAAAGCGGTTCTTTGGTATGTGATATTTGCAACCAACGTTGCCCCAATTTGATATCTTACCGGGGACACATCAAATCGCATACGACCAGGTAATTTAACCGACTTATATAAAAACAAGTATCACTTAAAGTTTAAGTGTTTATATGTAAACAATCTCCTTTAGAAATGTTAATATCAGCATTATTAGTACATTATTGCAAGGCCATGAAATAGGCAATTGCAGGGAAATAAAACATACTTATATTTATTATGTATGTAAATAATAAATCAAGATAGAATTTTCAGCTTTGCCGCCAATTTTCAATTTATCATCTGTGCCGAAAGGCAAACGAATTTATGGCTATACAACCACGTGAACGCAGTTTGTACTAAGCAAAGACTTACTTCGGTATGCCAAGAATGATAAAAGAGGTCCAATTAAAGAGTATTTAATAACTCCAGCACGCCGTTTCATACAACATTGCTGGAATGTTGTAATGTTCCAAATTCAAAAAACGCTCCTGCAATGGATTTGTTTTTCTTTGTCCGCAAATTCGATACCTCGCGTGTTCTTTTTTCAAAAATAATGACAATATTTCTATGGATGTTTGTGAAAAGTTTTTATTCTTATATCTTGTTTAAATTTTTATATTTAGAACGATATAACCTAATGATATATGTCAAACGAAGAGTCGAAACTGTCATTTATTTCACAGATTATCCTAGTTTAAGTGACAATGTCTAAAACCTTGTTAACTACTTTTTTTTTTTTTTTTATTCCCCTATTTTTAAATATCTACGTATACCCCTCTGTCCGGGGTATGCGTAGGTATTTATAGGTAGGTATATGGCTCCGACTAAAACCACCCTGGTGCAAGGGCGGCCTTAGATATTGCGAGGCTCCGGTCGATAGATCTTTGTGAGGCACTTGGCGTGTGAGGAATTTAGGTGAGTTGGAAGTGTACAGGGCTCCTGGTAATCAGTCAGCATCCTCTTGAAGACAGCTGCAGTACATCAAAACAAAGAACGGGTTGTTCTGCGAGGGTGCGAGGCCCTACAAAAGCGAGGCCCCGGGCGGTTGCCCTGCTTGCCACCCCCTAAGGCCGCCACTGCCCTGGTGTTCCTGGTCTTTCGCGACCCTAGGAGATCCACGGGGCCCAGGGCAGGCAAAAAAGCCCTTTTAAAGATCATCCTGGGTTTCCAGGTATAAATGCAAACTTTGCTCGCAAATTCGTTCGTCCCGCCAGCACCTCCTGGACCACTACGCGATGTCCCACGCGCCCAACCAGGGTGGCTACACCTGCGAATCCTGTCGATTCCACACGTAGTATGTATCTTTTTTTTAAAGGTCTTTAACCTACTTCGAAAAAGATGAGGTCATCATTTTCGAACCTCATCATTAGATTTACATTATAAATTACGTTTTGCTAACTTGAAAGTGTTGCGGTCGTTTTTTAAATCTATTACTTTTTAGTGGAATAATATTAGTTATTTTCCATCGTGACTTTATTTATTTTCTATGTTGACTTCAACCGTAGTTATCTCGTGCCCATAGTACTATTATATTTACATTTCAGCCAGCGTACGATCATGCAGAGACACGTGAAAACTAAACACACGCCCAAGGCTGCGCTCGCTTGCGAAAAATGCGGCAAACTCTGCAGCAGCATGGAAACTCTGCGGGTGCACAAACTGTGAGTATTTGCACAATACACCCCTATGGCACATTACACCCCTTTGGCACAATACACCCCTATGACACAATACACCAATATGTCACAATACACCAATATGGCACAATACCCTAATATGGCACGATACACCAATATGGCACAATACACCCCTATGGCACAATACACCCCTTTGGCACAATACACCCCTATGGCACAATTCGCCCCTATGGCACAATACACCTCTATGGCACACTACACCCCTTTGGCACAATACACCCCTATGGCACAATACATCCCTATGGCACAATACACCCCTATGGCACAATACACCCCCAAGGCACAATACAACCCTATGGCACAATACACCCCTATGCGTCAGTCAGTCATAGCTTAAACAGCTACTAAATTTTAAACTTGTGATGTAGGACACGAGGGACACACACATACACACACACACTCGCAAACACACACACACACACATTCGCTTTATATTATAGTTATGTGATGACACATTTCAGGCGTCACGAGAAGTCATCTTTACTGAAATGCTCTCAGTGCGACAAAACTTTTGTGTACGACTGCTTGCGGAGGAAACACGTCGCAGCCGTACACGATTCCAAGTCGTATTACTGCGTCGAGTGCGACATACATTTCAAATCCAGCGTGAGTACTGTTATATTGCATAGTAGGTTGGGGGAAAAAGTCTTTACGTGTTTTAAATTTGCTTGCATAGTAGAGTCTTTTCGCGTCCGTAAGTGTTGTTGCTTTACATGTACCCCCCGGGGGGTAATTACAAAAGTAGCAGTAGAACTTGTGCCAAGTTCCTTTTTTATTTGAATACTAGCGACCCGCCCCGGCTTCGCACGGTTAGTAAAGCATCAGTATCGTATCAGAAACTACCCTTGCGAAGCCGGGGTGACTTGCTAGTGTATTATACATATAAACCTTCCTCTTGAATCACTCTATCTATTAAAAAAAACCGCATCAAAATCCGTTGCGTAGTTTTAAAGATTTAAGCATACATAGGGATATAGGGACAGAGAGAGCGACTTTGTTTTATACTATGTAGTGAAGTGACGGAACGAGCTGAGGGCCCTGGTGGTAAGTAGCGACCCCCATGACAACAGTAATGCGACTCAGAATAAGATGTGGATCTTGTGGTTCCCGGGTTCGATTCCCGGCCGGGGCACACTTTGTGTGGTGAACGTGAAGTTTGTTCTCGGGTCTTGGGTGTTTGTCCATGCCATCTGCGACACAGGGAATCCTAGTGCAGAGGTATGAGTGTGTAAACTTTTTTTTTAAAACAAAATGTAGGATACAAATGGCGGTCTTATCGCTCATAGCGATCTCTTCCAGACATTGAATTCATCTTAATAAATTTCAGCTACAATTTTTTTCAATATATTTAAATGAATTGTTAAGATTGACCTAATTAACCTTTTGCAGGAACATTATTATTCGTGTTCGAGATATTGTGAGTTTTGTTAAAAAAAATATATTTTTTTGCAGGAAAGTATGACTTTGCATTTCAAGAAAACTAAGAAGCATCGAGACCCTACTGATCTAAAGTGAGTTAGTTCTAGGATTCTGTAACCAAAGGTTAAAGAGAATCGTACACATAACATATTCGTGAGCATGTAACGTGTCACAGGAGCTCCTGCACGTTACATGCACACAGATATGTCAAATTACAGTCAGTTTTCATGTTTGAGCTAATCTTATTTGTTAAATTTGCGTCTGTTCCAATGTATGTCCTACCTTCAAAATATTTTTTAAACCATAAGTATAACTCATAGCTCAGTTGGTAGTATCTCTGCCTTCTACGCTGTTGTCCTGGGTTCGATTCCCGGCCGATCTAATAATTTTGACTTTATAAATTTTAAAACTATCATGGTTATGAACATTATTATTCGTGTTACCGAGATATACCATGATTTGTGAGTTTTGTTGACTCCCGATATTTCGACGCAGTTACATGCGTCATGGCCCGGCAAAAAACTCACAAATCATATTCATATTCATTTATTATTCACCCAGGAATTAGGTACAATAAGGTCTTATAGCTATATATATCCGCCAAATCCTACCTTTACAGGCATGTGAATATACAGAAGTTTAAAAGTTATATTTAATGTCAAATTTAAATAATTAATATGTCAAAAGAAAATGTAAAAAAAATAATAAATAAGGATAACATGTCAAAAAGAACTTATAATCTATAGTCAAAAAATTCGTGTATACTATAAAAACATTTCTCAGCAAGCCACGTCGTCAAATGTGATTTAAATCTATAAAATGTCATATTCTTGAATGGTAAATATATCGGTAACACGGATAACAATTTTCACATTTCCAGACACGAGTGCCAGTTCTGCGACCAGATGTTCTTCACCCCGTCTTCCCTCGCGGTCCACATGACGGCGAAACATAAGTCGCCTAAGACGCACGCCTGCGCGACCTGTCGCCGCATGTACGCGACCCGCGACTCGCTCCGGACGCATATGTGGAAGGCACACAAGGAAAATATCTCAAAAACTAACCAAAACTGGTAAATACAGATGTCCGTGCCTCTAATGTTCCCACTGCAGACCGGTATACTCTCGATAATTGAGAGTGAAGGCTTTGATCTACCACGGGGTCACCCGGATTGGTAGATTCTACATGTCGTCGAATTTTTGGTTCTAAGACACGCCGGTTTCCTCACGATATTTTCCGTCACCGTTTCGAGAACATGGTTAAATATCTCTCCCGTTGGAAATTAATGATTTTCTGCGGATTTATGTACTGATATTTTACGGTTATAAGGCCTTTTAAGTTAGTTTATAGCAAAATCTGAATTTACAGAAATTTTGAGTTAGGTCTCTTTCATTCTAAAGGTGCGATATTATACTTTAGTAGCAGTAGAACTTGTGCCAAGTTCGTCCGGAGAGGTACTGCCACATGTAACCTGTCACCAAATGCACACATATTGCTGTATTCCGGTGGATGGGTGTGGGAGTGAAATCAGTTACAAGTTACATAACAGCCCCGTCTCGAGTGACTTGATGGAGGACCCATTTGGCTGTTATGGACGGAGGTAACCTCTTAACACATGGTGGGCCCTCAGCTAGTCCCATGCCTTCAGTAGTAATTAAATAAACCCCAATTGATCGTTTTTGTTTCAGCGCTGGACCGAGCTGATGTCACGGTGATGTCTACTCGATAAGCCATGTTGAAGACCCGGGCTTGGCAACTGCCTCAACAGATTCGGGCACATATAAGAACAGACCAGTTTTCGTAAAACTAAATGTATCTACTACAGTAGATTAACTCCGTGGCTTAGCAGTAGCCCTGTCGAAGCGGGGTCCCGGATTCCATTCTGAGCAGACACTGTGTGGTGAGCATGAAGTTTGTACTCGGGTCTTGTGTGTTTTGTTTCTATTTGACCATGCCATCTGCGGCACGGAATAGTGCAGGGGTATGTGTAAAATTTAATTTATAATTGTAATAAAATCTCATATTTCCAAGACAATATGTTTAATTCAAACATTAAAACTTCCAAAATACTAATCCAATGATAGACTGATTTAAAATCTATCAAATAGATTTCAATAATGTATTGAAATCTGTTTTATAGTTACTTATGTGGTTACCACCGCCCGTAGGCAAGCGGCTGATTAAAAAAATCGAAAAAAACCGTTTTCAATACATTCATCCATTAATAAGTCTTTGCTTTCATAGTCAGAAGCAATTCTGAAAACTGCTACTGACAAAATCGGGGTACAGTTTGATGCTCCAGCTACATCTGTTATCTACATCCAAAGGATCAAAGAATTCATGATTGAGGACTGTGATGCATCGCTTATGATGGAGGGGGCACCGCCATTTTGAGGTCGCTTCGCTGCATCACAATGTCCGTATACGTGTTCACGTAAAACACTCGGACGTGTCCACGACACAGCAAACCCCTTTGACTCTTCTAGTTCACGTTTTGTATTTAATCAAAACCGATTTATAATCTCTGAAACAGTAAAATTGTGATGAAACACTGCTGCCAATAACCCAGAATCCTTCTCCGATATATAAAGGAGTTGGGATGGCTGGGGTAGGGTTTTAGTTAATGGACAATGCACAATACACCCCTATGTGGGATATCAGTGCAGGCCTAGTCACCACCACCCAGAATTAGAATTAGAACCATATCTCTCCGTCTGCAATTGTTAGAAATCTTAAACCTTCGGACATAAGTAAATTCTTAGGATTATGTTTAAGGTAACATAAGCTTTCCGTACCAGCCTCTAATGTTCCCACTGCAGACACCGGCCTACTCTCGATAATTGAGAGTGAATGGGCTTTGATCTACCACGGAATCCAGATTGGTAAATGTCACATGTCATGGAATTTTTGGTTCTGAAACATGCCGGTTTCCTCACGATGTTTTCCGTCACCGTTTCGAGAACGTGGTATTGTATAAATTTTTCATGTGGATATGTCTTTGGTGCAATTTTGGGTTTGAACCAGCTACCTTCAGATTGAAAGTCGGCGTCTGTACCCCTGGGCCTTAATCAACATTTTTCACGTTACTTAATAATTTCAACGCATTATTCAACATATCATTCTTAACCCTTAACCGCTTGTTCATTTTTTCTAGTGCATTTATTTTTCTGTTTTTCGCGCGCAATTTTTTTTTAAATACTTCCAATTTGTTCTGGAACGCTCGTATTCTATACGTTTCCGAGGGCACAGCTGGAGACGGGACCTGGCTGCAGGTTTCTTGTTCTACGGCACCAGGATCAGGCAGGTCATTCTGTGCCTAAAAATAAATTAATAAACGTTTACACACTCATACCTTTGCACTAGGATTTCCCGTGTCGCTGGCATAGACAAACACCCAAGACCCGAGAACAAACTTCATGCTCACCACAAAGTATGCCCCGGCCGGGAATCGAACCCGGGACCCCTCGCTTCGAAGGCAGGGTTACTACCAACTAAGCCACGGAGCCGTCTAAATATTCATTACTTCTACCTAGATGACAAAATAAATTTACTACACTCTAGACGCAGGGCCATATTCGCGAATATGTATTATACTGTCTCCGAGGGGTTTCTTGGAGACATCAAATTTACACACACAAGTAAACATATTCATGAGCATATAACGTGTCACAGGAACTCCCCAGGCACATTACATGCACACAGATATGTCAAATTACAGTCAGTTTTCATGTTTAAGCTAATCTTATTTGTTAAGTTTACGTCTGTTCCAACCCTAACCGACCAACCTGAGGGGAAAAAAAACAATATTTTATATGGAAGATATAAAATATTGTTTTTTTTCCCTTTTGAAGCTAAAATACTTACTTCATTTTCAGAAACGTTAGATGCCTCTTCGATTTCCAGTTTAACATTGTATTGTACCTGCAAAATTGAAAAATAAATTATTATTGATTTTATGTATTGTCTGCCGCCAAGCAGTGCATTCGCGTGAGAACTTTATTAATACTCAATACTCAATAGTTTATTGTATTCCACAATGTAAAAGCAGATTACAGCCTTGTCTTGTAAAAATTAAGTGAAAATGTTTGCTAACCAACTTTAAATTGTCATAGGTCGTAAATAGTCATACGAAATGATAACAGAAACCTACAAGTGATTTTCAAATATCTATCCAATGATACCTCACTGAACATAATTCGTTGACTTAATATGGCGTCCAAAATCCAATATGGCGGTTGGTCGCCATATTGGATTTTGATTACTGTCATGTCTTTACACTCGCAAGATTAACACAAATCGATCAAGATCCACAGTGGCACAAAGGAAATGTATGTATGTTTATAAATTTTTTATCTGCCGCCAGGCAGTAGTGCTCGCATTACTGTGTTCCTGTGGAAGGGTGTGGGTGCCGGTGAATTCACATGCGCATGAGACGTACCATAGGGTGATCATCTCGGGTGATAGACAGGATGAATGCAACTCAGTGTAAGATCCAAATCTTTGTTGTCATGGGCGGGGATCGCCACATACCACCTGGTGGGTCCTCAGCTCGTTCCGTCGTTTATTCACATAAGAAAAACATACATACGCTGATTAATACATTACTCTTTGCGCTGTGTGAAATTTCCATGAATATTTAGTTATTATTTATATAAATAGTTATTACAATACTTACGATATCATATGGTTCAATATCAATACATATTCGATTTTCTTCATTTGGAACCTGAAAAAAAATATCGAAACAATATGATCACCATCAATTATTAAGTCGAAATTAATCTGAATTAACCTTACCTGATCTAAAGAAATACTAGAAGCTTCATTTAGTTCTGGTCTTTCGTCAGCTAACTGCAAATTAAAAACATTAATTGGTGATTACAAAACCTTTTTTATGTGTTACATGGTTCGCGGAAGCGAAACGAGCTGAAGGCCCACCTGGTGGTAAGTGGCGATCCCCGCCCATGACAACAGTAATGCCATTCAGTATAAGATGTGGAAAGATCCTGCTGCGTCCATCACCCAAGACCGGGATGGTACTTCTCATGTGCATGTGATTTCACCGGCACCCACACCCTTCTACCGGAACACAGTAATGCTAGCACTACTGTTTGGCGGCAGTACCTCTCCGAACGGACTTGGCACAAGTTCTACGCTACTTTTGGTTGTACCTTTAGCACTACCGAGGGGTATGTGTAGGGAATCACACACCTACTGATGCAAGCAACTGGACTCCCCATATTCCCTTATGGTGGCCAACCGTTGGTAACAACACAGCTATAACATTTAAATATTACTACGCTATTGAAACTACTCACCCCAAAACAAATTCTGCAGTTTATGTTTTTATGTGTCGATCATAATGGACCGAATAGGGTTGTAATGATATTAAAGACGCAAAAGATTCATGTGAACCGGCTGGATGTGGGCCTGTTTCAGAGTTTGTTGGGTTCACAGACTTCTGAAGAAGCTATCATGCTTTATAGATCCGCTTCCATGGGACTGGCATGGTCTACAAAAAGACCCAAAGTCCCCAAAAAAAAGAAATAATAAAGAAAGACGCAAAAAAAAGGTACCATCAAACTAGGAACAGCTGCTCTCACTAATCTTCTCCTATTACCCCTTTCTGTCAGGTACATGTCATCCTCGCTGAAATGAGCGGAGCAGATAACGCTTGTGTCCTTTGCTTGAAAAGATTCATCATTTCCCCACTTGGCAACTATACTTCTCCACTCGTCCCTACGGACTGCATCACGAGGAAAACTGAAAATAATAAATATAACAGAATGACTCGGAATTCTTTACAAAAAATATGTTTCCGACTCATAATTATATGGCACGTAATATTTGAAGTTAACTATACAATAATAATAACTTACATACTTAGAAATAATTAAAATATAATTCTTCTTTTCGTGTGAGTGACCAACTCTGGTGCCGGAGATTTCAAGCTGCCCGAAGGACATGGCTTAACGATTAGAATAGCCGGGTCCGACACTGACAACTACTTGCAGCACGGTAATGAGAGCTTTCTCAATAAAGCAAAATAGATGAATGAAAACTAGTATCAACTTACTTGAAATAAGATACCCCATCCTTCTTTTTCATTTTTGCGGCATAATTTTTGCATGATTTCACAACACAGAACGGCATCGCGCATAAACTGACCGTAGCACGTATCCACAACTTACAAGCTACATTTATAAAGTTAAACACATAAATATATCAAGTATAATTTTGTTTTTGTGGAAGGAAACTAAGTTAAACTTTTATCTTCTTTTTCTTGTTGTATGGCTTTGCTTGAGCCAATTCAGATATACATAAACAATTAAACATAATACTGAACAAGTGACCTGATTCTATTCGTACGTCACATAATATCACAGATGATATACTAGCCATAGTGTTCATCAGTTCACCATAGAGTTTGATATCATATTGTGCTAGCTACGCGACACTAGATGTCGCTCTTGTCTAGTCACGGAGTGCTCGCCAGACAAATCCTTGAGTGCGCCATAACAGCGCTGCACAAGACTCGTGTTTCAAACCAAGTCGTTAACAGGGATAGCATCCAACATTGAAAACCAATGATATTTTATTTGACAACCCTTTGTCTCCATTTCTGTTGGAGACATTATCAATCGCTAGTATTTATTTTTGTTATCGCCGGTGGCTAATACTATATTAGATAACGCCGAAAACAAAAATAAAAGCAGATTGGTTATTTCCAATATAACAACTTATTCATTTATATTAAGAAATATAAATATTATATATAAATATAATAATAATAAATATTATTAGATTACGGAAACAAATAAATGAATGCAAATAGCTAAATAACAAACCAAATTTATTTTGACGTTTCTCAGGGCTTCTGAGAAAGCAGACCTACCAATTGAGTTATGAGGTCAGCTACAGTATGTTCTTGTATTGCGTAAAAAAGATAATATTTATAAATAAATAAGTTTTTTTGCTTTAATTCTTTAATTGGAAAAAGATATTATGAGAAAAAAGTCTCGGTAAAAAAAATATGAAAAATTCCCGAGATAATTTTATTTTTCCCGAATATATTATATTTTTCAAACGAGTGACTAAGAAACTTGTAAGGATTTTCTGTCAGAAAAAATTTTCTTTATTTCGGACATTTTTCATATTTTTTTTACCGCTGGAATTGATTGTAACAATGTCAAACCCTATTTTTCGCTCTCAGCAGTGAAATTTTCATGATACTTGTAGTGTGAGAAATAAAAAAACGAAATTAATATCAACATCTACGGTTGATAATTAGTGAAGATATCGCGGAACAAACATACATCTTGATTGACAACAGCTTGTTAGAAAGTAGTTTTATTGCATCGACCGGCGTTCGACCCTACACAAGTTATTCATTCATTAATTCTTCATCAGAAGAACTATCCTTTGCATCAGTTGCATTTTTAAGCTTATTGAATATCTCATGATATTCTTTGTAGTCTGGGGAAGACAAATATGTATACAGCTTCCCATTTTCTTTGCGCACACTCTTCGCTTTCTTCGCAACGTCAGATCCTATCTTTCCAACATTCGGTTTGTCAAAATCTATTGTTTTCCCAATTCTAGATACGTCAAGCTCTGACTGAGCACCAGATACATCACTATCATCAGAATTGGCTCTGTTGATTCCTACATCAAGTCTAGATGATGAATGAACACTTTTATCTTGAGAAACGTTATTTGAATCCGTTGCATTTTTTTCGTTCGATTCTGGGCCACTCCAGTCGTCAGCAGTTACATTATTGTTAAGTTTCGAATCATTTTCATCAATATTTATGTTCTGAGTGTTAGGATCGGAAATAAAGTTAGAGTTTTCTATACTTTGTTCATGTGTCACATTTAGGTTGGAGTCGTCTATTTCAGCGGATTGAACTGCTTTGTATATATGTTTGCTATGGTTATGTTCGGAGCCCTTTACTTTTTTATTCTTATGCTTCTTGATTTTACTTTTTTTCACAATACGTATTGTCTCCGACACAGTATCAGAGTTAGAAATAACAGATTCTTCGGTAGTTTCGTCTATGTTTTTCAGTTCCTTAGTTAGATGCTTGTAATTCAAATACAGTTTAGAATCGTCACGTTTCAAAAATGCTTTGGAATTATATTTACTAAACATAACATCTCCGTTTTTTAATAGATTGCCATGCTGTCTCAAACTGGATTTGTCAATGACGGCGTCGGCCGCATTTATTTTCATAGCTGCCCTCTCAGCTATGGCATCCGCTAGTTCGTTAAATTTTTCAGATTTCATTAACTCTCTGATAAATTCGTCTATTTGATATCGCGCAAACTTTGAAGCATCTATGTAATGTAGATTTAACGAACCTGTAAGGTAATCTCTATTAAATATACGGATGTTTTCAGTCCTGATGAGGGGTCGCTAGGCGATATGAGTGAAGCACGAGAAGGTCCCCAAAAAAAATACAAAGGTGAAGTAAACAGCATAGTCCCCCAAAATGTTATCTTGGTATCTAATCGCTATTATATATTTTTTTCTAATAGCTAGATATATTCAGTATGTACCCGAATAAAAAGTAGCCTATATGCTATTACAGACTATAATCTATCAGTGTGCGGAATTTCATCCAGGTCCGTTCAGCCGTTCTGGCGTGATTGAGTAACAAACATCCGTCCATACTTACAAACATTCGCGTTTATAATATTAGTTGGATTAGTAAGTTAATCAATAGCCCAATACATGTAACTACACGCATAGAAGTTAGTTTTAAGAGTTTCAAAACTAGGGGTGTTTTATACAATGATATGGCTTTCATAAAAGTGTTCTAGAGCTATACAGAAATCAGCTTAAACAACATTAATAAGCGATTTAGTATAAGACCCATAAAGATTAAAGATATTATTTCTTGTTTTCTTTATCTCTTTAACAAAAATTTTGTTTTATTTTGTAGTCTACATGATTAATATTGTATGTCCGAAATGGGCAGACTGTTGTTTTACCATCATTTGTTCATCATTAAACACCTACTAACTATTGATTGATGTATAGTTTTAACAATAAAGAATATTTATATTTGTATAGATTTGATTAATTCTTCGAAATCAAAGAAAACGACTTCTATACTTTAATTCGTTGATTCTGGCCCCTATGGGTGAAACTTTTAATCAGACAACCTTAAAAATAAATACAAATCCAGATCGGTATACAATTAGCGAAGAAAACACATAAAAGAGATACAGCCTGATTGTAAACATACTCTCATTCGAAGTTGGTCAAAAAACAGAATGATGTGACAATTAGTGAGTAGAAAGGAAGGTATAGTGGGTCCAGTTGCTCACGTCCGTAGGTGTGTACCCTTTGATTCCCTACACGTGCCCCCTGGGTGGTGCTAAAGGAGCAACCAAAAGTAGCAGTAGAACTTGTGCCAAGTTCGTCCGGAGAGGTACTGCCACCACATCTGGAATCTGCCGCCAAGCAGTAGTGTTTGCATTACTGTGTTCCGGTGGAAGGGTGTGGCTGCCGGTGAAATCACATGCGCATGAGACGTATCATCCCCGTCTCGGGTGATGGACGCAGCAGGATGAATGCGACTCAGTAAAGATTTGGATCTCATATTGAGTCGCGCGCATTACTGTTGTCATGGGCGAGGGTCGCCACTTACCATCAGGTGGGCCCTCAGCTCGTTCCGTCACTCAATCACGTAAAAAAAAAAAAAAAAAAAAAAAAAAAAGATATTTACCTAACTTTAAGAAAATAATACTCACATAGTAAAAAAACATGATGGTATGAAAAGCATAATCTAAAAATGAAATTTGTAGAATATGTGATAGATTTCATTTTATGAGATTTGTGAAGCAGTTTTTTTATGGAATATTTTATGGTCGTTATTTTGAAGCAGGTAGGTATTTCGTTGGCTCGATGCAATCGCATTGCTGTGTTCCGGTTTGTTGGGTGTGGGTATTTTCACCACACCCAATTTCCATATTTATGATAGAGTATCTCAAGGACATTGAGACAATTTTAGTAATAAGGAAGCAAGAATCTGTAGTCTATATGTACATGCACAATGCACATCTAAAGCTAACTTATATCAAGTATTTTTAATTAATTGAATAGAAATAGTTTTCTACTTTGATGATATAACTAAATGTGAAGAACAATATCTTCAACAAGTAGCTAAAAAAATGTAAAAAAAAATAAAAGTTTACCTACACACTCATACCTCTGCACTAGGATTCCCTGTGTCGCAGATGGCATGGACAAACACAGAAACACAAGACAAACGCCCAAGACCCGAGAACAAACTTCATGCTCACCGCACAAAGTGTGCCCCGTCCGGGAATCGAACCCGATTTAAAAGATCGAAAAGAATCGACTTCTATAAATACTTAGTACCTATACTTAAAAATACTTTCTTCTTTTATTTCTCGCCCTTAGGGTGTACACCCTACCATTTTAGAAAAGAAACATCAAGATCGGTATACAACGGGTGAAGAAAAGGCACAGGAAAGCAAAATACGCAATTTCGTTTACTTGGATGACATATTTTTGCCAGTTATTTTGATTTAACAACCAAACTATTTAACCGATCATAATATTTTTTATGGAACCAATCCGAAATCTTACGAATTCAAATAAAAAAATAATTTTCAAAATATGTTCATAAATAACGGAGATCCAAGGTAAAAAAACATTAAAAAAAAAACCGGCCAAGTGCGAGTCGGACTCGCGCACGAAGGGATCCGTACCATTATCCATAAAATAAAAATAACGTTTCTGTATGAAAGCCCCCCTTAAATATTTATTTTATTATTTTTTAGAATTTGTTTAACATTTCAACTCTATCACGGTTCATGAGACACATACAACCCGGTGACAGACGAATAGCGGAGTTTTAGTGATATAGTCCCACTGAAAAGTAGGAAATAGGGAATGAAAATGAAGCAGCAGTCTTTTTTTTAATTTTAATTAAAATTTCATATCACAACAGCAACAGGAGAAACACACTTAGATCTCATATGTTGTTTCAAATAATCCGCGCGAATAAACATCTTTTTGCATTTGTCACACGAAAACGGCTTCTGTTCTGTGTGAACCAACAGGTGCTGCCTCAAATGGTCGCTTCGTTTAAACGTTTTCCGACATCTATTGCAGCCGAACGGCCTTTCGCCATTATGAACTTGCATATGACCTTTCAAATTGCGAGCATCAGTAAAACATTTATTACATTTATTGCAAGAATACGGACGCTCGGCGGTGTGCAATCTCATATGTCCACTCAAACTATTCTCTTGTGAGAACGACATGTGACATTTCGTGCAAGCATACGGCTTTACTTCCATATGTATTCGGCGTATATGTTCTTTTAAGCTACTCTTTTTGTTAAATGTCATCTGGCATCTGTTGCAAGAGTAGGGTCTTTCGCCCGTGTGGCTTCTCATATGTTGGTTCAAGTTCCCTTTAAGTAAGAATGTCTTTCCACAGACTTCACAAGCGAACGCTTTCTCTCCGCTGTGGATTCTCAAATGAGTCTTCAAGTTGGATAACTGTTGAAACTTTTTGCTGCAATGCTCGCAAGAAAACGGCTTTTCGCCTGTGTGAATTTTCATATGCGCATTCAAATTGCCGGGTTGTTTAAATTTCTTACTGCACCGATCGCAACAGTAAGGCTTGTAATCGGAATGACTTTTCAAATGTCTATTCAGTTCGCTTAGAAAACTAAACGACATTGCACAAGACGAACAAACAAACGCCTTTTGGAGACATATATTCATATGTTTTTGTAAATTACGTTTCATATGGAATGATTTTGAGCATCTATCGCAGATATATGCCTTTTCCTCGTGACTTCTCAAATGTTTATCCAAGAGAAACTTTGTGGAGAACTTTTTATTGCATTTATTGCAGACATATTTGTTTTGAGATGTGCTTTCGATCATATCGGCTGCATTAGCTGTCGAGTAATCATCATCATATTTTTCTTCCTTAGCTATCATTTCTTCCTTCATGACCATTTCTTGTTTTATATGGGAAGCGTTACTGTCAAGCGTGAAGTTAAAATGGCGGGAAAAAGATTCATCAGAGTTTTTGTCGTTGGTATAATCTGTGGACCAACTCTTTGCTTTACTCATAGACAAACTGTATGCTCTCTCTATGTTTAGTTTGTTCATAGCCTTGTTTGTTAACTGAAAAAACAATTATATGCTTAGAAGTTGTACCATAAACATCCACTAATCAGATTCTGTGATGTCCGTTGTGTTATCTGTGTACCTGGTGTAGAGGCAGTACTTCTCCGGACAAACTAGACACTAATTCTACCACTATACTTAGTTGCTACTTTGGTACCGCCCAGGGGGTAGTCATCCAGAGACTAAATGAAATGGCAGTAATATACAGACAGATTGAAACTATAAGGATTCCATTTCTGCCATTTGGCTACTGAATCCCAACAAGAGATTATTTCTAAATGTCCACAATTTTATTTAAATAACTTTTTTAATAATTGACAATTAATATAGAATAGTCTTCTTGATTTGTGCCAGTAAGGCAAACTCTAGTGCCAGTGTTCAAGCCTCGCAACATGGTTTTGACTAATATAATTGGTACCATTGTGGACGCAAGCAGTTCATTTAATAGGTTCTGATTCACCAGAAGAAACGCTGAACCAGTCCTGCCAACAACCCAGTCCTTCTCTGATACATGAAGGAGTTGGGATGACTAGGGTAGGGTTTCGTTAATAACGGGGGACAATGCACAATACATCCCTATGCAAATGTTAATGCAGACTTAGTCACTCCCCAGAAAACGAATTAGAATCGGTATATTGCCAGTGATAAATAAATAAAATACCTTAATGCCATCATGGAGTAGATTTTGAAGGATTTCATTTGATTTGTTGGCCATTTCATAGAATCTACAACATCTCTGCAGCAGGGAGTGACATATATAACATATTTTGTTAGGCATCCCTTGTACAGTGTTTATCTGAAACAGTAGATAAATTATATTATCCATAATGCTTAATATCTATACTTATAATATTATAAAGCTGCAGTGTTTGTTTGTTTGAACACGCTAATCTCTGGAACTACTGCTCCGATTCAAATGATTCTTTCAGTGTTGGGTAGTCCATTTATCGAGGAAGGCTATAGGCTATGTTTTTTTTCAATATTAGGGATCCGTAATAAAATTGCTGTTTTGTAACTCGAACTCAAACTCAAAATCGAAAGCCTATTTTTGCGTGCGCTGTTTCCACGGAAACGTGAAAAACGCGGGTGAAACCGCGGAACACAGCTAGTTGTAATTATAAGACAGTACCGACCTACGTAATTATTGTATAATATAATGTAAGTGTAAATTTGACATAACCAAGTGTTCACGAATGATCCTACGGTGAAAATAAATGAGTATTAGTAATGAATCTTATATGATTGGCCTCACAGATCAGTTGGTAGTGTAATTAGTGCAGTTAGTGTAATATATAATTACAAATATTATCAATGATTCTACTATGCCTACTTAATAACAGTAATTGCAAGTAATTTGTTTCTGAAAATTAACATTATTATTAATCATACTACCTATTAGGAACCAACAAAAAGTAAATAATATTTTTTACAACTTAATAAACTTTAATTATTAAACTAAAGAATAATTAACTTGGTGGATAAGAAAGCCATCCAAATAGGAGCAAATCGAAGCCCTTGTAGGCATAATATTCAGCGCCGGCCTGAAGTAAATTTTAGAATGGAGCGAGACCCAATTATGGCGACTCTCCTGTTTGCTCCTAATAATATTATATACCATTTTGGTGCCCCCTAGGATTTGGCGCCTGGAGCGACTGCTCCGTTCGCGGGCGGGCCGCCCCTGTTATTATCCCTCTAGATCATACCTTAGTACTGGTAAGTTTCTCGTAAACAACAAGGAGTTGCTTATGTTGAACTATGTGCATTCTGACGTCGCCAGCCAAACATACTCTACACACGGAAGACATAATCAATTGTCGAAACAGTAGGTGTTTTTAATACGATATCGTTTTGTGTTGTTGTCCAACAGCCTTCAGAGTATCTGTATTCAATGTGTTTTTTTTTTTTCTCTTCTTTTGGCTTCGCACGGCTTGTGCATTTGCCAGAGTCAAGATGTGTTTCTTTCTACGTCTGTTTTATTGTTTAATTTAATCGCTGCAGACAAGGGATTACTCCTCGTATAACTTTATTCTATTCTCCAACCAACTAAACAAAAAAATCAGTATATGAAACGAAGCTATTTTAACGTGTATTATGATGTCGTGCCTATTCCAAGGTCCGTCAAACATTTTTTTTTTTCCTCTTCTCAGCTTCGTACGGCTTGTGTATTATTCGAGTTATTGGGATTTAAAATTTAAAATTTCTTATTATTTTAAAGTAAATTATACGAGACTTAAACGTGAATAATGAAATAACAGAAATCAGAATTAGTATTAGGAAAATAATCAGTAGGGCAAATACATGAATATATTTAAAAACTAGAACTATTCACACAATTATTACATTGAATAAGAATTAAATTTTGATATTTTTGAATTTTGTATTTAATTCTTATATAGGGCGAAGAAAAAAGTCACAAGAAAGCAAAATACGCAATTTTGTTTATTTGGACGATTTTTTATTGGACTAATCTGAAACCATACCCTTTCAAAAGAAGAATTTTCAAAATCGGTTTACAAATGACGAAGATCTGAGGTACAAACATTTTTTGAAGTCCGTCTGTTTTGATGCGGTCTTTTCTGTTTGGTCGAGATGGTTCTTAGCTGCAATGAAATCTGTTCAGAAGTTTGATGTAAGTACATCGTAAAAATAATTAATAAATTAATTTTCCAACTTGTTGAATCAATTAACTCACTGAATTAATTAACAATAACGTTTTATATTATCTAGCTCTCAGTGAGTTAATTGCGGGCAAGTTAATGAGAACCCCTTTACGTACCGTCGTAAAATTAATTACCTCTAATCACGAGTTGGTAATAACCCTGTGTTAGCATTTATAAGTTTTTATCTACTTGGGCCTACGTATCGCGTCATGATTCAAGCAAAGTATTCAGCAATCTGGCAATTAATTTTACTAATTTTCTGTAAGTACTACTTCTAAAACTTTGAAATTCAATTGAATAGGAGTCCAGTTTCCCTCTGGACTCCTATTGGTAATATTTGTATTTTTTTCTACAATATAATAAATTTTATTTTATTTACACATAAAAATTAAAAAAAAAAAAATCTTAGAGGCTTATAAAGAACAAAAATGTAAAAATTAAAACCAAAAATTTTGATCGTGGGGTTTGTGCCAAGAACACTGGCTGCATTCCCGCGTTGGACGGCCAAAGACAATCTTTGGGGGAAGAACGAGCCAGCCTTCTTATCCCCAGTGGCATCACATAAAAGAGTTGAAATTATATCTATGTCAGTAATTATGTTTATTAATGAAATTGCATTGTTTTAGGGGCTCTGCTAGGTGATGCTGCTAAACAAAAGAACGCAACTAAACTCATAGAGAAGAAGTAAGTGCTAATAATTAACATACTAGGTAGGTATTAAGTTGATAAGTGAACATAAAATAAAAAAATATAAAAGTCCTTACCTATTAAATAAAGAATGTAATCTATTGCTACATTTACAATTTATTTTCAGAGTGGGAGCTAAATTCGATAATCCCAATTTCGTGAGAGATCGATGTAAAAGTAAGTAAACGTAGATACATTATATATATGTAATGTGCAACTTACTGGCAACGCCGTATTCAATATTTATTAATAAGATTTTTACCCACGCTACAAAGAAAAACCGTTTTTTACATTGACACTTTTAATTGTTGACACTTTTAACGCCATACAGCGAAAAAGAATAGCCTCCTTCATGTCCAGGGTTGGCAATTGTAAAAATTCAATTATTAAGGGGCTGGCGGATAGACTGATGCTATCTGTAACGTATGGACGTTGGGTGGATATTGTCACCTAAAACAATGCAATTTGTTAAATTAATTTTTATTTATTTTTTATCTTTACAATGTGTTTTTGTCTTATTTTATGTTAAATTTTCATCTCACTATGTATCATGTGTCTGCAATAAAGAATTATTATTATTATTATTATTATTATTATTGTGGCATGGAACCCTAAAAATCTACATATAGGATCTCTCCGTTGCCCGTCTTTCTGTCAAGACCTTTTTTCTCAGGATCGCGTAGAGGTATCAACTTGTTAATATCAAATAGTTTTGTCTGTGGAAAAATCGAATCAACGCAATCCAAAGATAAGGCTGTTTTTGCCGTATATTTTGACTCTCGTAATGGAATTTGAGAGCGTAATGGCCCAAGGGTGCAGACGCCGGCTGAAAGTCGGCTGGTCATGGTCGCTGGTTCAAACCCACACATTGCCTCGTGTTTCTGTGTTTGTCCATGCCATCTGCGACACAGGGAATCCTAGTGCAGAGGTATGAGTATGTAAAAAAAACATGTTTTCTTCAAACATGGTTAGAATGCGGTGTGGTGTTTTAAGCATAAACAACTAGAAATTTCCAGATGAAATCGACAAGCCTCTGATGACAGCCGATCAGCGATTCCGCAAACCGTTTAATCCAGCGTGGATGGATTACTGTGATCCCTACCACTGCAACGACTATCACAAGATCGCTTGTGGGGTAAACCGGCTGACCATGCGGTTTCGATGGTTCCAGAGCGGCTGTCACATCATCCTCAACAACATGTGCGCTAGCTATAGAGGGAATTTGAGTAAGTTCAAAATTGTCTCTCATACAGTACCTTGCGGTTATCTAGGGGCGAGAGCAAAATAGTCCCTCATACAGTACCTTACGATTATATAAGGGCCCGAGCAAAATTGTCTCTCATACAGTACCTTACGATTATATAAGGGCCCGAGCAAAATTGTCTTTCATATCGTACCTTGCGGTTATCTACGGGCGAGAGCAAAATTGTCCCTCATACAGTACCTTACAGTTATATACGGGTGCGAGCAAAATTGTCTCTCATATAGTACCTTACGGTTATATACGGGTGCGAGCAAAATTGTGTCTCATACAGTACCTTGCGATTATATACGGGCGAGAGCAAAATTGTCTCTCATAAAGTACCTTACGATTATATAAGGGCCCGAGCAAAATTGTCTCTCATACAGTACCTTGCGATTATATACGGGCGCGAGCAAAATTGTCTCTCATACAGTACCTTGCGATTATATACGGGCGAGAGTAAAGTAGATTCCACTAAAGATTGTCTGTTTCAGAATACGATATGATAGAAACGAAGATGTGCATGATTTACATTAAAAACCTACGCAGCAATTGTCCGTCTGTCTGCCACGAAACGAAACCCGTATGCAGCATCAGCGCTGACAATAACTTGGTGCTGTTTAGGAGTCGATGCGCTATGGACATGCTTAACTGCAGGAGTGGGATCCACGGTGAGTATCAGAGATTTTTCGACCGAGATCCGGCTGCAACAGAAACGTAGTAAAATTTCATCGAGTTTTTTATCGATATCTATTTATATATATTTTTGACATTTTTGACTCAAGTATCATTTGGACACGTGACATATTACACACACAAGTAAACATACTCGTTAGCATAATACATGCACACAGATATGTCAAGTTACAGTCAATTTCCATGTTTTTTTTACGTGATAACGTCTTATAAATCGAACACCGGCTGCGCGCACGAAAAAGCATGACTCATTGTCACATTCCACCTGAGCCGTGTGCAAGCGAGAGCGGAACAAGCGATAGAGAGGCACGATCGGCCTAAGCGTTCGGCTTGTGACGTATCTATCTCGTTTCTTCAATGTTTTCTTGACGTTATCACGTAAAATTATCGCCGTAAAACCACTTTACAGACAACCAATTTTTTTAAAATTCATTTTGTTTAATAGCTAGGTTATACTTTTGGGGTGGTCCCATAGAAATTTAATTCTTCCCTACAATAAGGGATTAAAGTACCTACATACGGGAAAAGTATTGACCTCAATTTCTTCTATTTTAAAACGACCCACTTGTTTTCTTGTTTCAGTGTATGAAGAAATTAACATGTCTATTTGTGGCGAGAGCATCAACACCGCAGATGTTTTGTAAATATTAATAAACATTATAAGTTTAATTTGTACTTGTATTACTCTGGCTAATTACTGTTAAACTCTGTACTCTGTACCAGCCTCTAATGTTCCCACTGCAGACACCGGCCTACTCTCGATAATTGAGAGTGAATGGGCTTTGTTCTACCGCGGGAGCCCAATCCGTGTTAGTAGATGTCACATGTCTTCGATTTTATGGTTCTAACACATGCCGGTTTCCTCACGATGTTTTCCGTCACCGTTTTGAGAACGTGGTATTGCGCACATAAATTTTTCAAGTGAAAATACTCATTGGTGCACTTGTGCGTTTGAACCAGCGACCTTCAGATTGAAAGTCGGCGTTTATACTCCTGGGCCACCACGCTCTTAAACGACAGTGGCAAAAAACACATAGAAAAATGCACTTTTAGTTTACGTAACTTTTAGAAAAGTTTCTTTCATACAAAAGATTTGTATGAAAGAAACTTTTAAGTCTTAAAAGTCTTTATAATTACGAAGACAACGACATAAAAACGTAACATCTTGGGTAACGGGCGTAACGGGGTACGACTTGGGTCCTTTAAGGTTTGGGGTATCTTTGGTAGTATCACCACACGAAACACAATTCGACATATATACTTTTTATTGTTGATCACCGACACAGGATATAGTACATTTAAAACATTCTACATTTAGTTCTGGCAAATCACCAGTCTAGTCCTCTGATATTTTTTCCTAGCTGACATCCCGGGAAATTCCCTCTCGTAATCTTTTGGCAGCCAATCAGAGGCCATAATTTTGACAGACCAAAATTGCGTTCAGAAACGCCACACCACCCCCCTACGCAGACAAGAAATCCATTATTTAAATGGAATTATAACATGCATAAAATCAAGAAAAGATAAAAAAAATTATATGAAAAAAAATATTGTGTTCATATCAGATGTCAAATGGTTTGGAAAAGTGAACCTTTCTACCCGACCGTGTGGTGTACTCAGTAGGTGCATCTGACTGCCGTAATGTCGGTAGAAGTGTTGTGGTACGTTGGGTACGATTAGCTGGTGCAGCCAGAGGATTGTTTAGTGATGTAGTCAATTTATCTGCTGAAGTCGTGAAGTCTTGTTCAATATGTGCTGGCTTAACGCGATCTAAACTTATTTCTACCTCTTTTCCTTTAACATTCAATATTATAGTTTTCTGCTTCCGCTTGATTATTTGATAAGGACCGGTATATGGAGGTTGCAATGATTTTCGGACTGTGTCGTCTCGGATAAATACGTGCGTCGCTATTGGTAGTTCTTTAAAAATGAATGTTTTTGGATGACAATGGCGTGAAGCTGTTGTTGGTCGTAGTTTTGCCATTTTGTTCCGTAGTTGAACTACGAAATCCGTGATATCCTCAGGGCATTGACTTGGTGGTGTTGCAACAACTAGTTCTCCTGGTAGACTCAAAGGTTCTCCGTATAATAGTTCAGCAGATGATGTCTTCAAATCTTCTTTGAGGGCCGTCCGAATACCTAGCAGCACTAGAGGTAATGCCCGGACCCATGTATCATCATGACACATCAGGGCTGCCTTTAGTTGCCTATGAAGTCTTTCTACCATTCCATTGGCGCAAGGGTGATAACTTGTGGTACGGATTCTCGTTGTAGAGCAACCTTGAAGAAGTCTGTGGAAGAGATCAGATTCGAATTGACGTCCCTGGTCCGTTGTTATGATGGCAGGGATCCCATAACGAGCAATCCAACCGTTGGTAAATGTTTCGCACACTTCTTCGGCAGTTATGCCAGACATTGGCCAAACCTCTGGCCAGCGCGTGAACCTATCGACGGCGGTAAGACAATATTGAAAGCCCTTGCTAACTGGCAAAGGGCCTATTATGTCGATATGGACGTGTTTAAAACGACCAGTTGGGTTATTGAAATGACCAAGTGGGGTGCTGGTGTGCCTACTTATTTTGCTACGTTGACAAGGTAAACACGTCTGGGCCCACGATCGGCAATCTTGCCTTATTCCAGGCCAAACAACGCGTTCCGATATGAGTTGTGTCGTGGCTTTGACTCCTGGATGGCTAAGGTTATGAATTTTGTTAAAAATTTGTCGACGGAAAGGTGGCGTTATGTACGGGCGAGGCTTTCCTGTGGACATATCGCATACAATTGACGTGCTTGTTCCTGGCATAATGATTTCTTGTAATTTCAAAGAGGTTTGTCCAGCTAGTAGGATTTTTTTAAGTTCATCGTCCAATTTTTGCGATTCAGATAATGCAGTGTAGTCCGTCTCAACAAAAATAGCTTCAATGCGTGACATTGCATCTGCTACTACATTGCTCTCACCCGTAATGTGCACTATGTTAGTTGTGTACTGAGATATAAACGATAGTTGATTAAGTTGTATAGGTGCTAATTTTTCACGCCGTTGTTTAAAGGCGAAAACGAGTGGCTTGTGGTCTGTGTATACAGTCGTTAGCTGTCCCTCTAATATATGTCTAAAATGTTGCACGCTCTCATAGACCGCGAGCAACTCGCGGTGATATGCTGGCCATTGACTTTGTTGACTATTCAATTTTTTACTAAAAAATGCTATTGGTTGCCATTGGCCTTTCACTTGTTGTTGTAGACAAGCCCCGATCTGCACACTAGAAGCATCTGTGAAAAGTCCTAATGGTACATTGCAAATTGGGTGAGCTAGTAACGTAGCTTCGGCTAGGCTTTTTTTTAAAGTAAGAAAGCATTTTTCTAAATCTGTTGTCCAGGGCACCGGTATGGCGCCTTTTCCTTTTATAGACGTTATCGCGTCGATCAATGGAGCTTGGAGTTCAGCTGCATGAGGCAAGAAACGACGATAATAATTGATCATGCCGAGAAAGCGTCGAAGACCGCTAACAGTTTTTGGCAGGGCATATTCCCGGAGAGTGGCGACTCGTTCCGTGGGAGGTTGTGTGCCTTTAGAATTTATGTTATATCCAAGGAAAGTTACTTGCTTGGCTCCTAAATTACATTTGGTTGGATTAATTACCACTCCATAGTCTTGTAATCGTTGGAAAATTATGCGTAGGTGTTGGGCATGTTCTTCGGTATCGCGAGAGTATATTAAGATATCATCTATATAAGCGAAGCAAAAATCGAGGCCCTGGACAACTTCATCGATAAAACGTTGAAACGTTTGTCCAGCGTTTCTTAACCCAAAAGTCATATACGGGAATTCGTACAGGCCAAACGGTGTTATAATTGCAGTCTTGCATACGTCATCTTCGTGTACAGGAATCTGTTGATATGCTTTTACCAAGTCTAAAGTGCTGAATATCGAAGAACCTGCCAAGTTATGACCAAAATCTCCAATGTGCCTAACTGGGTATCGGTCTGGAATAGTTCTGTCATTCAAAGCACGGTAATCACCGCAAGGTCGCCAAGTGTTGTCTTTCTTTTGAGCCAAGTGTAAAGGTGAAGACCAAGCGCTTTTTGAAGGTCTCGCTGTTCCACATTGTATCATATCATCGAACTCCTTCCTCGCAATTTTAAGTTTTTCTGGTCCAAGACGGCGTGGTCTACAGGATACAGGTTGCCCATCAGTTGTTTGGATGTGGTGCACCGTATTGTGTTTAACAATCCTAGGGAGTCCAGGTGGTCGCGTGATGTTAGGGAATTCTTTGAGGATGGAGTCAAAAGGTGAAATGTTAGTAGTTCCTACTGCCTTTACACTGGGTTGGTCAATGGAAGCGATGATAGCTTGAGCCGAGAGGCCAGTCTTACCATCGAGTAATCTCTGATTTCCACAGTCAGGTAGGAGGTTATAATGGGCTAAGAAATCCGAGCCGATTATAGCAGTTTCAACGTCTGCTATGATGAACCGCCACTTAAAATCACGGCGTAACCCTAAGTTTAGGGTCAAAGTAGTGCCACCGTAAGTCTTAATTGCGCTGCCGTTCGCTGCATTAAGATTGTAGTCAGCCGATCGCAATCGGCTCTGTATAAGCCGGCGAGGATAGCAACAGACATCTGATCCAGTGTCGATCAGAAATTGGCATTTGGACTTAGTGTCAGTTATAAACAGTCGGCGGCTAAAAGGAGGGCAGTCAGCTGCCGCTGCTACTGACTGCCTTTGTAGTTTTCCGCGTATTCCACCCAACTGCAAGGCTTGATACATTTTAAAGCTTTGTTTTGGTAGCTTCTGTGATACCAACATAGCTCGGAGTCCGCGCTTGCCCCGCGATCTCTTGATCCTCCACGACCTCTTGATCTAGACCTACTCCTGTTATATTCTCGTCCTTTTACCGTTAACGCCGCCACTTGTTTTGATAGCTCATCCAAACGGCTTATCAACGTCTGTAGTTCGCTTGATGATGGCGTCGTGGTAGAAGTGGCATAGACGGCTGGCATTACTGCGATCGGGGTGACTTCTAGAATTTTATCTGCTAAGTCAGCCAGTTTATCCAGTGGAAGATCCGCTTGAGCCGTAATAATGGCTTGTATGTGACTTGGTAGTCGTCGCAACCATAGTTGTCTTAGAATACCCTGATCTTGTAGAATTGTTCCTGCAAGAGAACGGAGATGGCGTAGAAACTGTGACGGTTTTCTGTCCCCTATCTCTTCATCCGAAAGCAGCTGTCGCACGCGCTGTTCTTCTGTGCAGGACAGTCGGCGTATGAGCTCTTTCTTGACCTTTTGATATTTTTCTGTTTCAGGGGGATTAGTGATAATGTCTTCTATTTCTGCGGCATGCCTAGTGTCTAACTGTGATATAACATAATTGTATTTTGTTGAGTCAACAGTTATGCCTGCTATCTCGAATTGTGCCTCTATCTGAGCAAACCACACGGCTGGCCGATCTGCCCAAAAGGGGGGTAACTTAACAGAAACTTTGGACACATGTGGCATAGGAGTGGTGGAGTTTGTGGGACTACTTTGTACAATCCTGGAGAGTTGCTCTTGTAAGGAAGCATTGTTCTCCTTTATTATTTTCAGTTGAGCCTCAATCTCTTCCATTGTTTTATAAAATTATGTTATTTGACAGCAATCAAACTATTATTATATTAACAAAAATATTCTTAAATAATAAAGAATGAGAAAAAAAAATATTTAGGTACCCTAAGAAAAGTAAGAATTTTCACAATAAACACATGTATATGCTGATCTAGAAAAATAAAGAATTAAAAGAAATATACATATATATACTGTGAAAAAGTCAAAGATTAAATTCTATGTTATTTTAATACAACATTAGTACCAATATACTAATTTTAACTATCTGTAACCCAAGTGGCTCTGTTCAAGCAATGCTGTTTACTATACACAATTAGATAATATTACTGAGATTAAAATGATTCTAATTCTGAAAATTTTTATATAAACAGTACAGTATATTACAATATTTTGAGTTTAACAACCTCTTGGTAACTTACTAACTTAAAATATTTTATAAAATGCTAAGAGAGAGAGAAAACAAAAAAGAAATGTAATGAACCTTTCCAATAATATCTTCAATTTATACTGTATTGAATTATATTAGCACACTGTCATACAGCATCCCGTTTCAATTATTCAAATTATTAGTAAGATTTAACAAATTCAACTGCTCACAAAATAAATAAATATTAAAATTAATAACCACACTTGAAAATTGAATATGAACTAGGTAACACTGAGTTTAGCGGACAGTAGTAAACCTATGGTACGGATAGAGTTCTCCGAAGGTTAAAATAAAAATGGAATGAACTGACCGTTTGTTCTGATGGATGTTACTTGTCCTGCAATGTCAGGTATGCTGCTGTTGCTTCTGTTGATTTGATGGTAGATGCAATGTCAGGTATGCTGCTGTTGTTTCTGTGTATTGGTGGTAGATGTTGGTACAAGGTGCCGATGCTGTGGGGTTGTTGTGGTGTTTTTTCTTTCGTTGGTTTATATCTTGGCGTCGAAACGTGTTAGAAGGACTCTTGTTGCGTTTGATTACTGTCGTATAATGACGGACGAGGGTGCGCAGGAGAAAAAAAATAATTTTCTTGATGAATATCCGACGCTCTGGTTCTTTATGAAAAACTACCGTAGTACTTTGCGTCTTCTTTAGGGGTCACCACTTTGGGGTATCTTTGGTAGTATCACCACACGAAACACAATTCGACATATATACTTTTTATTGTTGATCACCGACACAGGATATAGTACATTTAAAACATTCTACATTTAGTTCTGGCAAATCACCAGTCTAGTCCTCTGATATTTTTTCCTAGCTGACATCCCGGGAAATTCCCTCTCGTAATCTTTTGGCAGCCAATCAGAGGCCATAATTTTGACAGACCAAAATTGCGTTCAGAAACGCCACAAAGGCTTCGGACCTAAGTCAGGGAGGACCTAAGTCGTTATGATGTTGTTATGGGCGTAGCTCACATCAGGTGCTTCAGCTCGTGCCATCACTTATTAAATAAAAAAAAATGTTATATATTGTAACATGTTTTTTTAATTTGACCTATATATTATACCTTACTATTGTAATTTTAAACTACCTACTATACTTTCGCACGTTAGATATACAAACAATTGATATTGATTAATTTCACATCTACGTTTGATTATTGAAATACGCTTCGGTAGCAGCAAAATTGGAATTTTCCAATATAACTTGTTTGTGTGGTGTTGAAAATGAAATTGTGTTTGATTTTTAGCCAATTATTACATATTTTAATATTTGGTGAGTGATACTTTTGACAGTTTGATTTGCTTAAGGGTAAAATTAACATTGTTGATGTTTTTTTCAAATTATGCTTGCTTTTGGAATTTTGCTTCATTACAATTCTATGTACATTGTTACTTAATTATTATAATTATAATTAAGTGAAAACTTCTTTAACCGCGATGAGCTTTTTTTTATTTGAGTGTGTGCCCACCTGATGGTAAGTGGTGACCCTCGCCCATAACAACAGTAGGTAATGCGCGCGACTCAGTATGAGATCCAAATATTTACTGAGTCGCATTAATCTAGCTTTGTCCCCGAGACGGGGATGATACGTCTCATGCGCATGTCATTTCACCGGCAGCCACATCCTTCCATTGGAACACAGTAATGCAACCACTACTGATTGGCGACAGATTCCAGGTGTGGTGGCAGTACCTCTCCGGACGAACTTGGCACAAGTTCTACTGCTACTTTTGGTTGCTCCTTTAGCACCACGCAGGGAGTACATGTAGTGAATCAAAGGGTACCTACACCTACGGACGCCAGCAACTGGACCCCTCAACTTTTTTAAGATGGGATAAAACCATTGAACTTGGGACACCGTTATTGTTACCTCAATATATAAGTATCTGTGGTGTAGTCTGCTTTTGTTTTCACTACTGTCGACACTCCCGGAGTGACACTGCTTTTTTTCAGCCACAATTGAGTTTAGCTCCACGAAAAAAACAACCGAATATACACTCCCAATACAGAAAAGGATTGATATTTTAAAAAGCAGACTCGCAAAGCAAATCAATCGTCCATTTTTAAATGACGGCGTTCATAGCCAAGAAGCTGTCAATGAGAACGTTGAATACGAAGACAACAATAGTCCAATTACACCAATCAACGAAAAAGATCCACGCAAGAAGAGGGGTCTTTTCAAACTGCATAAAATTAAGACGATCGCTACTCCCAAAGCGCTCCCCGTGAGCGTTGAAAGATATTTCCATGTCGAAGCAAAGAAAAAGATCTTGGATGGCAAGATAAACATTCCACGCAACTTGAATACTGGCAAACAACGGCTACAGCCAATCGTGAAGAGTCAACAGAAACGTAAAAAGGTGAAGAAATCGAAAATAACGGATGTTTTCTATAGAAGGTCGAAGGTACAAGAATGGACGCAGACCATTAAAAAATGGACGCACTGCCAGGATTTGATTACGCCTTTTCTGTCAGGTCATAAGGTCAACATGACCGAAGCGAAACGAGTGACAAGTGAAGACCATGAGGTGCAAAGGTAATTATTGATCAAAACCAGTGAATCATGAGGTGGAGAGGTAATTAATTGGTCTATAGTGACCAGTGAATCATGAGGTGGAGAGGTAATTAATTGGTCTATAGTGACCAGTGAATCATGAGGTGGAGAGGTAATTAATTGTTCAAAACGACTAACCCATGAATCATGAGGTGGAGAGGTAATTAATTGGTCTATAGTGACCAGTGAATCATGAGGTGAAGAGGTAATTAATTGGTCTATAGTGACCAGTGAATCATGAGGTGGAGAGGTAATTAATTGTTCAAAACGACTAACCCATGAATCATGAGGTGGAGAGGTAATTAATTGGTCTATAGTGACCAGTGAATCATGAGGTGAAGAGGTAATTAATTGGTCTATAGTGACCAGTGAATCATGAGGTGAAGAGGTAATTAATTGGTCTATAGTGACCAGTGAATCATGAGGTGGAGAGGTAATTAATTGGTCTATAGTGATCAGTGAATTATGAGGTGAAGAGGTAATTAATTGGTCTATAGTGACCAGTGAATCATGAGGTGGAGAGGTAATTAATTGGTCTATAGTGACCAGTGAATCATGAGGTGGAGAGGTAATTGGTCAATACGAGTGACCAGTGAAATTTTGCATACTAATTCTTCTGCACTAGGATTCCCTGTGTCACAGATGGCATGGACAAATACAGAAACACAAGACAAACACCCACCCGAGAAATTTCATGCTCGCTTCAGGCAGGGCTACTACTAAGCCACGGATTTAATTCCAGATTGCTTCAGCTGCTATCGGAAGATACAACAGACCACTCCAAAGACGACATCACGTCGATACTGTATCAAATTAGCAACTTGAATCAGCGGCTGTTCCAGTGGGATACGCCAGCATTGGGTCTCCTATTTAATGCCATCTCCAAAGGTTATTTTTTGTGACTCAAAGGCAGAGAGAGCTGAGGGCCTACCTGGTGGTATGTGGCGACCCCCGCCCATGACAACAGTAATGCAACTCAGTATAAGATTTGGATCTTATAGTTGCATTCATCCTGCTGCGTCCATCACCCGAGACGGGGATGATACGTCTCATGCGGATGTGATTTCGGCGCCCACACCCTTCCACCAGAACTGTTTCCCGGTATCCAGGTGCGATGAATTGTATCTAATATATGTCCTTAATTGAATCATACATGTCAGCTAAAATAGACTTGTCACAATTAATAAAATTCTAAGTTCATACAAAGAGTACAGACTCTTTTCCAACAAGAAGCTTTTCAATTTGTTTTGCTTTTCAATGTGCCCCTTGTACTTATTACCTAGAAGCCAATTTAAAAAAAGCGTTTTCCGTCTATTTTATTTGGCAGGCAATTAGCAATTAGCCGTCTGCACGTCTGCTCGTCCGTAAAAAAAAAAAAAAAAGATAGATTACTTTTTCTTTCCTACTCTGTATTACAGATCTCTTAATTTCTAAAGATCCAAGACTTTATAGATCTCAGATTCATTTTTTTTAATATTAATGGTTTAAAATAATAACGGGGAAAATAATATTAATTAAATTATTGTATATTGCTATACTGGTCAGATATTCTACCTTTTTTTGCTTCGCTGTAGATCTTTAAATTACTTGACGCTGGCACACATGTTCAATATGCCAAAAAAAGGGACGATAGCCATAAAAAAAGGAAAAAATTTCTAATATTATAAACGCGAAAGTTTTTAAGTATGGATGGATGTTTGTTACTCAATCACGCCAGAACTGAACGGACCTGGATGAAATTTGGCATAGAGATAGATTATAGTCTGGAATAGCACATGGCTGCGTTTTATCCCGGAAATATGTACGGTTCCCTTGGGAAGTCCGACCGCGGGTAAACGCGGGGAGCAGCTAGTTATCGAATAGTAATTAGTTTCAGACGAGACAACCCACACATTCAAGACACTAAAGCAAGGTTTGAAAGAAGTTTTTGAAACATGGAATTTGGATGTTTCATCGAATATCGCGATACTGCTGAAACAGACCCGGATCTTTCGACCACCCTGTGTCACGATTGCAAAAATAGAAGGTACCAATTTCATCATACTATTATTATGAATGTTTTTAAGTAGTAATGTTTGTTACTCACGCCTCAACGGCTGAAGGGATTTGGATGAAACATCCAAAAAGAACGAAAACGAAAAGGTAGTTCGTAAGAGGTTATTATTATCATTTTTATAATGATCAATGTGACGGGGCATGCGCACAGCTCAACTGATGTTAGTTAGTTAAGTTGATGCTGCAGCCCATAAAGAACAGTAAAGCGACTATGGTTTTCGTCTACCGATGTATGGGAATATTGAGGGAAGACCTTGGCGTACGTTTTTGAACCAAATAGGTGACGTTTTGGAAAAAGGTTACCTACCCCGTAAAAGTATATTAATTCTGAAAGTATATTCCATCAAATAAAAAAACCGGCCTAGTGCGAATTGGACTCTCGCACGAAGGATTCCGTACCATAATAAAAACGGTGAAAAAATAAATACAAGTGGCGCCATCTTGTTTCTTCATTTGGAACTATATCCTAAAATACGCGTTTTTGCATGAGAGAAAATATTTATTTTATAGTATTTGTTGTTATAGCGGCAACAGAAATACATTATCTGTGAAAATTTCAACTCTAACTATCACGGTTCATGAGATACAGCCTGGTGACAGACGGACAGCGCAGTCTTAGTAATAGTCCCATTTTACCCTTTGGGTACGGAACCCTAAAAAGAGAATTGTATTTTTTGTTTTTTTACCTTATAAAAACAAAAAATACAACTGATTTGTTAACTTCCTTTGCAAGTTGGTTGTAAAAGCGTACACTGCGAATTTTCATTCGATCTCGTTAATTTCAGGTTCTACGCAAACTTCGAAAGTCTATCGCTACTCGAAAAAGCCTAAGAAGTTGTGTCCAATTGAAGACGACGAAGAATGCTGAGAATTAAAAAAAAATAAAAAAATTACGAACATAAATTTATACACATCACAAGATAATTAACTGACTGATTTAAGAAAAAAACAACTTCAATAATTTCATCCTTTATATCTCGCTCTAAGTTACACTATTACATATCAAAAAAGATACCAATCTTTCTACAATGCACGAAAAAAAACGCAATCTCATTTACACAGATGAAATATTTTTTTCAAGCTACTTTTATTTATTTATTAATGACTCCTAATACAAGATACACTGTACATACAACTTAAAATAGGCAAAGGTCTTATATAATAGTGGTCCCGCAAGTGGGCGTCAAAGTATGTTAATAAAAACAACTAGACAACAGATTAAAAAAGTTGAAATTATAAAAAAAAATTGGTCAAAACATAACATTTGGGGACAAACATGCGTCATGGTAATATTTTGATGCTATTACTATTGTATTACTATTGAACCGATTTTGATGAAATTCCTATGAGATTAATCTAAAACTATAAATACTCTACCTATCCAATAAAATAAGGATTCTCCAAATAGGTTTATAAACGACTGGTTAGTTATATATTGATTATAAGTTCTGAAGTAAGAAACAACCTATGACTTGATTATAATCATATTATCCGTCTTGATATTCTCCTTTGAAGCCGATATAATCAAAATCATTTAACTATTCGTTTTCGCAATGAAAATGCGTTAAAACTTCCGCTAAAAATTCTCCCACCATTTCTGTCTCTCTCCTCGTCTACAACTATTTCCTTTTTGACTCTCATCGTGTACTTAGGCGGTATTTCTGTGTATTTCATGAGATTATGAACAGACAAAGGCTGATATCCGTATTTTGTCCGTATGTACTGATTTATTGGTTGATCTGGGCCGACTTTCAGTGGTATTTTCAGAACTAAAGGCACTGACGCGTGAGTGAAATGAATTAATAAAATTATCAAGGAATAAAAAGACGCCATCTTGGAAAATACGTGCAAATTTTTATGGGCCATAATAAGCGTTATCAGATTTAGACCGTGAAATTGGTTTAGAAATTCCCTTACCTTGTACTTTCTCAGATCAAACTATAAATATATCAAGCGTTATGACCACAGATAATAGACTAGCCTTCTGGGCTGTAGATTTTGAGTTCGATCCCCACTCAGAACAAGCATGTGTAAAACAAATGTTTGTTCTGTGTCTGGGTGTTATTATGTATTTTAAATATGCATTTACGAAAGTACTATATAAGTATTTTATCAGTTATCTCTCTGTGTTTAGAGTATCATTGTGGATATCTGTGTTTAGCGTATTGCAGCCATTTTTGTATTAGCATCTACTTCCTATACTAGCTTTGCTTGTAGCCCCAAACCAAGGCTAAGTGAACGTTCTTCTTTTTTTCAATAAAACATTATTGAAAAAAAGAAGAAAATATCATTTATTTTCCACAGATAATCACTAATCTAAAAAAAAAAAACAAACAATATAAAATGAAATAGACCAGTTTTGTTAACCTCTCCTCTCCTGATCCTTTTCCTATCCCGATGTATTATAATTTTATTCCGTGTAAATGTTTCCCAAATTTTTTACTCGTGTAAATAAAAAAATACATCCAGAAAGAAATCACTCAGAAATATTACTTGACAATGGCAAATGCATAGAAGTGCGACGCCAGAGGAAGCGAAAAAAAAAAAAAATACCAGTAACTGTCCCAAACCGTTTCTAGCTCAGCATGTGCTGGTTGTTGTGACAACCAACGCTGGTCTTCCGTTATTGAATATTTTAAATTCGTGTTTTATTAAAATTTCCCATGTATTCTTACACTTACGAGCTCATGACACGCATGCGCACCAAATACACGTACGTGTGTAAATTCTGACGTATCCAAACGAGACTTCCAATTTGAAGAATACATTTTTAATCAAGCGATCAGATTTTGAACGCCATACGAGACTTCAAATTTGAAGAATATATTTTTAATCAAGCGATCAGATTTTGAACGGCCGGTGTCATCGAGCGAACGCGTTGATACAGTCAAGATAGGGGGTTTGGGGATAGCTATTGACCACCCAATCCGAACACGCCCAATCCTGGGCGTCGGAAAAGAATCTTTTGCTCCTCCTTCGACCCTAGGTTCGACCTTCGAAACAGGTTTAGGTTTAGTTGTGCCGACCCCACTTAGTGCAGGAAGATGATGATGTGTTTGTATTAGTTAATTTTTAAGTCGATGGATCTTGTCCAAAATAAGGATATATTATTACTAGGTGGCTATTGATATACTCGCTCTCAATTATCGACAGAAGGCCGGTGTCCCTGCAGTGGGAACATAAGAGGCTGGTAACGGATGTAATGGATATTGATATAGCCAAGGTAGGGTTTTGGGGATAACTAGAAACCCCCTTATACAGTCGGAGCAGAATCTTTCACTCCTTCGATTCGTGTTAATACGCTAGCCAAGATTGGAAGGTTTGGAGATAAAGATTAACCTCCTAATCCTAATTAATGATTATTTCTTGCAATTATTGATTTCGCCATTCTTTACCCGCTTACCTTCTCGTCTTAAATAATAGAAAAAAGAAATGAAACAAGTTATTTTTACATATATTATAGATGTTTCTACGCACTTGATAATCTAACTTTTTTATTAACTAAAACTGGAGCGTTTTTGACATATGTCAAACTCTCCGGCACCCTATCCGCTTCCGGCAGAGGTTCATTAAAGTCGTATTTCTCCGCTACTATAGGCAATTTTCCATAATAGTTAGGACTGCTTAACTTAAAATATTCTCTTGTAGGAATCACGGTCCCTTTCAATTTCTTTTGATTATCACCTTTTTGGTAATTCAAACTTTCCGTTTTAGCTTTCACTTCTTCGGATATTCGCCCATTTTCATTGTCGTCGTATTCTAAGTCTCTCTCATTCACATTCTCCGCAAACGCAACTGCTTTTATCTTGTCCCCTCTGTATCTAGATTTCTCTGAATGCATATTGCCTGTGTGCTCCTTCAGAGTTGTGGTCGTTTCACTATCGCTTTCAAATACGTTCTCCCTTTTAGGCGTGATGTAATCTTCGTAACTGTCATGTACTTTAGTCAAATCAGCTGTTTTGAATATATCATCGTTCTCAACAACATCCGTTTCTTTTACATTATCATAGTAATTTTTTTGGCTAGATTCTGTCACTTCGTCGTGCTCGTATGGTTTATCTTCTTGATCTTGATATTTTGTGTTTTGGTTTTCATCATTTTCGTTATAATATACATCTTTATTGGGATATTTAGCGTTATTTTCATCGTCGTAATCAGCGATAGGTTGTTCTTGAAGTATTTTTTTAACGTTATTTTTAAGCTGCTTCGGTATATTTTCATCGTTATAGGTTGGTTCTCTATTTCCTTGATCCTCGTTATAATTCTTGGAGTCATCTTTAATGTATTTGTTATCCTTTTGTTGTCTTTGAGGATTATTTTTAAAGCGTTTTGGTAAATTTTCATCTTTGTATGTTGGTTCTCTATTTCCTTGATCATCGTTATAGTTCTTGGAGTCATCTTTAACATATTTGTTATCATTTTGTTGTCTTTGAGGATTATTTTTAAAGCGTTTTGGTAAATTTTCATCTTTGTATGTTGGTTCTCTATTTCCTTGATCATCGTTATAGTTCTTGGAGTCATCTTTAATATATTTGTTATCATTTTGTGGTCTTTGAGGATTATTTTTAAGCCGCTTCGGTAAATTTTCATCTTTGTAGGTTGTTTCGCTGTATCCTTCATCCTCATTATAATTATTGGGGTCATCTTTAATGTACTCTTTATTGTTATTGTTATCATTATTTTCTTGTTCTCGAAGTTTATTTTTATTATCATTTTCTATCTGCTCTCTTACTTTTTGTACAAGTTCATCAAAGTTTATATTATGCGGTTGACCTTGGATGGAAAATCTTTTCTTCTTTTGTGTATCTCTGGTTTTCGTTGCGCGTATCTCTGAGGATCGCACTTGTACATTATAATTAATGTCATCATCTTCATATTCTTTAAGATCTGATTCTGAAGCTTTCTGCCTGTTTGGTGAGGCCATCCCACTGAGTTGATCCGCTAGTTTATCAGGCATAAACTTTTTGGCTATGCTTCTGAAATCGTCTAAGTTTGCCGTTAACAGTACGTATGTATTTGTGTAGTGAAACATTACAATAATTTGACCTGAAAAATACAATTGAATTGTTATATCCAAGTAGTGGCATTGGTATGCGCACAACTAGGCGGATTTCCACCAAATAAAAACTTACACGTTTGAATCAAAATGTGTTTCGCAGTCATCTTATCAACTTTATATTTCGTGGATTATGAATCACAAGGATTATGATTTATTTTATTGTGGAAATAAAACATGATTGAATAGCTTAGCTATAGCATAACTTAGAAAGCAGCTCGTAAAAGGTTTATTTTAGAAATTATAGTCATCTCCTTCCTTTTTGATATTTTATTAGAAGAAAACTCCATTTATCACAAGCAGTTTTTTTATGTGAGTTAGTGATGGAACGAGCTGAGGGCCCACCTGGTGGTAAGTGGCGACCCCCGCCCATGACAACAGTAATGCGACTCAGTATAAGATTTGGATCTTACACTGAGTCGCACTCATCCTGCTGCGTCCATCACCCGAGACGGGGATGGTACGTCTCATGCGCATATGATTTCACCGGTACCCACACCCTTCCACCGGAACCCAATAATGCGAGCACTACTGCTTGGCGGCAGATTCCAGGTGTGGTGGCAGTACATCCGGACGAACTTGGGACAAGTTCTACTGCTACTTTTTGTTGCTCCTTGCACCACCCCGGGGGTACTTGTAGGGAATCAAAGGGTACACACCTACGGACGCGAGCAACTGGACCCCCCAAGACCAGAAATACCAGTATTCGAATTAAATCGAGTAGTTCACTAGCGTTTCAGCTCCGTTAATACTTAATTTGTTGCACTTCTGCTTGGCGGCAGATTCCAGGTGTGGTGGCAGTACATCTCCGGACGAACTTGGCACAAGTTCTACTGCTGAGTGACAAACATCCAACCATCCAAACCTTCGCATTTATGGTGGTAAGATGTCCATGAATTTAGGTGGAATAAGCGTGGTAGCCCAGGGGCACAGGCGCCGACTTGAAATCTGATGGTCGCTGGTTCAAACCCACAAGTGCACCAATGAGTTTTTCACTTGAAAAATTTATGTGCGCTATACCACGTTCTCGAAACGGTGACGGAAAACATCGTGAGGAAACCGCATGTCTTAGAACCAAAAATTCGAAGACTTGTGACATCTACCAATCCGGATTGGGCTCCCGTGGTAGATCACAGACTCACTCTCAACTATAGAGAGTAGGCCGGTGTCTGCAGTGGAAACATTAGAGGCTGGTACGGATCATTAAAAGATTAAAAAAAAACAACTGTCAATATTCGAATAAACTTATATTATACACAATAATACAACCAGATGATTTTTTTTTATTAAAAACAAAACTTTATATTAATGCATGTATGACTGAATGAAATTGTGAAAAATACAACGGCACAATTGTGTTTTTCACAATAACACAATTGATATAACTCTAATTTAGATGATTTTATACCTCATAAACATAAGCAACTATTTATAATGAAATCTTTTTAAAACAAAGCTAAGTTATATTGCGTGATATCAGATGTTGGGTCTTTATATTTTATTTGCCATCTCATTATATTATAATTATACAATATAAAAAAACAGACTGTATTTTTAAGTGTGGTGTGTAAACAACAAAAATACGACTCGGGTCCTCACCGAGCCAATTATGAGACCCTGTGATTTCACCGGCACCCACACCCATCCACCGGAACACGGCATAACACCACTGCTTGTAAAGTCCGTTTAAATTTGAAACAACCTATCTACAGGGTTTCTAAGATACAGATGAAGGATGTAGACAATTGTAGACAGTAATCCTTTAACCTTTTGGGTACGAAAACCCATTAGACACATTTCGAAGCAATATTTTTTTTATGTGAATATGTGACGGAACGAGCTGAGGGCCCCCCTGATGGTAAGTGGTGACCCTCGCCCATGACAACAGTAATGCGTGCGACTCAGTATGAGATCCAAATCTTTACTGAGTCGCATTCATCCTGCGTCCATCACCCGAGACGGGAATGATACGACTCATGCGCATGTGACTTCACCGGCACCCACACCCTTCCACCGGAACACAGTAATGCAACCACTACAACTAATATTAGCTTTTTCATAAATCTTCGAACATAGCAAGTAATCTTAAAAACCCAACAACTGACGAAGAGACCGTGCGCGAGGGTACCCACCGAGGGGTCCGTACCTCCAATTGTTAGTTGGAGTCGCAACATTAACACATACTCCGTCTAAACCCCTGCAAGCTACGCCTTGGATTCAAAATATACAGCAATGCGCTATAATATATTTGCCCAGTTTCTGAAAGCCCGATCAATATTAATAATTAATTAGTATCCCCTACACTAGGATCCCCTGTGTCGCAGATGGCATGGACAAACAGATACCATTGCACATTTGTGTTGGGGGGTACTCTTTGAATCCCTACACTTTGGGTGGTGCTAAGAAGCAACAAAAATTAGCAGAAGAATGCAAAGTTCTCCCGGAGCCTGCCTCCACGGTAATATGCCAATCAATGTACACGCATTGCTGTTCCGGTGGACGGGTGTGGGTGTCGGTGAAATCATGTTTAACGTCTCGGGCGAAGCGATTGCACAACTAGCGGTGGATTACCGGTGGTGGCAGTACCGGACGAACTTGGCACAAGTTCTACAGCTACTTGGGTTGCTCCTTTAGCACCACCCAGGGGGTACGTGAAAGGACTATGGGGGTACCTCTATGAGACTAATGTCCCAACTCGTAACGCAATAGTGCTACAGCACTGATTCTACTAACACAAAATACATGAAATATCAGAGATAAATATTACAACAGATTACAAAAAATTACTAACAGTCATGAACTACCTGAATTATATGGTTAAAGTGTTGATGATCTCAAATTAGTTAATACACCTTCTCATAGCTGAATTTCATCTATTAATATTGGTATTTAGTGTAAATGGTCGGTTGTTCAGAAATTGAAATGGTCGGAAATTCAGAAACCGGGCTATACTTTGAAAATGTTAACATGCTACGCAAACAGCGTTGTACAGACAGACAGGCCCCCAGCCAAATCCTATAATCAACTAACACCTGAATAGCAGATAACCAACAAACATATCAAAAAAATTACAGCTTTTTGAAAGACTTGGTTAAAAGCCATGGTATACCCAGTTGAATATAGGAGTTGGCTGTATAGACAACAGTATCCCAGCCAAACCCTATAATCAACTAACATCTAACTAGCAGATAAGCAACAGATCTATCAAAAAATTTACAGCTTTTTGAAAGACTCGCCATAGTACACCCAGTTGAATATAGGAGTTGGCTGTTAGGCGCTAGCGCCGGCATTACGTGACAAAGTCGTACCCAAGATACTTTTTATTTTTCCTCCGAACGCGTGCCGCTGCCTTCCTATCATCGTAGTCTTCAGAATCGTCATAGACTAAGCTCCCGTCTATGGTCCAATCATCCCCAGCCTCCTCCGTCAGAGGCATGTCCTGGAACATTCAATTATACATAAATAAACGTTTACACATACCTCTGCACTAGGATTCCCTGTGTCGCAGGTGGCATGGACAAACACAGAAAGACAAACACCCAGGACCCGAGAACAAACTTCATGGTCAACACACAGTGTGCCCCGGCCGGGAATCGAACCCGGGACCCCTCGCTTCGAAGGCAGGGCTACTACCAACTAAGCCACGGAGCCGTAATAAATTCGTAATTCGTAATTCTTTATTGTACACACACACACACACACACACACAGACACACACACACACACACACACATGAAAAAAGGAAACATAATCTAATTATAAAAATTATGTACAAAGGCGAGTTCTCTTCCAGCAAACCTATATTATTATATTATATAAACAGAAATGAAATATTTTTTTCAAGTCATTCGTGAAATTCGAAGACGGCTTAGTTGGTCCTTGCCTTCGAAGCGAGGGGTCCCGGGTTCGATTCCCGGCCGGGCCACACTGTATGGTGAGGATGAAGTTTGTTCGGGTATTGGGTGTTTGTCTTGTTTCTGTTTGTCCATGCCATCTGTTTGGTAGTAGCTCTGCCTTCTGCGCTGTAGGTCGTGGGATAATAGATAAATGTTTGTTTTGTCTGGATGTTAATATGTATTTGTATGTATTTACAAAAAAGTACTATATGTATTCTATCAGTTATCTAGTTCCCATATTACAAGCTATGCTTAGTTTGGGGCCAGATGGCGCTGTGTGAAATATGTCCATGAGTATTTATTTAATATTTAACTTTTAGCAAATTATCCATATGTTATTTTATTGTATTTCAGATATAAAGTCATTATTATTAACCGAGGCTGTTCTCAAAAACTATATATCATCAGTACCTTAGGTTCCTCCTTCATCACAGGAGGGGGAGGTTGGGCCTTCTTGCGTTTCTTTTTCTCGGGGTCCGCCTTCCCCCTCTTTTTGGGGCGCTCGTCCAAAACCAAATGCTCATACTCTTCAACTATGTAGTTTTGAGGCTCGTAGCTGCTGTGGGAGATTTTATTATGAGTTCAATAAATAAGTATATTATATAACTAGCAGCCCGTCCCGGCTTCGCACGGGGTAGTGACATAACTACAATAGTTGGACATATGCTACCGCGGAGTTTTTTGTAGACATTATGATGTTCTTCAATATTGTTGTACATTATTTTGTTCTATCGCTAATAGTTTCGGCAGCGCATTCGACGAAAGACATTTTAAGACTCATTTTTCTACACCTTCGGTTACATTGTTCAAATTTTACCAAGGATCCCTAATTTTTTTCAAAATGAATTGTAGCCTATGTCAAATTGGAAGAATGTAGCATTCTATTGGTGAAAGAATTTTTTATAATAAATCGGCCCAGTACTTTTTGAGCCTATTCATTACAAACATACAAATATAGGTACAAATCTTTCCTCTTTATAATATTAGTGTAGATAGAATAAATATATTTAACATTTTACTTATTCAATTAAATTATTATGACATTTAAAATTATATTATTGTAAACTTGACGTTATTGTAAACGGCTCCGTGGCTTAGTTGGTAGTAGCCCTGCCTTCGAAGCGAGGGGTCCCGGGTTCGATTCCCGGCCGGGGCAGACTTTGTGTGGTGAGCATGAAGTTTGTTCTCGGGTCTTGGGTGTTTGTCTTGTGTTTCTGCGTTTGTCCATGCCATCTGCGACACAGGGTATCCTAGTGCAGAGGTATGAGTGTGTTAACGTTGTGTTTTTTAACGTTGTGTATTGTTAAAGCATGTAATTTGTCTTGTCTGTTTCTAGTTTCTTATTTCTTGTTATTTTTTAGGCTATGTAGGTCATTATTTTTGACAAAACCAAGTGTTCCGTACTGTTCCTAAGGCCGAATAAATGAGTATTGAGTATGAGTATGAGTAATGTATCTGCCAGATTTCTTTCAATAATTAAATAAATAAATAAACGTTTACACACTCATACCTCTGCACTAGGATTCCCTGTTCGCAGATGGCATGGAAAAACACAGAAACACAAGACAAACACCCAAGACCCGAGAACAAACTTCATGCTCACCACACAAATTATGCCCCGGCGGGAGATCGAACCCGGGACCCCTCGCTTCGAAGGCAGGGCTACTACCAACTAAGCCACACTATCTGACCCAACAGACGTTGTCGTGCCTTAATAATTTGCACCGATGCATCTGTGTGAGCTATAGACACAAAGGGCCAAAAATAAACATCTGTGTGAAAAGATATTTGCAGCATTCTGTCAATCGCTGAAAGTTATGTATAAAACTACCGAATTGGTTTAGAAAATCAACAATATTAATAAATTTACAAGACTCAGTAAAGATTTGGATCTCATACTGAGTCGCGCGCATTACTGTTGTCATGGGCGAGGGTCACCACTTACCATCAGGTGGGCCCTCAGCTCGCTCCGTCACTCATTCACAATAAAAAAAAATATTTAAATAATAAAATATTAGTATAAAAATAACATTTAATAATTACCTGGTAGTTATTTCCACACTAGAAGACGGATCCACATCCGGCAGGATGTAGTAATTCTCAAAGTCACCCTGAAAATAAAAATAAAACTATTATTATAACTTTACTACACAGTATAAAACAAAGTCGCTTTCTCTGTCCCTATATCCCTATGTATGCTTAAATCTTTAAAACTACGCAACGGATTTTGATGCGGTTTTTAATAGATAGAGTGATTCAAGAGGAAGGTTTATATGTATACACTAGCAAGTCACCCCGGCTTCGCACGGGTAGTTTTTGATGCGACACTGATGCTTTACTAACCGTGCGAAGCCGGGGCGAGTCGCTAGTTACCTATAAAATATAAACTTGACGTTTCCAAATAATTTTTAAGAAATCAATGGAAATATGGATTTTGACTTTGACTTTGCTAGAGTGCGTGGTGGCTCAGGGGCGCAGACGCCGACTTTCAATCTGATGGTCACTGGTTCAAATCCAATCCCAATACGTGCACCAATCCAGTTGCTCGCGTCCGTAGATGTGTACACTGTCCGTAAGTGTGTGTGTGTGTGTGTAAAAATTCGAAGACATGTAACATCTACCAATCCGGATTGGGCTCCCGTGGTAGATCAGAGCCCATTCACTCTCAATTATCGAGAGTAGGCCGGTGTCTGCAGTGGGAACATCAGAGGCTGGTACGGCATATCATCACTTGTTTAATGAGTGGGCTGTACCTGTAGTGTTATCTCGTCCATGTCAGCTGTGAAGTGCCGTTTCTTCTTGCCACTGCTGCAATGCTTTATGTACGCGTACTTGGGCTTCGTATCATCAGGTAGCAGGTTCACTGTCCACTCCTGATTTTCGGCAGCTGGGATTTCTTTCACCTGGAAATTAACAAAGAATGTAACAGTATTAGGGTTTACCCTATTACTAAGACTCCGCCTGTCCGTCTGTCACCAGGCTGTATCTCATGAACCGTGATAGTTAGAGTTGAAATGTTGATTAAATACTAAAAAACAAAATAAATATTTAAGGGGGCTTTCATACAAAACGTGATTTATATTTTTTGTTCGTTTTTGCTAGATATTATAGATCATGGTACGGAACTTTCGTCCGCGATGCCGACTCGCACTTGGCCGGTTTAATTCAAAGTAGTTATCGTATCAATTTACGATATTTCTGTATGTGAATGGTATCAATGGGGGTCCAGTTGCTTGTGTCCGTAGGTGTGTACCCTTTGATTCCCTACACGTACCCCCCTGGGTGGTGCTAAAGGAGCAACCAAAAGTAGCAGTAGGACTTGTGCCAAGTTCGTCCGGAGAGGTACTGCCACCACACCTAGAATCTGCCGCCAAGCAGTATTGGTTGCACTACTGTGTTCCGGTGGAAGGGTGTGGGTGCTGGTGAAATCACATGCGCATGAGACGTATCATCCCCGTCTCGGGTGATGGACGCAGCAGGATGAATGCGACTCAGTAAAGATTTGGATCTCATACTGAGTCGCGCGCATTACTGTTGTCATGGGCGAGGGTCACCACTTACCATCAGGTGGGCCCTCAGCTCGATCCGTCACATCTCCAATAAATCTTACCTCGTCCATACTGATTTCCTGTTCTTCAGCTATTTCATAAATGAAATTCTCTGGGATATTGGATTCATCCATCATTTGTATGACTTCTTGTTGTGATGCCTCCCCTCCCTCTCCTGACTGGGATCCCTGCGGTATTATCTGTGGATGAACGAATGAATGAACGAATAAATACTTTATTGTACACTAAAAGAAAATTCTTAGAGCTTAATAAATATATGCTAAATCTGGGACAACACAGATTTTCGTCATTTATGAAACAATTTCAAAATACATTTTTTTTTTTTTTTTTGGAAGAATTTGTTTACAGATTGGGTCCAAAAAAAAAATATAACCGGTTTAATAGTTTGGTTGTTAAATCCAATTACATCCAAGTAAACGAAATTGCGTATTTTGCTTTCCTGTGATTTTTCTTCACCCGTTGTATACCGATTTGGATGTTTCTTTTGTAAAATGGTAGCGTGTACCCTCTAAGGGCGGGAAATAAAGTATTGAAGTAGTTTTCTAGGTTTTTTCGATTTTGAAATCAGAAAGAAAGAAATATTTTATTCTCGCAAACTGTATACAACAAATCACAATACATAAAATTTTTAATAATAATAACATAAGAATTAAATAAAGTCATTTGATTTTCAGTTACTCAGCAAACAGTGAAGTCAGTTGTTTCTTTAAGCTAGCCCCTGCACCCTCACCTCTATGATCTGCTTGGGGTCTGGCAGCTTGGTGATAACCTGCTCAGACTGTGTGATAGAAGCTTCAGCCTTCTCCGTCTCCACTTTTACCACCCAAAGCTGTTTGCGCTGCAAATTCTTCAACGATCTGAAACAGTTCAATACAACAATTCAATTTTTTTTGAAGTAATGAAGGTTGCTGGACCTGTTAAAGGCCCTGATGTTAAGTGGTTAGCTCCGCTCATAACAAATGCAATATGACTCAGGTCCTCCTCAACCGAAATATGAGAAGACACAAATCGCTCTCAAACAGTTCAATACAATTTTTTTTAAGTATATAAGGTCCAGTAACCTTCATTACTGGACCTGCTGAATGCCCTGATGTTAAGTGGTTACCTCCGCCCATAACAAATGCAATATGACTCAGGTCCTCCCGACCGAAATATGAGAAGACACAAATCGCACTCAATTGCGTCCATCACCCGAGACGGGGATGATACGTCTCATGCGCATGTGATTTCACCCACACCTTTCCACCGGAATACAGCAATGCCAGTGCATCACTGCCTGGCGGCAGATTACCAGGTCTGGAGGCAGCACTTCTCCACGGAGCCGTCTTACAATACACTTACAAGTATCCCAGGGTATCAACCAACTGCCTCACGTTCAACCTGGATATGTTCTCTGGTGGTTCTGGCTTGGGGGGTTCAGCGCAGTAGTTGTGTTCCATCCTTATCACGTCCGCAACTGAAGACAAGGACAAAAAACATTATTATTATTCACGTTACCGACATATTTACTGTGATCTGTGAGTTTTGTTGGCTCCCGATATTTCGACGCAGTTTCACGCGTCGACCATGACGAATAATAATGTTTATAATATAAATTTTAAAACTATCATGGTTATGAACATTATTATTCGTGTTACCGAGATATTTAGCGTGATCTGTGAGTTTTGTTGGCTCCCGATATTTCGACGCAGTTTCATGCGCCGAAAATAACGAACGTTCATAACAATGACAGTTTTAAAACTTAAAAAAACATTATTGTTGGCAACATTATTGTTAAATGTACGAAACTGTTGTATTAATATCACACTATATAATACTAGCGATCGGCCCCGACTTCGATCGGTTGTGTACGTAGGTCGCAATACAATTCCGTAGTAGTGTTTTTCAACTTATTATGAAGAAATATTACCCGTTGCTCTTATTTCATGTATTTTATTTTGTAAAAAAAATATATAAAAAAAAGATAAAATAAAAATATTCAATCCAAAATATTTATTCATATTCATATAATTATTGTTTTATTATTATATTTATTGCAGTAGCTTTTCCAACCTTTGAAACTCCCCTATCTGCTTCGCGACCCCCCTAAAGAGACCCGCACGTTGAAAAACACTGCCGTAGTATTGTACATCGCTTGATCTATATCGTCGTTTAGCCATTAGTTATGTAAACGCTAAAAACTAGGTTTTTACGACAAATAATTTTAATTCTATGTTTTTCTCTACTATAATATGCACGTATTATAACTATCTGGGGAACCGAGCTTCGCTAGTTTTATCTGAAATTATAAAATTTTCAAGTAACAGTTGATTACCAAACAAGTACCACAAAAATTTAAGAGATGGCGCTGTATTAAATTTACTATAATACAATACTAAAAAACGGTTTTTTGTAAAAATGTGCGTTTTTACAAGAAATACAATTAAACAGATAAACTTATAGCAAAACTCTATCTAAACACAAAATTTCATCCAAATCGTTGCAGCCGTTTCCGGAATACACGGTTTAAAGGTATAGATTGATAAAATATTGCAAACGGCCGATTGCTAAGTCCTAAGTGCTTTTTGTCCTAATGCCATTTAGATCCTCGAAACAAACTTAAGTTTAATACCTTCTTAATATTCTGTCAAGGATTTTATATCGTTTTATTTTAAGGACAATTGTCCTTGTCAACTTTACGCCAACTTCTGGTGACGGAAAACCCTCTCCCTACTCAGAACTATCTTAATATATATAAATTACGTGTCACGATGTTTGTCCGCGATGGACTCCTAAACTACTTAACCGATTTTAATCAAATTTGTACACCGCGTGCAGTTTGATCCAACTTGAAAGATAGGATAGCTCACATCTCAATTTATGATCGCAATATTATTTTATTGCAAATTATTTGTCTATTATTTGACAAAAAAGTTAGCCACAGCAACGCGTGGCCGGGTCAGCTAGTTTTTTTTATATTTATAATGCATTTATTCCTATAGATCTCAAGTATCGTTTGAACACAAGCAAACATATTCGTCAGCTAATAATGGTCACAGGAGCTCCTTAAAAACATTACACAAAATAACCAATTGTGTATTTTCAAGATTTAATATGACAATGTTAAAAATCAAAGTGAGATACAGCATTTGACTTACGCTGAATCGTAGGCGCAAGACTATGCTTTAGCCTTCGGCTTTGCCTGTACGGGTAAAAGATCTAAGTTCATACCTCGGGGCGAGCTGCCTATGAACTTTTCGAATAGGGATTGGAAGCCGACACCGCCTGCAACCAATAGAGATCAATAAGACTCTCTTTCTTTCACATACTACTTTATAATGGCAGAAAGGGACGGCTATATTTTGGTGCAGACGAAGCGGGCTACAATACGATCTAGCTCATGAAAATATCAATCCAACATTTATAAATGCCGCGTTTCAAAACCAATATATTAAAGTAATCTATTCTTTCTAATCGGCATATTACTAATTTACTTAATTAATATTTTTACGGTAATTATACACAGCTCAATACAGCCCCAAACTAAATAGCTTGTAAAATGAGAACTAGATAACTGAAAGAATAATTATATAGTACTTTTTCTTGTAAATACATATTATTTAATACGCAGAAACAAGACATAATACGTATAAACAAGACATAATACGCAGAAACAACACATATAATACGCAGAAACAAGACATATATACGCAGAAACAAGACATAACACGTAGAAACAAGACATATATAATACGCAGAAACAAGACATAATACGTAGAAACAACACATATAATACGCAGAAACAAGACATATAATACGCAGAAACAAGACATAATACGTAGAAACAACACATATAATACGCAGAAACAAGACATATATACGCAGAAACAAGACATAACACGTAGAAACAAGACATATATAATACGCAGAAACAAGACATAATACGTAGAAACAACACATAATACGCAGAAACAAGACATATATACGCAGAAACAAGACATAATACGCAGAAACAAGACATAATACGTATAAACAAGACATATAAATAATACGCAGAAACAACACATAACACGTAGAAACAACACATATAATACGCAGAAACAAGACATATAATACGCAGAAACAACACATAACACGTAGAAACAACACATATAATACGCAGAAACAAGACATATAATACGCAGAAACAAGACATAATACGCAGAAACAACACATATAATACGCAGAAACAAGACATATATACGCAGAAACAAGACATAACACGTAGAAACAACACATATAATACGCAGAAACAACACATAACACGTAGTAACAAGACATATATACGCAGAAACAAGACATAATACGTAGAAACAACACATATAATACGCAGAAACAAGACATATAATACGCAGAAACAAGACATAATACGCAGAAACAACACATATAATACGCAGAAACAAGACATATATACGCAGAAACAAGACATAATACGCAGAAACAACACATATAATACGCAGAAACAAGACATAATACGTAGAAACAACACATATAATACGCAGAAACAAGACATATATACGCAGAAACAAGACATAACACGTAGAAACAAGACATATATAATACGCAGAAACAAGACATAATACGTAGAAACAACACATATAATACGCAGAAACAAGACATATATACGCAGAAACAAGACATAATACGCAGAAACAACACATATAATACGCAGAAACAAGACATAATACGTAGAAACAACACATATAATACGCAGAAACAAGACATATATTGGGTGTGTGAATATGACTCCGCCCTTTCTCAACAGATGTCGTTTTTAGTATTGTTTACGTGTACTAATAAATGACCATACTTGTATTCGATAGTACTGAATGTCAGCTATCTAACGCATTTTATGATATTTGGTTGAAGTGTAAGCAACAATTGTTTTCACCTTTTCGAAAATGTCGGTTTTTATTCCAAATAAACGTCATTTGCGGGAAGTGTTATTACATTATTTTATTGCGAAGAAAACTGCAGCGGAAACTTATCGTTTGCTTGTGGAGATTTATGGTGAGCATGCTCCGTCTAATACAACTTGCAAGGAATGGTTTCGACGATTTCAAAATAACGATTTTAGTACTGAGGATAAAGAACATGGAAAACCACCAAAAAAATTTGAAGATGCTGAATTGGAAGCATTATTGGCGGAAGATTCTTGCCAAACTCAATCAGAATTAGCTGCAGCATTAAATGTTGATCGTTCAACTGTTGCAAAGCGTTTACAAATGATGGGAATGATTCAAAAAGCCGGTGACTGGGTTCCACATGATTTAAAAGAAAGAGACATGGAACGTCGGAAAACCATTTGTGAAATGCTGCTTCAAAGACAGCAAAGAAAAGGATTTTTGCATCGGATAGTCACAGGAGACGAAAAATGGATACACTACGAAAATCCTAAACGCAAAAAAGCTTGGGTGAAACCAGGCGAACCAGGCCCATCACAGCCAAAAATAAATATTCACTGTGCCAAGGTCATGCTCTGTATTTGGTGGGATCAGAAAGGTATTGTATATTATGAGTTGCTCAAACCCTCTGAAACTATTAATGGAGA